>CAJNDT010000757.1:360000-710127 GCA_905221615.1 Symbiodinium sp. CCMP2592 | reverse complement strand
TCAAGCATTAGAACAACAAACTGAGATGTAGATATTTAAATTTAAATGAAAATTACATATCAGAATTTGTATTTAAATCCTGACATGGCAGTCAATTCATCGTCCTGCATGCAAGGTGCAACAGGTGGTGGAGAACCCGCACAACTCCTGGCTCTTCAAATTTCCAGTGCTGGAAGAAGCAGCACAGTTTTCACAAAGCATGGATCATTGCTGAGCACTCACGTGCAGTCTACTCCCGCAGTGGAGTATTAAGAAAAAATAAAACCATGTGGCAGGAAGGTGTGTTTTGCAAGAACAGCCAAGGCACTGGCCCAAATCTCAGCGCAGAAATGGACGACTCAACTGCGTTGCTATGGCATGGCCATTGACAAAAAAATCACCTTGATGGGGACGATTTCTTTTGGGCAAGCCTTATACAGGCAGCTCCCTGTGAAAAGAGGGTCCGACGAGAAGGGAGGCTGAGCTGCAAAGAGCTTCTGCAAGTAGAACATGCATGATAGGATCTCTGAAAAAACGGCATGCTCTGACTTTGCATTCAAGAACCCGATTCGTTAACAAAGGTGATGACGCCAGTGAGTATTACTCACGCAGCGCAGATGGCCGAGTGTGGGGCAAGAAAAAGCTGCAGGAGACAGCGGAGTACCCAGACAAGTTCCTCATTGAGGATGCTTGGTTTGCACTTGCCATTACAAATGTGCCGTTGCATCGTCCATTGCAGAAACTGCAGCAGGGCTCCTGCATGACACAGCTAAGGTGGCCCGAGTGTTCTCGGCGTCTGCATCACTGCGTGCGGACTGGGCAACCGCTTTGCTGAAGCTTCCGGAAGCAGAGCCCGAGCAAGCATATCCGCATGGTAGCATGGTCTTCTTCGAAAAGTGAAGAAGGGGCCCCATGTTGTGCGATGTCGGCCCGATTTTGTGATAAAGTCTGGAGGCCCGAGGTTCAAGGTATCTGGCTCGAACACAATGTCTTTAACATCCAGAAGACGTTTTTGACTGGGGGCCCGATTTTGTGCAATGTCGGCCCGATGCAGTCATTGTGTCTGCAGGCCCGATGGTCGAATTATCTGTTGCCACAGAGCTGGCTCGAACACACTCTCGCCGCAGACGAAAATAAATCAGCATTGTGCAAGGCCTTCAGCCATGCATCCAGCGTAAGGAAGCATGCAGAGCTGACATGATGGCTATAGTCCGAGTAACATGTCTCCGGAAAGACTCTTGCAGTGGCATTCATTGCTTCTGATATACCTGCCATCAGGCCTGAAGCTGCAAGTGTGTTGGAGAAGGACTGCTGTTGGCATCCAAGTTTCCCAAACTACTAGTACTATTGAATACTATACTGAAAGGAAATTGTGCTCAATAGTATATGTAGCTGCGGTTACATAGGCTGCTAATGTAAGTTAGCTGTTGTTGTACAGTGATAGGCATAGGAACACAGCAGTGTCAACTACACGGAATACGACCGGTTTTCACAACTGCTCATGCTACTACCTTTACTAGTACTTACTTAGTACTTACTAAATCAAACCTGCTGCTACTCATACTACTTTTGCGACTACCACTGCAATTCTACTCCTAGTGCAGGTAGGACTTAGTGCTGGGAATAGCAGTGCTACTCTACTACTACAGCTACTGATACTTGTGGCGCTAGTACTACCAGGGCCAGAAGTAATTCTCCTACTGCTGCTAGTGCTAATGCTGGTATGAGTAAATACGGAATGATGATCCCTGGTGGTGCTAACTAGTGGTCCTGGTAATTCAACTAGTGCTTCTTGTAAAAAGCTACAACTGTTCCGCCTCTACTGCTGCTTCTAATTGGTGCTAGGTGCTTGGTACTGCTTACTGCAAGCGACATAAGCATAATACTACTGCAGATCCTACTGTTGCGACCCTCTTCAAAAACAGGCGTCCTGCTCATAGGCATCCCTACAACTGCAAGGTCTCCATACACAGTCTCCTCCCGGTACATAACGCAACTAATAATAAGTCTGGCGGAAACAGATCACTCACTGATATTTCTACCTGCTTGCCTAGGACCCAGACTTTCGGACAGCTTTGATATCCCCGGCATCTGTAACTCCAGAGGACCGGGTCTTAGTCTGCCACCGGCACTATGGCTGGGACAGACAATGGGATGGCCAGACCCGCAGAGCCGGAGCAGGGACATCCATCTGTTTCAGGGGTCTCGGATTGATTGATTGTGATTCAGTGATTGGGACTCATTGGGTCAGGACCCTGTCAGAGGGTACAAAGGGATGTGTTCATGTGGCACAACGACTTATAAGTGAATCTATTGAGGCCTCCTGCTGGAATCCCAACAAACAGAGAGAGCAAGCAAGCCCCGGCAGAAATCCAGCTTTCACAAAGGACTGAGACTAAGACTATCTCTTGTAAGTTAAATGAGGCCTCTAATTTGGACCAGTCTTCAGTTTCAGGACCCTAAACCCTGAACCCTAGGGCCCTAGACGTCGAGTGTGAGCACAGTCGCGGCGGACAAATCCCAGACACATTCCCGAACTTGATCGACGACCTGTCCGACAGAGGACTGCGCAAAACCCATGGCCAGAAGCGAAGAAAAGCCTTCAAATGCTTCATGGCACTTCGTGGTACAATGTGCACCTCATCGCCAAGCATGGCTTCGATGAGCACCTTGCATGGGTCCGGAGTCTTCCGGTATTCCGGCAACAGCTCAGTCACGGCTGCTGATCATGAGCCGCGTGGCACTCGGCGAACCTTACTATGCTCATGAAGCCAGAAGTTCACACTGGTGACATGGGTCACAGTGAGAAACGACCGGCTCTGAGCCATCGGGAAAGCAGCTTCTGGCACTACGGCGGCTTCGACCTGGACAAGCTCTGGTCTTTCTCTTTCCCTCATACTTGCTTCCGTTGCTTCATATGCCTTGCTGCAGAACCACTGCTCCCGACTAGTTCTGCCGTTTTCGGTTGCCTTCGCACCTTCGCCATTCCATTTTCTTCCGGCCCAGGTCGGCAGTGCAGCTGCCAGACACTGAGCTGGTCGGTGGTCGGTTTAGTTAGTTCCCTAACCCGCCGTGGAATCTAAGTCAGTGGGTTTCCCTAAGGCCCCTAGGCTGCTGCTGTTACTCTTTGCCTGCTTGTCACTCGTCATCCAAGTCCCATCTCGACTCCGATCGTCAATCCCTCATCATTGAAGCCAAGCCCTCGAGACCCCCAGCCAAAACATAGCCGGGATCTCAGACCAGACTCACTGCATGAATGAAATTCCTTACTG
Source organism: Symbiodinium sp. CCMP2592 (assembly GCA_905221615.1). Classification (NCBI taxonomy): domain Eukaryota; class Dinophyceae; order Suessiales; family Symbiodiniaceae; genus Symbiodinium; species Symbiodinium sp. CCMP2592. The sequence goes on along the minus strand of CAJNDT010000757.1, from coordinate 706,876 downwards.
AGTAATCGGCACTCTCCCCCAGCTCGGTTGAAATAATTCATATCATTACAAAACAACTACCTTCGCCCCAAGTCTCCTGTATGACTCGAAGTTAAAATTCAGAAGTAAGTCACTGTAAAAGCCTTAAACTCCATTATGTCTCATGATAACAGAGATTTCAAGCCCGAATTCTATCGCTAGTTCCATCTGAAGTAGGGAAGTAATTACTGATGTTGGACATTTAGATACTGAGACGGCTACTACCGACTGCAGCCCATTTTCAGCATTGATAGATAGCTTACTTCCTTGTGGAGTCTTCATTATCAGCTATCAAGCATTCTTTGTCCCTCCCAAACCCCACCCATAAATTAAGAACGTGACTAAGAATTCCCTTTCCAAAAACACAAGCACATCCAAAATGCCTCCACTGCCTAAACTTGCTCTAGTCAACCCTGAGAAAACTAAACCAGGATTCTCAAGTCTGATGTTGACAAGAATGTTGGTATTTCTTAAACCTGTAACCTGATCCTGAACCCTGATCTGTTCAGTTCCCGACCGACCCTGAAGCCTGAAGTGACCGCCGTCACATGCAAGCCTGAGCCTTGAACTGACTTGTTAATTTTACATTCTAATAAGATAACCTGACAACTGGGGGTGGTCAGTGGATTTGGCCTTTTGCTCCATCGCTGGTCTGGGCATTCGGTCTGGCTGCCCAGGTCCGGCGGTGCTGCTAGCTTGACGTAGGCGACGTGGCCCGACAATAATAACTATAATGTGTCGTTTACGATGAATTCAAAATGAACTGGAATCAGAGTCAAATATACCCGTCACTCTGTAGTAAGGTTTGCAGCTTTAAATTACTTATATTGCATCTGACACCAAGCTTGACACCTCTGCCTAAGATTGCCGCAGGAAATCCCCTCAACAGCAGGGTACTGGTCTTCAAAGACATGGCCATTATTTAACGAACTCTCGGCTTACTTCAATAATTTAATTTGAGATCACATTTGCTCACGGCTTCTAGCAACGAGGTGAGTTCCTGGTGTTACTTCCTCCTCTATAGGGCCTCTAGGGCTGCTGTGCTGCAACTGCAGTTGCGCCCGTCAGTGATGCAATCCATGATGTATAATTTGAAAAGGTTTCGAAGTTCAATTTGAAAACTTGCCGGGCAGGCCCGAAGCGCCTCCCGAAGTCCGTCACGGGGCTCCAGGTGGGTGGGTGCCAGAAGAAGCCTAGGCTTGCGATGCTTTGGGGGAAATGTCGTTGAAGATGAGGTCTAAGTGTGATATGAGGGATGCCTGTGTTCAGCACATCTTCTTTACACCGTTGTGGGTGCAACCCTTCGTGGTCTGCATTTAAAGTTAAGCTTTGGGAAAGCACTAGCACATCATGCATTTGTTGGCGGACGAGCATGTGTACTGGGCCAGGCGGCTGATGTCGCTTGTCCTTTGCCTGGTGCCGGCTAGGGCCTCAGTCAGTGCTGGCTAAGTCTGTCGTAAAGCGGATGACTAATGTGTTGGGTTCGGACGAGTGTGTGACATGCGTGTGCTGTGGGTGGAGAATCTGAATCTGCTCATGAAGATGCAAGATCATGTGTGCATGCTCTAGTCTAGATTGCTGTTGAGTTGTGGCCCGAAAAAAGCTTATATAAGCCATTTTGATTTGTCGTTGGCACTCGCGACCTGCAACCATGGCCAACAACAAACAGCTGACTGTATGTACTTCACTTATGTTTTGGAATCAGCTTTTTGGTGGGGCCCCCACCGCAGCAGCTTGTCATCGAGTGAATTGGCAGCAAAGCATTACAGCACAGTACAGCATAGTACTTTGCATTTTCACCCGACCTGGCCATTATGCCTTCACTGCCACAGTTCCGGCATCTGCTTTCGGACCGACGCCGCCAAGTTCGTCTGACCCGATCCCTTGAGGATAGCGGAGCAAGTACTTTGTGGCAGCGCGAATGGGGCCGAATATTCATGTATCGGCCGTTCATCTTGCGGTTCATCGCAGGCTCTGTCCAGATGCAACTCCAGGACGATGGCACGTGGTACATCGCCGTGTGGCCCGAAATATCGTTCACAGGCCCCGTGCATGCACCGCACATTTCTTTGGGACGCTTCGAGCTCAGCGGGTCCGATGTGCCGGTTGCTTGGCAACAGATTGCTTTCATCGAGTCCCTGGGCTGGTCCGAAGTTTTCTACGAACCGTATGGACGGGGACTGCATTGGCTCATCACCCCAGGGTGTGAGCTCTATTTTGCATGTCGTCTTGCTCAACAACGACTTCGTCGGGTTGCAAGACGTGCTGTCCTCGTAGAGGACCTACATATCACTTGGCAGCGTGTACAGTCCTGGTCAGGCTGGTAGGCCCGAATCGGCAGTGTGGCTGGTAGGCCCGAATCGGCAGTGTGGCTGGTAGGCCCGAATCGGCAGTGTGGCCATTGCACTGATGAACTGGAAACGTCCGGAGTTTCAAGGGCAGCAGGGGTCTCCGAGAGTCTCTTCCAAGTCGCGACGTGGACCCAAGACCCACAACCCCGCCTGAAATGGGCCTGGCACTGTGACATTGAAGGGTTTGACTCCCGGCCACGGCCCCCGATTGCAGCCCGAATGCCGCAGCTGTAGTGACTGTGTGAAAAGTAGGTGCGGGCTTATGGAAGTGCTGCAAAGTTTGGGATAGACCCGACTTGTACATTCTACAGAAGGTGAGAGAACCACTGTGTGGTGAAGAAGGGTTGCAGTTGGGGTTTCACTTTGTAGTCTGCAGTCTGCAAGGTTTGGGTTTCAGGACTTTAGGGGTTAATCGATAGGCTTGAGTGTGTGGAAGAAGCTGAGCTTAGTTGGAGTTTGTTGTTAGTTGGATGATTACAACAACTACAATGCTCCCTAAGGGTGGTCTTTGGAAAAGGCACGTCTGGCGGGAATGGGTGCTGAGGGGCCAGAACATGCAGCTGCCATCAAACATTCCCAGTCCTGCTTGGAATCCCACTGAAGAGTCCAACTCCAGCCCCCATCCTGCCTTGCATCTCCTGGACCCCTACATGTCCCCGGCGTCCACTGGCTTCTGTTCAGCTCAGACACAAACAATCCTTAGACAGTCAGACAGGGCCAATCCTTTCTGTGAAAAGACGGATTTGTATGCATGGCCGGCTTCCCTTACCAACCGGCCGCCTAGCCCGTTCGGGGACACCCCAGCAGCAGTCCCATCGTGGCCAACATGCCAAGCCCGAATGGAAGGCACACATGGCCTGTGGGGTGGAAGCCCGAAAAACCTATCCTGAGGCACGTGGTTCAGGGGGGCTGGGGGCTCACAGACACCGTTTCACTGCATGGATTACCAAGGTCGACCGCCCTGTTAACTGCCTGGCCTCTGGAAAGCAGTGGTCCCGTTCTTGGGCCAGCACCTTCTGCAGGTTCCACTTTCCCTGAACCACAGCCCACTGGTCTCATGTCCTGTTTGTTTCACTGCACCAAGTCGTCATAGACGCTTGCAGCCCTGCTTCGTTTCGGCCCGAGTACCACAGTACATGGCTCACAATCGAGAACATGGATTAAACAAGGCTCTGGTGCGGTCCAGATACTAGTGGTGGTGCCTCGGCTTCTTGTCTCCTCCATTCGAGACTCTGCCTTATGGCCATGATTATCTGTGCTGCGAACTGCGAGCAGAGTTTTTAAAAGTAATGCAGAGCAAGGCCGGTCTGATAAAAATACAAAGGGTCCATAGAGGTTCATCGAGGTCCATAGAAATCCATCGGGGTCTTTAGGGGTCCATAGGGGTTCAGAGAAGTCCATAGTAGGGTCCACATGCAGCAGTCCATAGGTGTTGGTGTGCCCCCGTGCCACTTGCTCGGCATCTGTCCCGTTAAAGCTTTACAGGTTAGTGGAAGCTAGTTCCAAGCCAGGCCTTGTTGGGACTCCTGAAGCCTAGCAAGAAAGACATCCCCCACGAGTCTCATTTCAACCAAGCATTAGTGATTCAGAGGCCCCAGGCTTTGCTGTAATGTGCCCCCCCCACCGACTGCCCACCAGCACCCCCTAGGTCTTCCTTCAACCGGAAGGACGGCTCGGCAGCCAGGGTTTAGGATACCAGGGTTTTAGTTGTGTTGTATTCAGAAAAAAATAAACGTTTAGGCCGGTTTAGGGTTTTAGGAATCCAAGGGTTGAACTTGTGCACAGGGTCTCAGGGTTAAAAGGTTTGAGAAGGCCTCGGTGGTGTTCCCTGTCTTGGAATTGACAAGGTCGTTTACTGGCCCTGGTTTAGCTGGCGGGGTGTCGGTGCTTGGGTTGAAGACTTAGTTCATTGACTTGACTATTGGTGTTGGGGTCCAGTGACTGCAGTTTCCCTCTTTGGAGCCGAAGACGGAAACTACATTCACCACAAGTTCTCACCCCAGGCTCCTTCTGGCTCCTGTCGACCGTGGCAGAACAGGAGCCAGAAAGGCCTCCCGAAGCCCAAGCTAAATAAGCCTTGTGGATTCCAGGCCCCAGAGAAAGAAGGCCCGATCCACGTCGTACCCAGGAACCGTCATCAATCCTGCAGAGGTTAAAGCGCACCCAAGTAAAAGCATGAAACACTGAAGCCGCACTAACCCTAAACCCTAGACTCTCAGCTGATTGGAAACGGAGACGGAGATGCCTGCCCAGCCAGAATCACCTGCAGCCAGCTGCTCAAAACAAGCAGCTTTGAGCAGGTACTTCAGATTCCGTGGCCACTGCAAGAAATCGGCTACCGTCCGGAGTGGGCCAAAGGTTCGGAACCTCAAGGAAGCCATCGCAGAACATGCAAGCTGGACAAGACCGGATGTTGAATCTGTCCGTACCAGCCTCTGCACTTTCGCCGACAACCTTTATTCATTGCGCCAGAGCTCACATCCAGCTCACCAGCCGCATCGACACCGGCGGACGACGGGCTGTGTGGTGGTGTTCCTGGCATCACTGGCAGGATCTCCGTGCTGAGAGCAGGCAAGGCCCTAAACCCTAAGCCTTCCAAAAGTCAAAATACGGAAATTAAGACATCTGTAGTAGTGGGCGTTAACTGGCAACCGGCTAGCACTGCCCACTTGCAGGCTTCTTAGAGTCAACAACCAAACTCTTCAGCGACTGTGCCCCATGGCAGCCCATATGGGAATCTGCAAATTCCTACAGACCGTGTGTAGGGACAAGGTCGCCGAGATTTCGTTCTCCCTCATTGCAGGGCGAAACAGAAACAGAGTCCTTGCATGCCCCAACAGAGATGAGAATGCATCATGGCTGCAGCTCCGAGAATGCAAACAGCTTCCCTTGAAATGTGCTTTCCAGCAAAAGGCATCATGGGTCCAAGTCGCCCTATGTCATCCTACTCTAGATGACTGTAGCTCATGGTGCCCTGGCAGCTCATGAACTAGTGAGGCCAGCCAAGCCATCCTGCACCGTCATCATCCCTTTGCCTCATTTTCTGCATCCATTCACTGTGCCCCTGGTTTCTTCTTAGATTTTAACCCACAGTGCAACAGGACGGAAACACTTCGGTGTGGGATGCCAAAGGCCCGGCACTTGGAGGCTGTGTGTGTGTGTGAGTGTGTGTGTGTGTGTGTGTGTGTGTGTGTGTGTGTGTGTGTGTCTGTGCTGACGTTGGCGTGGCATGCTGCCGCCATGGCCTGCTGGTGTCCAGACTTGCCGCTTTGGTGTGACAGTGTTGATTGCAGGCACACATGTTGAGTACAACTGCAAGGATGCCATGTGAATGTAATTCATTGCCTCCTTCCCAGTCCGCAGCCATGATCACGCCTCCAAGAAATATCCGGCGGTTCGGCGAGTCGCCATGGTCGAAGTCCTACCCTAGACTCAATGGCCGTCGACGTAGGGTACAGCCTGAACCTGTGCTTCAAGGAGCCTCGTCGACGATATCGGTTTCTTTCTGTGGTTTTGTCTCCGTGGCTTTAAGTTGCACACATGACATGTCTACTGAAGACACCCCCTTCCAGCCGCCCACAAAGTCATGAGCTGCAACCCCTTCAATTCCTAAAGCCCTAGCCCTAGGCGAACATCATGGTGAGGATACCACCAGTCACAGGCCCGAAGATGATGGTGCTGGTGCACTTGTCCCAGCAGGCGAACATCCAGGTCCTAAAGCGCTAGCCCTAGGCGAACATCATGGTGAGGATACCGCCAGTCACAGGCCCGAAGATGATGGTGCTGCTGCACTTGTCCCAGCAGGCGAACATCCAGGTCCTAAAGCCCTAGCCCTAGGCGAACATCATGGTGAGGATACCGCCAGTCACAGGCCCGAAGATGATGGTGCTGGTGCACTTGTCCCAGCAGGCGAACATCCAGTGAAAACAGTGTTTCCTTCAATCTCTCGAGGTCAACATATGCTAGACATTGAGGGCCGAATGGACATGGTGAAGCCAGAAGGTGAAGAGCAGCAGAAGCTTCGGGATGGCCGCGAAGAGACAAGATCACTGAAGAAGAAGCGGGCAGGGGAGAAAGATCCGCTAGAGAGAGAGGTCCGACCGCGATTCTTGGACCTCATTGATTTTTGGAGGGTTGTTGACTTTGGCAGGGCAGCACATGCTTTCCTGTTGCAGACCCCACCTCATCCGAGGACTCACAGAAGGGCACTATTTGCACCTTCTCCGTTGTGCTGAAGAGCACGAAAGCCTGCTGCGAGATTCAGAGCAGCTCAAGGCTGTGCTGCCGGAATTGGCAAATGCCAAGCGTACAATTTCAGTTCTCGAGAGCGCTCTCGAGAAACTACGTGCAGAGCATGGCTGCTAGCTGCTAGTGACTTGCGACTTCGGACTTAGTAATTTGCCCAGATCTGGCCGAGGGAGGGGGATTCCATGGCCCGAGGTGTTGCACAGATGAAAAACAAATTCCAGAGTGCACCAATCACTGCTGCATGTGCATTTGGGCCTGCATTGAAGCTTGCCTTGTCCTTGGACCCATGTGTGGATTCAATGAGATTGTCCTGGCTGTGCTTCCGGCAAGGCTACCGTGCTTGCAAGTTTCAGCTCTAGATGTTGAAATGGGTTACAGCATCTGTTCTTTAGGACCATCAAAGCTTCAGTGTTCATTCCCAAATACTCCTGAGTCCGTTAGGTGACTAGCTAATCTACAAAACTTTTACTGAGTGGCCGCGATAGAAACTTCCGGTGCAGTCGCAGCCCGGGAAAACGAGGCAAGCTCACATTGTGTCACATCTCGGTGTGCTTGGCCGTGTTGTGCTGTGCCATACCAATTTCGTGGTCAGGCTTAAATCCTACCGAGCTCTGACCTCGTGTCCTCCTTTGGGCAGAACGAAAACCATGTCAGTCACGTGGCACACCGTCCTGATGAGTGCATTCTCAGCTAAAACTGCTAGGACTAATTTCTGAAGCCCAGAAGCCAGAGCCCGACGATGTGAGGTTTGAGGAAGTGGCCCCAAAGACGCGGCTGACCTCGATTCTGAGGCCGGGGGTTCGTCGTTCAGGAGTTGAAAAAAACTCTAGATTCTAGATGAGCACCAAGCCCCAGATAGCAGATCCTCCAGATCCTCGCTTTTAAATGGAAGATGAGGGCCGGGTGTCCTGTTTTTCCTGTTGGCTTGCTGCGGTTGTGGACTGTATGTCTGTACGTACTGTAATACTTTCCATTGGGCCGATTCCTTTGGAATCTTAAAGTCTTCAAGTCTTAAAGCGAAGGTAGTAGGTGGTTTCATGTAGTGACTCACGGCATTGTAAGCCCCAGTGGGCACTGAAACAGTAATAAAAATCGATCGTTGCACGAAAAGCTGCAGTGTCAGGGGCAGTCTCACGGCTTGCGGTTGTCCTAGGTCTCGCCGGGTCGAATTGCTTGGCAGTGGCAGGGTTTCTGGTTTTCGTCGCCTCGTGCAGATTTCCAGGTTTGCAAATTTCGGGAGTCCGGCCATACGTCGCCTTTGGAAAGGCTTAGATAGGATAGAGCTTCAGGGGCATTGTCGGGGCTTCTGGTGCCTGTCCTACTCTCGGGTCGATGTTGCAGCTTAGCAACATTCCTCACGTTTACACTAGAAGTAGTCGCTGTCGCCATGGCTTGCGGCGTCAGGGGTCGTGTCAGGGCTTGCGATTCTCCGAGCATCGGGGCCAGTGGCTGCTTTGCAATAGTCTGGTTTCTTCGGTTTAGAAATTAGAGAAACCCATATGCCATATGTCTCACCTGGATTGTCCGAGTGTCATTGCCGAAACCTAAGCAGCCTCGTCCTCTTGACAATGAAGTCCTGATGCTGGTGGTTCTACCTGCAGTACCAGAATGTATTTCTGAAACAAACATCAACGTGTTACCCTGAACCAGATGCCCTCTCTGCACTTCAACAAGGCAAGTACATGAGCCTCTCGAAGCCGTAGCCACAAAGAGCTTTGAACTCCAGTGCCCAAGAACCGCATCAAGACCCAACCCTGAACCCTGTCCCTAATTCTTTCTTCGTGGTCGAGAACCTGACGGTGGCAAGCTTTGGTGCTGAAACACCGGGTCTTGGCCCAATTCATCTACTGCCAGGTGCAGTCGAAGCACCTTCTCAGCACAAGGGTCAGAAAGTGCCCCATTGCTTCACAGTGGCTGCATACACAGCCCCAGGGATGCCAAGTACCTACACTGACCTACAGCCAGAAACAGAAGCCGTGGCAGGAGGACGCACAGTGGAAAGGTCCTGCTTCGGCCAAGGAGTGTACTTCCCGGACCAGCCGTGGAAAGCATCCGGCACAACCGGCAAAGCCCACACTGCCGAGGAGCGCCTTAGTGTCCTTGACGGGCCATCCGCCCAGCTCCGAGAAGGTGTCAAAGCAGAAGCACGAGGACGAGGCTCGAAATCCTACAGACTACAGCAAGGACAAGGAGACGACGGACATCGCACAGCTAGACCCGAGCCCTTCGACCACACCCACCATTAATTTTTCTAGACTGGAGCTAGACTAAGCCTTGTGGCTGGATAGCAAGAAGGCGGCACAGGGTAAGCACCTCACCCTAGGCCCGAGTGATTTTGTAAACATGCCTGCCGGCTTTGGGTCTTAGCCCCAGCCCTCCTCGGCCACATGCCAGCGACTGCCACCGCCGCTGCCGGCCGCCGGGTCAGCCGACATGCTTGCTGGTTTAGTCTAGTCTAGACCTGGTAGACCCTACGAGAGGACGAGAGTTTGATGAATTTTCAGTTCTCAGGTTTTTTAATTTGGCGTGCCGCCATAGGCCAGCCGGTAGAGCTAGTAACTCTGATTTGGTACCGGGCCATGAAGATCAAAGGGTTTTGCATCCCAATCAACCATTCTTGCCAGGATTCCGGGACCCGCAACCAACAAGCCTGAAGTCTGGAATCACCCGGCTGCGACTCGCAGGTGCTACATGCAGATGGCACAACAGAAGGCTTCGTGGTGGAAGGGTTGGCAGCTGAGCAATTAATTACTTTGCGCAAAAAACTTGCTTACACTGCAGTGTCAGAACTGAATCGCTGGAAACTTTGGGCGGCCATGTAAAATACAAATTACCCGCTGTTGTGTTTACTAAGATCACAGTAGCAGATATTGCATTTCATCGTTGTCGCCAATTGGATCTTCCATGGTTATGTGCTCGGCATTCACATTGCATGGAGCTCAAGGCTTAAGGCCCCAGAATCAAGGCAAGGTAGAAATCTCAGGAGATGTAGTTCATCCTGCTCCTGTCACTTCTTTTGCATAACTGTTCCCAAGCCTTCAGTATTTGTTCACTAGCCCTCCTTGCTCCAGTCGATGCACGTGTGGCCTTTCTTTCCATTGCTGTTCTTTTTGCTGCCCCCTGGATTGCCGTTTGCCCCCGGATAGGGTCTCGTGCAGTGCTAGAATTTTCTGCCTTGGACCCGTGGGTGCGGGATCCACCGAACTTGCCATGCCACGTGCAGCTGGTCTTGTTGTCCATGGAAAGGTCGTTTCCGCTGACTCATCCGAATTTAACACAGTCGGCGAGCAGTCGCCCTCAGATTCGGGATAGAGATGAATGCCTTATCGTCGCTCTCATGTTGCTTTTGCTGTCTGTTTCATTGCCCTTTACTTCTTTTGAAGTCATTGGCACTGGCCATTGCCAAGTTATACACATCATGTTCCTTGGCCTCCGTCCCGGTGTCTGTCTCACCCCCTCCTCTTCTGTCTCTGTCTGATAGTGCTCGCAGCTTACAGCATCATGGACTTGTGCAAAAGTCTGGCAGTGGTGCAGATTTAGAAGTGTGTAGAGCGTAAAGTGTCAAGTGTAAAGTGCAAGTATAAGACTGCTGTTCGTGTCAGACAGAGTCAGTGACAAGTGTGCTACAGACACTAGTTTTGGTTGTTTCTGAGCATTGCATCATGCTGAAAGACGTGCCTTCCATGCACCATGTCCAGTGTTCTGGGTCTGTTGACTTCAGCTGGTCTGGACGTAGCAAGGGCTGCAGTTCCTGAGATGTCAGGGTTCTTAGAAACTGCAGGTGGTCAACATTAGACTGTACATGCTACATGAGTGCACCTGCAAGTTCTCCGAGGTCAGGCAGCAGGATTTCGGGGCCCGAGATTGCCTTGATGGCCTGGCATGTTTTACAGTCATTGCTAGGGTAACATGAGCTGACGTGCAGCACAATGCATGGGCTTAGGCCGTAGGCTTGGACTGAATATGCAGCATGCTGGGGTGCTTTGTGCTTGGCTTTCCCTGGACAATTGAACACACATGCTGCTGCTTGCCAGTGCCGTTGCCAAACACGGCAATCAGTCAAGGTGAGAAACCATAGATTGCCGTCAGTCGGGATGGATGGTACACCATCGAACTCCGGAGGTGCTTCTAATCTGTTCGGCGAGACAACGCCCACATCATTATCGAGGCCAGGTTCGGCAACTCCGAATGGCCCGAACACAGATGGTCCGAGCAGTGGCCCGAGTCCAGCCACGAAGCATGGCACGGTCAATTGGGACATTGTCCATTTTTAAGTATATTTTCCAACGTTTGAAATTAAAACACCATTGCTCATAAATGACTCATGTTCATGTGCTGACCAGTGCAGCTGCTTGAAATTGCAATCACCAACCAGATTCAAAGACCTCAGATGAGAAAGGGTTACAATGGTTACAGAAGGAAACTTTCTCTTGGCCTACGTCCCAGAAGTTTGTGGACTAGCAGAGGGAGCAAACGTGTTGCTTGTGAAGCAACACTTAGCAGTTTAAACCCAAACTGCAGAAACAAGTATAGCCCTCTTCTCATTCAGCCATGTACTGTTTTTTTTCTTTTCTTTAGGCCTACTCCTGTATTTTCCTGTGAAGAGCATAGCCTACTTCACTGATGCATGGGTTTGGAGCACCCAGAGCTACAGCTGCAGCAAATTGTTGTTTTGCAAGATGGAAACCCAGGACGGGCAATGAAGATCCGACATTGAGGGCACTGAGTGGAGCAGCTGCTGCTGCAGCGGCATCGGCAGCAGCAGCAGCAAGTGCTGCTGCAGGCACTGCTGCCATCCTGGAGCGCATGCAGCAGTTGCAACGAGGGGAAGTTCCGGGAGAGTGGAATATGCAGAATGTGCTGCAATCCACCAAGAATGCTGCAGCAGCTGCGATGGAAGCAGCCCATCAACTGGGCAGCTGCTTTCAAGAGGCCAGGCAGTTCATAGCACAGTCGCCTTGGTAATCCTCTTAATCCAGGCAGCATCCTGCAAGTTAGCATGATGTGGGCAACTGCCCCCACTGTTCCTGTATCGTTTGCAGCTAAAGCAAACAAATAGCAGGTTTCTGGTCCGTCAGTAAGCCAAAGACACAACAAAGCAGTTTTGCCTGCAGGCCAACGGCTCGGCCCGAAGGCCCGATTTGTCGGCCATTCCAACATCTTGGCAAAGGCAACAAAGGCGCCGTCTGAGCCAGAGCAGCACGCCCAAGTCGACAACATCCGGCCCCAATTCGGACGAGCTGTCGGTGGAAAAGCTTCTTCTTGATCAGTGCCACAAGCCAAAAGTCACCTTGTATCACATGCGGGAGAGGGTGCCTGCCATGGAGAAAGCTGGCAAGGAAGAGGACCTGGCCCGATTCAAGAATCACTTGGCGGCCCTTCATGCGGCAGAGGCTCTTCGGCCTTCATCCGTCGGCAAACTCGAGGATGACCACATTGGCCAGCATCTTCTCACACTTCAACCCTTCTGGCCAGGCCCGCTGCCATTGGTTACTTGCAAGGGACTGGTGCAAAGAAGGTGTGAGAGATTGACGGCAGGCACGAATAAGAACATTGCTCGTTGCTTTGAGGTTCTGTGGCCCAAGTTGTCCGAAAACCTCTTCAATGCAGAAGAGGCCCGAGTGGCAACCCTGGCAATGAGTCAGGAGGACAAGGTCACATTTGCACACGACATTGTTGTGTCTTACTGTCTGCCGGAGATGATGCAAAACGATGATGTGGCTGGCCTGCAAGAGCTAAGCGAGACAATGCTGCAGAAGTCTGCGGATGAGCCCGAGTTGATGAAAATTGAGAAGGCAAAGCTCATGGTGCAAACGGTCCGAGCAGTGGGTGCTTTGGTGCAGAGCCTGCCGGTGAGAGATGATCAGCTGGAGGCATGGACCAAACGGAAGCACAATCCAGTGCTGTCCATTGCAGCCACCTCCAAGGTGGCGAAGCTCCTTCAGAGCGCCGCCTGGAGGAAAAGGTTGGACCGATTCTGGTTGGGCGCGAGTACCCAGGTGCTGCATGAGCCCGTGGTCCGAGACTGCTTGGAAGCTTTGAAGGGCGGTGATGAAGAGAAGCTGGATGCAGCCTGGGCCGACTTACAAGCCAATTGGGGGGCCTGGTCTCGAGAGTTGAACACTGAGACTCTGGCTTTTTTGGCTGAGGCAGTCCAAAAGCATTTGGCAATCGATTTGCAGAAGCTTCATTCAAGGCTGCTGCATGCAGAAGAGTCTGACCCGGAAGACACTGCAGATGCAAGGGCAGCAGAGCTGGAGTCTTGACTGGTGAATGATGTTTGCAGGCAGTGTCCAAATCATGAAATCCTTATACAGATGACATATAACCAGCTGTCGTTCTAACCTGTCATAAAGAGGTTAAATGAATTTAAATGGTAACCCTTGCAGCTATGCGGGTAAACTGCAGATGTGCAAATGCAAATACCAGTTACAAATGAAGTACTAGGGTCGTGCACAGTGCTTCTTCTCAATCCATGAACAAGGACCCAACGTTTGCTTGAAGAGAAAATTTGTGGGTACCACTGAGGTCCGAGTCTTCAACCTTCGAGAGGGCTGGGCCAGGAAAGTCGCGATCCTGGGTCAGAGCTTTTCTCTAGAAAGAGAGAACTTCCAGTCTACCATCGACAAGCTCAATGTGCGACTGAGAAGTCGCAAAGCACTGGCTTGGCTCGATGCTGCACTGGACCCAGGAAAAGAACTTTCGCCGGAAGATGTGGAGTCTGCTACAGCGGACATTAGCGCAACTTTCCTCGCAAATTGTTCTGTTGCAGTTGGTCTAATTTCACTTAGCCCATTTGTAGGACCTGGGACAGGACACAGGACTTAGACTCTCATGTCCCAGGTCTGGAAGCGGCCTTGACAGGGCAAGTCTTTATTCCTATTCTATGGAGATTGAAGTTCATAGCTTTGTCAACTTGATGTCTCATGTTGCAGAGAGCAATTCTGCCTGGGTCATGCCAGGCTGCTTGGACTCCCCGGCCGGTGTTCACATCCCTTCACTCCCATAATAAGCCGACAGCAACTTCCAGGACCCAAATTGCATAGCAAAAGCCATGGACATTCTCATAGAACTTGGAACCCTTAGAGTGCCTCAGAATCCTGAGGATGCAACAATTGACTTGGTTCATCTGCATCAGTTGAAGTGGATACATGGCTGTCGATCTATGCAGACCTACTTCCTATGTGTTCGGGCATACTGCCATCATGGAATGACTCTAGCTAGCGACCTTGGTCCCATTGCACAATAGGTTCAACAGTCAGTCACCAGCACTAGCCACTAGCCAGCCACTAACTACTAGTCAGCCACAACCCAGTTATCACATGTCGCAGTGTTTTAAAATGTGCGTAACGTTTAACGGGACGAGTTTGCATTATCCCGCCAACACAGGACAGTAGGACAGCTCAAGGTTTTTGGGACATCAAAGGCCTCGTCGTAGAGTGTGCATATTGCATTGGAACATCTCAGGCACTTTGCCACGTGGGTATTGCCGGCAAAAGCACCGAGGCCCGAGCCTGGTTGGACCGACTGGTCAATGATCCGGCTCTGGGAATTGCAACGTGCGAGCTGGCAATTGCGGTGGTGAAAGCTATGATGATTCCACAGGATTCAGAGCAGCTGCCGAGGCTTTCAAAGACTCTGACAGGGTTGAAGATTGAACACCATGTGTCGTCCGGGCCCGGTCATGACATCGAAAGCCTCAGTGCCCTGATCAAGTCTTGGGATGACTTGCAAGTGGCATCATATAAAGATCTCGAGGAGGCAGTTGCCCAGGCCCGAGTTTGTCTGCAGACGAGCAGCCATGATGCATTCCGCGTGCAGCTGCAAAGTTCATTCCAGGCCTTCTCGGACCTGAAGCTTCATGCAGGAGGGACCGAGAGCGGCGGAAACTGGAAGGCTGATTTGCCCAGCGGCCCGAGCGGCCCGATGTGGGATGCGCTGTGCACACTTGCAAGGCAGACAGTGCTCAGGGACCGACTCCAACCATTCCACAAGGTCTTGGACAAGCACTTTGCTTCAGTCCAGAAGTCCTTCGCCGAGCTGCAGGAGGCACTGTCGTGGCCAGATCTGCCGGCTGAGGCCCAGGAGGCCCGAGATCTTCTTGCTCAGGGGCCTGAGGTTTTCCAGCTCGCACGGATCACCGGGACCGAGGTCTATTTCATGGAGACCATTCTCTTGGTCCGATCCGACAGGCAGAGGGCCCGATTGAAGAAGCGGCTCGACTCGCTGAAGGAGTTTGATGTGCCTGTGAAGCAGGTGCATCCTTTGATTTCGCAGAAGGTCAATGAAATCCTAGGCGAGGAGTAAGGACTTGAGGCCGACCAGGAGGGCCGACTTCACAGGGCCCGACTGAAGAAACGGAGCGGCACTGTTCTGTTAATGATGGACTTGCGGCCGACCAGGGCCGACCATCTTCACAGGGCCCGACTCAAGAAACGGAGCGGCACTGTTTTGATACTGTTAATGATTAATGTGCCTTGAAAGCAGGTGCATAAGTTCATGCTGGGGGAAGCAATGCTGGGGGAAGCAGAAAAAAAGAGCATCTGCATGAGTTTCAGTAGGTGGTGGCAGAATTTGGGCACAGAAAGTGCAGTGTCTCTCTCTTTCTCTCTCTTTGTCTCTCTCTTCTCCTCTCAAGTTTTTGATCTGCCAGGTGATCGCAAAGCTTCGATGATGCACGCATTTGTCGGCGAAAACAAGGGCCGTGTGTCATGCAGGGATCATGCCGGGGACATGGTTTAGGCTGCCGGTGTCAAGCCGTAGGGTAGGATGTTTATGGGCATGATCATGCCCATGATCATGCCTCATGTAGCCTGTAATAGGTTAGGCAGGAATGTGTCAAGCCTTACACTAAGGTGGGAGTGACGATGCTGCGCATGACCTTGAGCCTGGTAGCGATTTTTACGCGACTGCTACGTCCTCTTCCCTGTGCGGATGCGGTGGACCAAGCTTTGGCGATCTCCTTGGCCCGTTGTTTGGCCTTAAGGCATCTTCCTATTGTGTCCGCCCACTGTGTCCCCCTATCCGTGAGGAGTCCTCCTACGTGTCGAGCCTTGTGAGGTGTGTCTTCATCGCGTGCCCTTTTTTCAGGTCGAGACCGTGGTTTGAGCACCAGTGTTTCCGTTTTACCGCGGTTGAGTTTTTCATTCCAATCCGTGAAGGTTTGGGCGAGAAGCCGATCCGCTTGCGGGAATTCCTGTTGTGAAGCCAGGGTAGCCGTGTCGTCTGCGAATTCCAGGTCTTGTATGGTGGTCTGCATCTGATGCCGTGAAACTTGTCTTTCCTCGTTGGAGCGATAGAGACGATCGTCTACAATGACCTTCCAGGGTATACCCGGTACCCAGCCTTGATCTTCGGCCTTGCGTTTTCGGCGCTGTCGAAAGTCTTGGAGCACAGCCTGGTGATATATATTGAATAAAGGCGGCGAGCTGGGACAGCCCTCTTTTAGCCCCCGGTCGGCTGTGTAGGGTGCCGAAACGACGCCAGACGTTCGGATGGAGAACGCGGTGTGATTATGTAAGGCCTTGCACATGTTTACGAAAGTTGAAGGGGCGCCTCTGCGTTCGAGTAGTTGCCATAAGGCCTCTCTATTAACGCGAGGATAAGCTTTCTCTATGTCGTATAGCGTGAGTACCACTGGTGTACCAGTGCGTGAGAAACAGACTTCCTCGGCTAAGCGGCGACTAACTTGGAGGACGTCGTCCACGCCTCTATTCTTTCTGAAACCCTGTTGTTGTTCGTCCATGAATGTTTCGGAGAACAGCTGCAAACGGCTAGCGACGATGCGAGCGAGTATTTTTGCCCCTACACTTAACAGAGTGATTCCGCGCCAGTTACCTTTGTTGGATTTGGGATGTTTCTTTTTCCAAAGCGGGATAACAATGGCGGTCAGCCATTCCGCAGGCCATTCATCGGTTTCCGCCTTGTCGGCCGCGTTACAAGTGGTGTCCCAAATGGTCTGGACGATTTGAACCAGGTTGTCGAACAGGGAAGTGGGTGCCCATTGTAGCATTTCCGCAGTTACGCCGTCACTGCCAGGCGCTCTTCCAATTTTCATTTTCTTGATAGCGCGACGGATTTCCTGTGTGCTTGGTGTCCCCCCTATAGGTCCAGGGCAGTATTGATTGGCAGAGGTTCAACGCTACGCCATACCCTTTCTGCGACAGGAGTGGATCCGTTTTGGATTTGCTTAAAATGTGTTCTCCACGAAGATGCCTCTGACAGAGGGTCACATGCCAGATTCCTGTCTCCTAGATCGTGTCTAGTTGCCCCTCTAAGCTTGAGTTTGCTCATGATTCGGTATAGTGCATAGCTGTCCCCGCGGTGTTCCGCGAGTTCCGCTTCTCGACCCACGTTGTGCCAGTACTGTTGTTCCCATCGTTTGAGAGCGGAAACCTTTTGTCGTTTTGCTGTGCGCAGCTCCCTGGTGAGTCTGTCACGTGCTGCAATGTCCTCTTCGCTATGGTCGTGTCTGCTGCAAATGGTGTTAGCTGTTGCAAGTCGGCGCTTGATGTCTGAAATGTTGTCGCTCCAGTTTTTTAGTTCGACTTCGCGCCCCGTGAGCCAGGGGCGGGGGTGCGGACGTGTTGCCAGACCGAAAACCTTAGTAGCCGCCTCTGTGGTAAGGCGGCATATTTGTTCCCAGTTTAAAGTACCCCCCGCCTCGTTGATCAGAGCCTGTAAGGTGTCATGATATTGTTCGCGTAGAGTTCTCGCCTCTTGTGTGTTACCGCGCCCTTTGTGTGTAGCGGGTCTGGGGGCGAAACCTTGCTGTCTTTTGTAAGATATGGGCGGAGCGAGTTTAATGTGTAGTTCGATGGGTTTGTGGTCAGTGTATTCCGTCCAGTCGTGAAGGCTATATTCTTGGATGAGTTCGGCATGTAGTGTGAGAGTGCGTTGTACATGGCGTCCGTACGGTCGTGCGACGAGAAAATGATCGATTAGGTGTTCGGTCTTGAAGCGGGGGTGTGACCACGTTGCTTTTTGGCGTTGTGGCGTCCATGAGTGTGTGTCGATGAGGTCGTTTTCGACGCAGAACTGTAGTAGTTTTTTGCCACGATGATTGAGTGTACGCCAACCATGGGGTCCCAGGGTGTTGGCACTGTCCGCTGTACGTGCGCCGGTTTCTGCATTAAAATCCCCGCCGGCGACAGTGATGAAAAGAGGTCGGCGTTTGCCATATACCTTTTCGATATCCTCAAGGTGTGTCTCGACTTCAGTCGCGGTTGCTTTAGAGCTAGGAGAATACACTCCCATGATGGCGAGCCCAAGTTTGCGAAAGCACTGTATTTGAAGCATAATTACTCTGCATTGCGCCCCGCGGCCATCGGTGTGTACAACGGTGCGAGACTCCTTCCATGCCTGGGCCCATTTGGGGCTGAGTGCAATGCTGACGCGTCCGCGTGATACGACGGTCCATGTGTGCCTGTGTCCCTCCATTTCGAAGGTGTCCCGTCTGCCCCATTTGGTGTCCGTGAGTACGACAATCTCCCAGCCACGTTTTTCCCATAGCTGGCTAAGATGTTTGAATTTAAGGTACTGGTCAAATTTACTGTTGGTTGCCCCCAGCTGTCTTGTGTTCCATGCACCGATGTGGACTACTCTACGTTTCCGCATACGTGTTAACATAGTGGTGGCGAAATGTCCCATGCCGATCCGTTTGCGTTTACGCTCCCTTCGTATTTTTCGACGAACCGCTTCTTGCAAAACGGAGCCAGCCATCGTGTGGTATGTAGCACGTGTGTTGCAATATGAATGCCTTCGCGTGTGTGATCTGAGAAAACTTCGTGAAGAGCCGGTGTGTACGGTGAAAAGCTAGTAGCCTCCTGTCCGTTTGAGCCCTGTGAGCAGCTGCGTAGGCAACTTGTGTGAGTTCTGTGAGGCGTGAAAAAACCGAGCCAGGCTAAACCCACCAGGTAAATTGGAATGTCGGCGCCCACCCGCCATCCCCGGACAAGATGACACAAGACAGGAAGACCAAATGCCCCCGAGGGGACATAGGTCCAACGCCTGACTTGCGGTATGTCATCATGCCCGTTTGCATCTCGTCCTCCCCGAAGGGAGCGCCCCGTGTGGGGAATGACGTTAGCCCCGCGCAAGTGCGTGTTGTGGATGTGTATCGAAAGAAAAACGTAGACTCACGCACTTTGGTCCGAGACCTTGGCCACGATCCGAAACGATACGAGAAAAAGAAGAGGCTAACGAGTCGTCGAACGAGAGAGGCGAAATGAGACGAGACCGCCAGCGTTGGAGCCTATGGGACCGCGGCGCTGTCGAGATTGACAGGTCACGAGGGGTAACGAACGCGGGTTTCCAGGGGGCACCACGTGGAGGTTTGATGCATGCCGAAGGTTCCTAGCCTGAACGGAACCTCCCCCGTTGCGTCCCGTGTGTGGGTCGCACACTGGACGTGGTGAGCATGCGTATCTACAAGTGCGACGCAACTGCCAAACTCGCTCGAACTCTGAGCACACAACGCACCTGTGTCCTTCGTTTTGCGGTCGGCCACACCAAGCTGCAACGGGCCCCGGGCTCAGGCTTTGAACCCTCCCAGGGTCAGCAAGAAGGCGAAGAAGAGCGAGGCCAGTCCGTCCTCGTCTGCTGGCTCGGACGAGTCGAGCTCTCTGGGCGAGCCAGAGGAAACTGCGGAGCTTCCGGCAGTGCTGGGTGGGAAGGAGAAGGAGAAGGAGAAGGAGAAGAAGATCAAGACGCCCGTCAAGGAAAAGAAGACTCCCAAGAAGACCACTGCCAAGAAGGACAAGACACCCAAGAAGGACGTCCCGAAAAAGAAGGAGAAGTCCGAGAAGGAGGCCTGGGCAATGATAAGAGATCTTTTCCGGTCTGCAATCCCACATGTCCCTCGTTGCTTGGACCAAAAATCCCACACGTAATGCTCAGAAGGAGGCCGGCCTTGAAGACGTACAATTGCCCGGGTGTGGCCTGGGCAGCGACAACAGATCTTTTCCGGTCTGCAATCCCACATGTCCCTCGTTGCTTGAACCAAAAATGCTTCGGGTCTGAAATGCTAAGGGACTGGCTGGGAGAAGACAACCAGTAACCCCCCGCCCTTACGAATTCAGATCCGGATCTGAGTTCGTACGGGACGCTATACGAAGTCAGATCCGGGGGTCCTGAGGAATTCAGATCCGGATCTGAATTCGTAAGGTCCCTTGGGTAGGGTCCCTTAGGAATTCAGATCCGGATCCGACTTCGTCAGGGGGGGGTTGACCCAGATCTGAATTCGTAAGGGACCGTACGAATTCAGATCCGGATCCGAATTCGTAAAAGGACCCTACGAATCCTGATCCGGATCTGAATTCGTAAGGGACCCTACGAAAGGGACCTTACGAATTCAGATCCGGATCTGAATTCGTAAGGGGGGGTCGGGGCGCCCAAAAAAATGGATGATAAATTCCCAGGCGCCCCGACCCCCCGTACGAATTCAGATCCGGATCTGAATTCGTAAGAGACCGTACGAATTCAGATCCGGATCTGAATTCGTAAGGGGGGGCCAGTCCCTTACGATTGGAAACCCAAATAACGTACTGCTCAGTCTTGAAACTTTCCTGGTCGCAACCCAAGTCGCTCCTACAAACCTGAAATCCTGAAGCCTCAATGTCAATCACAAATTACTGATCTTCCTTGCAATTCCTGAGAGTGGGGCCAATGCTGGAGATTGCAGACAAGGTGATAGCAGCCCTGGCAGCAGTGGCTTTGTTTGAAACAGACCCTAGAAAAAAGACTCTCTGGCGACCACGAGAAGCCGACACAGATGCCTTTACTTTTCATAGCACAGCAACTGATCGAGGTATTTCTGGTCTGCGAACTGCAAGTCTGCACACGAGGATAACAGCTTTTCGCCCTACTCGTGGCTGATTGCCGCACACGTCCCTGCATCTGTATCTTCGGCACATGCCGGTGGGGGACCTTCAAAAAGCAGAAGAAGTGAGCCTTCTTATTGACGGACATATATGGCTATGTATATATATATATATATGTCAATATGAATATATAGCCATATGTACCTAGACATGTATCTACCTCTAAAAAGACGTAGCTATGTTGTCTGGAGTTACAGAGAGGCTCTTGTCGGGGTACCAAGTTGTGGCACCTAGCTAGCTCGCTGAAAAACAGATTGCCCTAAGAGTGCCACGCTCTGAAAAGACTAGTCACTAGTCCCAGGAGGCTGTGCAAAGCAAGTCTTAAGTCTGTTGACCAGCACTCAGTGAGCAACACTGCCAGCAAACTGAAGAGCATTACGTGTGGGATTTTTGGTCCAAGCAACGAGGGACATGTGGGATTGCAGACCGGAAAAGATCTGTTATCATTGCCCAGGCCACACCCGGGCATTGTACGTCTTCCAGGCCGGCCTCCTTCTGAGCATTACGTGTGGGATTTGTGGTCCAAGCAACGAGGGACATGTGGGATTGCAGACCGAAAAAGATCTGTTATCTATGCCCAGGCCACACCCGGGCATTGTACGTCTTCAAGGCCGGCCTCCTTCTGATCATTACGTGTGGGATTTTTGGTCCAGGCAACGAGGGACATGTGGGATTGCAGACCGGGAAAAATTGTTATCATTGCCCAGGCCACACCCGGGCATTGTACGTCTTCAAGGCCGGCCTCCTTCTGATCATTACGTGTGGGATTTTTGGTCCAAGCAACGAGGGACATGTGGGATTGCAGACCGGAAAAGATCTGTTATCATTGCCCAGGCCACACCCGGGCATTGTACGTCTTCAAGGCCGGCCTCCTTCTGATCATTACGTGTGGGATTTTGGTCCAAGCAACGAGGGACATGTGGGATTGCAGACCGGAAAAGATCTGTTATCATGCCCAGGCCACACCCGGGCATTGTACGTCTTCAAGGCCGGCCTCCTTCTGATCATTACGTGTGGGATTTTTGGTCCAAGCAACGAGGGACATGTGGGATTGCAGACCGGGAAAAATTGTTATCATTGCCCAGGCCACACCCGGGCATTGTACGTCTTCAAGGCCGGCCTCCTTCTGATCATTACGTGTGGGATTTTTGGTCCAAGCAACGAGGGACATGTGGGATTGCAGACCGGAAAAGATCTGTTGTCGCTGCCCAGGCCACACCCGGGCATTGTACGTCTTCAAGGCCGGCCTCCTTCTGAGCATTACGTGTGGGATTTTGGTCCAAGCAACGAGGGACATGTGGGATTGCAGACCGAAAAAGATCTGTTATCATGCCCAGGCCACACCCGGGCATTGTACGTCTTCAAGGCCGGCCTCCTTCTGATCATTACGTGTGGGATTTTTGGTCCAAGCAACGAGGGACATGTGGGATTGCAGACCGGATAAGATCTGTTATCATTGCCCAGGCCACACCTGGGCATTGTACGTCTTCAAGGCCGGCCTCCTTTTGAGCATTACGTGTGGTATTATTGGTCCAAGCAACGAGGGACATGTGGGATTGCAGACCGGAAAAGATCTGTTATCATTGCCCAGGCCACACCCGGGCATTGTACCTGTTCAAGGTCGGCCTCCTTCTGATCATTACGTGTGGGATTTTTGGTCCAAGCAACGAGGGACATGTGGGATTGCAGACCGGGAAAAAGTTGTTATCATTGCCCAGGCCACACCCGGGCACTGTACGTCTTCAAGGCCGGCCTCCTTCTGATCATTACGTGTGGGATTTTTGGTCCAAGCAACGAGGGACATGTGGGATTGCAGACCGGATAAGATCTGTTATCATTGCCCAGGCCACACCCGGGCATTGTACGTCTTCAAGGCCGGCCTCCTTCTGTGCATTACGTGTGCTGAAGACTATTCCGAGTTTGCAGTTTCCGGCTAGGTTTTTAAGTGCCAGCTCTATGTGATGAGTGTCACGACTCTGTTGCTATGTGAGTGGCTGGTCACACCCGGCTAGGCAGAAAAGCTCAGAAGCCGAGTCCGGGGCCTGGCTGAAAAGGTCAGGGCAGCGATCTGCGATTGTGCTTGGTGTCTAATGCAGCTTTCTTGCCTGTGCCACACCACAGCTCTGCAGCTCAAGCTTTCTGGGAGTCCCTGGCTTTTCCTCGCGGACATGTCCGTCCTCAAGGGCTATGCTGTGTCCTCTTCTGAGGACGTCTGGGATTTTTTCCCGACTTTGGAGGAGGCCCTGAGTTCTGACACGAGGTCCACCGCAAGGAAACTTGGCCTTGCACTCTCCAATGATGGCACTCCAAAAGCCGCGAGCACCCGTCGAAAGCATCACGAGCCAGCCATGCAGTTGCTCAACCTGGAGAACAGGGTGTTCCAGATGGTGGAGGTCAACATTCAGGATGTCCATGCCCTTCACGAAACCGGCTAGAGCCTTAGCATTTGATGTTGCACTCCACTTGCTTGACAGGCAGGATACTCTGTAGGCCGCCCCCTGTTCAGCTTTCTTTAAGGTCTCATGACGATCTCCGATCCAACTCACTTTTCTTTGTGTTCCTGGGCTTTGGCGCCGCGGCAGGGAGTCATGGAGACCTTCTACCTGCAGGTGGTGGTGGCTGCCAAGGTCGGCTCCCGACCTGAGGGCAGCAGTGCCCCGGTGTGGCCTTTCTACATTCTTGCGGACGAAGCTGCGCAGACGGCTGCCAAAGATATGGTGGTGAAGAACATGCACGGCACAGAGAAGATTGGCGAGGCCCTGGTGCTGTTCACAAGTCCCTGGGTTCCGGCGCTAATCCAATGGATCCAGAGCCGAGGCTCGCAGCAGCAGCTTCTTGGCTTTGGAGAGAGAGAGAGAGAGAGAGAGAGAGAGAGAGAGAGAGAGAGAGAGAGAGAGAGAGAGAGAGAGAGAGAGAGAGAGAGAGAGAGAGAGAGAGAGAGAGAGAGAGAGAGAGAGAGAGAGAGAGAGAGAGAGAGAGAGAAAGAGAGAGAGAGAGAGAGGGAGAGGAGAGGAGAGCAGAGGACAGGCGACAAGATGAAAGGCACAGAGACAAAAAGACAGAGACCGAGAATTCGCTTGGTAACTTACTTGCTGATCTGAGGATTCGCATCAAAGAGGTTTCAGAGGACCCTACGGGTACGATGAAGTATGTCAACAAGGCTTCCAGTCCGTTGACCGTGCCCTGCAAGCATAGCTGTGCTGTGCTGAGCATGTGTTTTATCTAGGCATGAAACAACATCCTCGAGAAAGTCTAAGGTCTTCTGGTACTCCCAGAGTGCCGCCTTGAACGTGCAAGCGGAGCTCAGCGTCCAGATCGAGCTCAGTGTCCGTCGGAGATGCACATTCAAGGAGCACGTGATGGGCTTGAAAAATCACAAGCTGCAGGCAGAGCTGGACCACCTCATGCAGGCGAAGAAGGGCATCGAGTGCGAGATTGAAGAAGTGGAAAGGAAGATGAAGGAGGCGGACATGAAGGAGGCTGACATGAAGGAGGCGGGCAAAGGGCAGGCAGCCCATTCATGGATTCCGTTCTAGTTTCTTGAGTTTGGCGAACTTGTTGTACACCTGAGATTCTTGAGATCTGCATCTGCTTCAGGCTGGTCCGTCGAAGAAAGCACGTCGCATGTCGTCTCCACGAAGCGCAGCTGGCTCACAGTGAGGTGGCATGGAGCTGGAGATGACCGGACCGGACCGGTGTTCAACTTATTATGCTTGAGAAGTCCGTATCTTTCAGAAAGCTCTTACGAATCCAGGGCCGGAGACGCCATTGGTGTTCCATCGAGGCAGCTTGGAGTTCCCGCCGACCAGACAGGCTTTTCAATCCTCATCTTAAGTACATTGGTCGCACAAAGGTTGGGTGCCTCTGTGTCGGCAACTCCATGGCTTCTTGAATGTTTGTCCCGCAGAAGCAACACGGGGGTCCAGACGGCCGGACAGGTTTTTGAATCATGCTGCACAATGGCTAGATGTAGCATAAAGGTTTTTGAACGTCCGGCCGCAAGTCCGTCGGTTTTTTTTAATGTGTTTGTGGGCCATAATCCCCCAGAAGCAGCTTGGAGATTTGCGAGCCCGGACACAGTAGTTGAGTCCTGTGTCAGAAGTCTAGATGTTGCAGACTGGTTGTGGAAGCTCCGGCCGCAACTCCAGGGCTTTTTTGATGTCGATCCACCGCAAGCCACATCTTGCAGGGAAAAAAGGCAGCCTTTGACACAGTGCTCGCTGTGATCACGGGACAGGGTGCTGTCATCCGGCAAGAGCAGACAGCACTGAAACAATATCTTTGGCAGAGTCTCTGACTGATTCATCCGTCCTCAGGTCTGAAGAACAGGTCCTGCACGACTCTCAGACATATCGTGTTTGGTGACCAAGGCATTATAGGGTCCTTGGTTTTCGGGGGATCACGCTAGCAACGGACTAGATAGGGTTTGGAGCTTCCGAAGGTGGCAATCTGCAGTAACAGTGTTCCATTTCGCACTTGACTGTGGCACAGTCTAATGGCTTAGGCTGCATCCTGTGGAGATTAAAATGTGCATTTATTGTGTCAACACATGGATGAAGCTTCAGACACATTGGGCGGTTAGACCGCCTCCTGTACAGTAGCCAGGGCCGCAAAATTTAACAACACGCCGAATCCTGAGCCCCACGGCCAACAAGGTCATCTGCACATGGTCACATGATGCAGCGGTCGGAAAAGCGACATGAAGGAGCTTCTTGCCGTGTTCCCGCCCTGTGCAGCATGTAGGTCATCTGCACTACATGCTGCAAAGGGCGGAAAAACGGCAAGAAGCTCCTTCATGTCGCTTTTCCGCCTGTTGCATCATGTGGTTATGGTTTGCATCTCCTGGGTACGAGGATGCTCTGTCCGTCTCTCGGCTTCTGTGGTGGTGGTGGCAACTTTGATTGAGAGATTACACAGTTAGGGCATCAGGGTCCTTGGTTTCCTCGTCTAGGGGTTGGGGGTCGCCAGGGACCTGCTGGGTTTACAAGCTTTCGAGTGTAGCAGTCCAGGGTTCCAGTTCGGATTCGACAGTCAAAAGGTGCAATGGCTCAGGGCTTGGTAATCTTAGATTTTGGAGCCCTTGATCCGGTATGCGACCTAAACCGTAACAATCCCCTGCTTTGTTTCTAGCTGAGGGGTTTTGGGATAGACAAGGTTGAGGGGATTAGGGTCCATGGTTGCCTCTTTGACAGCGATTAATGTCTTTGCATATTATAATTAGGTTACGGGTTTCGGTCGCCACCCAAAGGCGGTTAGGGGTTTTAGGATAGAAAGAGTTTGGGGGTTGACGGTTTAGGTAGGAAGGGTTTATTAACGTCGCGCATTTTGGTGGTTAGGCGGATGGGGCGGTTAGGGGTTTAGGTTTAAGGCTGCCATTCTGATCTAGGGTTTAGGGTCGTTGGTTGGATGTTCTTCGTAGGCCTGAAACGGACAACTTGTCAGGTACCTTTCTTGTGCTTCCGGCCGCGAAGAAGGCCCGGTGCACCGCAGTTGTGCGGCACTGTCTCGAGGAGGTACACACATTCTCAGTCTAGCTATTGCTTGCCTGTCGCTGTGAAACTCAAAAGGGGGGCTGAGGACAAGGGGTTCTTGGACCCTCTAGCTACATTGCCATGGCCAAAGGAATCATGACTGGAGGTTGGTTGTGCAAGTCGTGCGAAGTGGTGAAGACCTACCGACGAGATAAGATTTGCGTTCAGTGTCGTCCGTCTACAAGGGGTTCCAACCTTCGGAAAGTGTCCCTGGTCCGTGTACGTGGGAAGACATCAGTAGGAAACCTTGAGAAAGCAGGCCTGGGGTGGCAGATTGTGCAACCAAAAAAAGGATGGCAGATTTCGGTACCGACACCAGTGAAGACTGCTGTGAAGCTGGAGGAGATCGAAGAAGCGAGTCCATCCACTCGGGCATCCACAATGCGTTTGTCACCTGCAAGTCCTGCTTCGTCCAGTCTTGAGGCTGAACATTCCTTGAGCCAGGAAGGTCTCATGAGTGAGCTTGTTCGTCGTGAGCTGCTAGATGCTGTTCGAGGGGAGTGGAACAATTTGATTGATTGTATGGATGAGATGCGAGCTCATTCAGTCATGGCACAATGCTTTGCATTAGCAACATCATACAATGGTCCGTCACCCATGCCCGAAGGCATGCCTGTTCCACGTGAATGCGTGACGGCGCTGCTAGTATATGGCATTGCCCTGTCCAGTTGCATTAGTGACCCAGAGGACTACGAGGAGGTTCTCTTGAAAGTGAAGCAGATGCAGCCAAAAGCGGTTGTGCGATGGAAGTGCTTCTGGGTCAATGCAATGAACCACATTGACGGGCCCGTCCTGGCCCCTTGAGACGTGCACTCTAGCAATTCCGTCTGCGGTGGGGAAGCTGCGTAAAAGGGTGGTTGTCATTATTGCACTGCTGCGAAGTCCAAGAGCCTTGCAACGAGACTGTCCCGACTTGTGTTGCTGGCTTGTCTTCTCAGTCTACTGAGAACGAGTTCTTCTGCTACAGGCTGGCTGGAGTCCATGGCGTCGTGCCAGGAGCCAAGAGTGTGCCCAAATCAAATGCACCACTAGAACATTGACAAGAGCCGTGTGACATTACTGCCATGAATTGCATTGCAGACTTGTCT
This sequence comes from Symbiodinium sp. CCMP2592, assembly GCA_905221615.1. Classification (NCBI taxonomy): domain Eukaryota; class Dinophyceae; order Suessiales; family Symbiodiniaceae; genus Symbiodinium; species Symbiodinium sp. CCMP2592. The sequence continues at coordinate 679,760 of CAJNDT010000757.1, read as the reverse complement.
TGTCATGCTACTAAGCCCACACTTGTGGTGTTGCAGGTTGGTTCGTCTTCATGCCAGGAGCCTGGGTTTTCCTCAGTTCCAGTGCATTTCATTTGCTGGAGCTCAGCCAGCCAACATTGCAGATGTTTGCGTAATTGGCCTTGCTTTGCCTAGCAGCTGCCTGGTCTCTCAGAATGATGCAGGAAGGCTGGGGGAGTCGTCTTCAGCCAAGAGAGTATGCATAGCCACATTCTGAGTGTCATTGTCTTTATTAAACTCTATTATGGCACAAGTGTAACAGGGACGTTCTTGAAATGCTGGTGTAGCCAAAGCATGTCGTCTGACTCCTCAGACAGCGAGTCTGAGAAGTCAAGCCAGAAGACAGAGTCTGGAACAGCCTCTTGTTCGTCTTCCGGGCGGGAATCTGGATCAGAAGAACAGGCCTCGGAAGAACAGCAGTCCGGATCAGAGGCTGGCTCCGAAGAACAGCAGTCCGGATCAGAGGCTGGCTCCGAAGACCAGCAGTCCGGATCAGAGGCCTCTGAAGATGGGGGCTCAAAGCGCCAATCTGGATCGGAGGCTGTCTCCACGAAGGCTTGCTCTGACGATGCAGGTTCGTCCTCATCCTCAGACAATGAGAAGTCTGGTTCTTCGGGTTCGTCCTCCTCCTCAGGGTCCAGCTCGTCTTCCGAAGCTTCATCAAAGGCCTCGTCAGTGCAAGAGAGAAGTGCTTTTCTGAAAGAAACCACAGAGGAACATGCTCGTCGACATGACTACCCCGCTAATCTGAAGACCTGTGCACGCTGTCAGTATATTCACAACCGGAAAAAATGGGAGTCACTGGCAGTTTATGAGCATCCTGTGACTGGGGAGAAACTTACATACTTGATGGAGACACCAGATGTATCCCGAGCCCCCTGGGGATTGGGATGCAGTCTTTGTCGAGCAGCTGGTTTCAAAAACCAATATGCTTTGTGTCGTGCCAAGGGCCGCTTGTGCAACATCCTGCGGCATGGCAATGTGCTTCCTGATCAAGTTGCGGGTACCATGCCATTGACAAGTGACCACTCCAAGGCATTGGACCTCTGGAAAGCCAAGGTGCAGAAACAGGTGTCCGTCCAGAAAACTTCAGATACGGAGGAGTCTGGAGAAAAGAAGCAGAAGGAACCCCCTCCGACTGCTATCTCGTACAGCCATGTGATATTCAACCGAACTCTAGTTGAAACAGGTGGATCCTTCCGGGACTTCAGAAAATGGGCAGAGACTGCCCGTCTGTCGGGTGCAGCCCTTCCACCTGGCGCAGATGACCGCCGCATATCTGCTCAGATCACAGACAGTATGGCACAAGAAGAGCGGCATGTGACTTCGAAGTTGCTTCAGGCTGCATCTGCTGCTGCTTTTAAGCAGGATGGCCGAGGACAGCATGTCATGAATACCCTTCACTTGGTTCTGTGGTCTTGGCCTCGTGGTCTCAACAGAATCCAGAGTGGGGTGGAATGTTTGGGTCAGGAAGATTCTGGTCCGTGGCTCGTCTCACGTGTTGCAGCTTTGAGCTCCCTGGCATCAGATCATTCTGCAGCGGCAAAGTGTGCTGCAGCAGAGGAGGCGATTGCCAGCAACTGTCCGTCGAGTGCTGCTTTTGCACATGCACAGCAGGTGCTCAGGCATTACATCTCGGACAATGCAAATGATGCAGTGCAAACTGGCCAGCTCCTTCAGAAAAAGTTTGGGCAACTGCACTTTACGGCACAGGGGGCAATGCATTCTGCAGCACTGGTCTTGAAGACTACCTTGGCCTCTGATCCCGAAATAGAGCTGGTGGAGCAGCTGCTGGTTTCCAGGAAAAACCCCCCCTCGCTCGCCCGTCTGCTGACTCAAAGTGAGAGATTCCGAGCCAAGTTTGGAGAGAGACAACGAGCAGCAGGGGTGAAGGCATTGACCCACCTGGGATGGCGACCTGCCCGTGTGGATTCCAAAAAGAAACCACTTGGTCGTTTTGCACTCCGTCTGCAACAATGCTTTGAGATCCTATCATGGGAAGCTGAAGAGTCAAAGGATGCTGTCCGTCGAGAAGGGGCCTCCAATCTGCTTCAGGAGCTGTCTGGAGAGAATACGGCCCGTCTTGTTCTTGCTGGTATGATCGCGGACCTGGCACATGAGCATGCCATCTGGACACGTGCCTTTGATGTCCAGAATCCTGAGCCGCTTTCTGTTAAGATGGCAACGCAGACTTTCTTGCAGCGTCTGAAACTACTTTTCACTGACGGCGTGATTCTGACGAAGGCTGCTGAGGATACTTTCACTGGAGAAGTTCTGGCGTTCTTGGCCGAGGCAATTCATAAGTGTAATCTTTTCATGTGTAAGGCCATCGGGGTATTGGGGCCGACATTAAATCTTGTTCCAGTTAGCCAAGGCATGTCCAGACCTTCCCCCCTGACAGCACATGCAATGCAGGACAAAATCCTGTACTTCCGTGCTTTTGCCACTGTCTTCTCGCTCTCGACGCTGCCTCAGGAATTGCTGCTGGGCTAAACATACAGCAATATTAGAGGGAATTGGTTCTTTAGCCTGTGCCGAAAGATTCACATTGTACGTGATACAATAAACCCCAGAGATTGCAATTGTTTTCCGCCTATACTGCTTCATGTCACTAATGGTTTAGGTCGCCACCAAAAGGCGGTTTGGGGTTTTAGGATGGAAAGGGTTTAGGGGATCAGGGTCTAGGAAATAAGGGTGTATAAAGGTCTCCCATTTTCGTGGTTCGGCGATTAGGGGTTTAGCTTAGTAGAGGTGGGGGTTTAAGATAAAACGTTATCCCAAAACCTTCCTTTTGCATAATCTTAGATTCCTCACTAATCTAAGATTTTGGAGCCCTTGATCCTGACCTTGTTTGGGTATGCGACATAAACCGTACTACTTCCCTGAAGCGTTTGTAGGTTAGGGCTTTTCGGATAGACGTTGTTTAGAAATTAGGGTCCAGGCTTGCGGCTTTAACAGCGATTATGGTTTTGCATATACTTAGGTTAAGGGTTTCGGTCGCCACCCAAAGGCGGTAAGGGGTTTTGGGCTAGGACGTGTTTTAGGGGATGAGGGTTGAGGCAGGAAGGGTCCATTTTGGTGGTTAGGCGGTTAGGGCGGGAAGGGTGTGCCTTTTTTAAGAACCCGATAGGTTGCAATTATTGTATTTTGTAGTCTCTGCAAATACGTCGATTTCCTGAAACCCAATACCTTAAATGCCTGGTTAGTAAACCCTACAGGTGGCAATTATGCATTCTGTAGCCTCTGCATATAATAGGGCCACACAAACCATCAAACCGAACTTCGCAGCTTGTCTATTAAGTATACCCTACAGGTTGCAATTATTGCGTTCTGTAGCTTCTGCATATTTTACGGTCACAAACCCTAAACCCGAACTGCCCAGTTTGTCTGGTTAGTAAACCCTAGAGGTTGCAATTATTGCGTTCTGTAGCCTCTGCAAATGCTTCGATTGCATGCCACCTAAACCCTACATGCCTAGTTAGAAAACCCTACAGGTTGCAATTGTTGCCTTGTGTAGCTTCTGCATATACGAGGATCACAAAAACCCTAAACCCGAACTGCCCAGTTTCTCTGGTTAGTAAACCCTACAGGTTGCAATTATTGCGTTCTGTAGCTTGTGCAGGTAATAGGGTCACAAAAACCCTAAACCCGAACTGCCTAGTTTGTAAACCTTACAGGTTGCAATTATTGCCTTCTGAGCTCCTGCATATACTAGGGTCACAAAAACCCTAAACCCGAGCTGCCTAGTAAAATAATCCCTACGGGTTGCAATAAACGAGTTCTGTAGCCTCTGCATATACTAGCGGAGAGCAACACCTAAACCCCGAACCCCAAACCCTAAATCCTAAACCCTCGACCCTTGAACCCTCAAACTCCTAAGCGCCTAAACCCCTAAACTCCTTCGGCCGTAAACCCCTAAACCCCTAAACCGTAAACCCCAAACCCGAAACCTTAAACCCTGAAACCCTTAAACTTCTAAACCCCTAGACCACTAAAGCCCTAAACCCCTAAACCCCTAAACTCCTAACCCTTAAACCCTATAGGCCAAACCTTAAAACCAAAAACCTAAGCCGCAAACCCTTAACCTTGAACCCTTGACTCTACACCCTAAACCCGTAAATCCATTAACCCCTAAACCCCTAATCCCGTAACTTCCTAGACCCGTAAATCCCTAAACCCCTAAGCCCCTAAAGTCCTAAACCCTAAACCCTGAACCTTAAACCCTAAACCTTGAACCCTTAACCCCTAAACCCCTGAAGCCCTAAACCTCTAAATCCCTAAACCCCTAACCCTGAAACCCCTAAACCCTAAACCTTGAACCCTCAACCCCAAACCCTAAACCCTACACCCCAAACCCTCAACCCGAAACCACAACCCCTAAAGCCGCAACTCCTGACCCCTAAACCCCTAAACCCTAAAGCCTTAAAGCCCTAAACCCCTAAGCCCTCAAGCACCTGAACCCTTAAACTCCTAAACCCCTAAACCCGTAAACCCTTAACCCTCAACTCAAAACGCTAAACCCTAAACCTTAGACCCCAAATTCCAGTCCCCTCAACCCCTAAACCCCCGAGACCGTAAACCTGAAAACCTAGAAAATCGAAACCCATAAACCCTAAACCTCTAAACTCAAACCCCTGAACCCTGAATCCCTGAACCCTAAACCCCTAAACCGCTCAACCCTCGACTCCTGAACCCCTAAACATCAAATCTCGAAACCCCTCAACCTTAAGCCCCAAACCCCAAACCTGAAACCCTTGAACCCTTAAACTTCAAAACCCCTGGACAACTAAATCCCTTAACCTCTAAACCCCCGAACTCCTAAACCCTAAACCCTAAAACCCAAACCCTCAACCCCAAACCTTCAAACCAAAAACCTAAACTGCAAACCCTGAAGCATGAGCCCTAAACTCGACACCCTAAACCTCTAGACCCCTGAACCCCTAAACCCTTGACCCTTAAAGCCCTAAATCCATTAACCCCTAAACCCCTAATCCCGTAACTTCCTAAACCCCTAAATTCTACTAAACTCTAACCCTACTAAACCCTTAACCCTAAACCTTAAACCCTAAACTCTAAAACGTAAACCTTAAACCCCTTAACCCCCAGACACCTAAGCCCCTAAACTCCTAAATTTGTAAACCCCTAAACTCTTAATCCCCACTAAACCGTTCTAGCCGTAAGCCGTAAACCCTAAACCCTTAGCCCCAAAGCTTAAACCCGAAATCTCAAGCCCTAAGCCCTAAACCCTTAAACCCCTAAACCCCTAAACCCCCAAATCCCTAAACCCCTAAACCCTGAACCGCAAAGCCTAAACCCTAAACCCTGACCCCCTTAAACTCCCAAACGCCTAAACCCTCAAACTCTTTAGGCCCCAAACCCCCTTAACCTCTGAACCCTAAACCCTCTTAACAACTAAACCCTAAACCCCAAGCCCTAAACTTTAAACCCTAAACCTTAACCCCTAAACCCCTAAACCCCTCAAGCTCTAAACCCCTTTACCCCAAAACCCCTATAGCTCTTAAACCCCTAAACCCAAACTGCGTAGTTAGTAACCCTACAGGTTGCAATTATTGCGTTCTGTAGCCTCTGCATATACTAGGGTCACAAAAACCCTAAACCCTAAATGTCTATTAAGTAAACCCTACAGGTTGCAATTATTGCGTTCTGTAGCCTCTGCATATCGGGTCGCATAAACCCTAATCCCTACATGCCAAGTCACGAAATCCTCTAGCCTCTACATATCCTTAGATCTCACAAACCCTATGAACTTTACATGCCAAGTTCCTAAACCCCACAGGTTGCAATTATTGCGTTCTGTAGCTTCTGCATACACGAGGGTCACAAACACTCTAAACCCGAATTGCTTAATCTTGCAACCCTATGGGTTGCAATTATTGCGTTCTATAGCCTGTGCATATTATAGGGTCACAAAAACCCTAAACCCGAACTGCCCAGTTTGTCTAGTTAGTAAACCCTGGAGGTTGCAATTATTGCGTTCTGTAGCCTCTGCATATAATAGGGTCACAAAAACCTTCAAACCGAACTTCACAGTTTGTTTAGTTAGTAAACCCTAGAGGTTGCAATTTTTGCGTTCTGTAGCCTTCGCAAATACTTCCATAGTTATTTTAGCGGGAGAGAATAGATTTTCGGCACGGGTAGTAACCGGGTAGTACCAAGTAAGTTCACCGGAAATGCCGCTCTCTTGGCATCGTGGTGCATTCGTATCGGCTTTGGTTTCTCTTCCTCTTTGCTTCTTTGTTCCTATCTATCTCGCTGGGATGCGTGCATCAACAGGTGCGCAGCACAAAGACGGAGGGGCGTCGGGGGAAGGGGTGGGTGGCCGCCCGTCCCGGCGGCCGGAGGTGGCGGTGGGGGGGGTACTGCAGTATTGGTATTCCTGGTATTTTAGTATTCTGACATCTGAAAGCCTCAAGTGGCGGCGTCGGGTCAAAGATTTTTTCGGCAGGCAGTGCGGCAGTGCTGTGAGTTGTGTGTGTGTGTGTGTGAGGAATCTTGATCACTCTGACTCTGACAACTGCTGTGGATCCTCAGGTAGCCTGATTTCAGACCTTTTCTAACACTATCGATGCATTGGGGACTGAAATCACAATGTCGCATAGAAACATGCCTTGGCAGAGCAGTGCTGGCTGAACAGATAGCCAGCCTGCGGGTCCGCCCCTTCTGCATGCAGCAAGGCTACACAAAAGACCTTCCCTACTAAGCCATGGTAGCAGGTTTGCTGTATCGGCCCCCCAGCTTGTGTTGGGGGACTGCTTCCATGGACAGGTGTAAGATGATTTATCGCTCACACCTGCCTGTCAAGGGGAGGCACAGTGTTGTGCTGTGTTGCAGTCCTTTGTGGTTCGACTGGTCCTGTGTCGCCCTTTCGTCATGCTTGGCTATAGTTGGCTTTGTTCTGTACTGCACTTGATTCTTGAACCTTGGCCCTTGACTTCCTGAAGTCCTGCTCATTGTCTTGCGCGGTCGCTTTTGGCTTGTTCTTGGTTTCAGTTTTGGCTCTACCAAGAGGCAAGCCTGCAAGGCAACCCAAAAACATCGGGCTTGCCTTCAAACCGTTGGCCGGGTTTGGAGCTCACACTCTTGGAACCATGGTGTCTGACAGAGCTTTTGGCCAACATGCTCCAGCCTTGGGAAGCAGACGACAGCAGGGCAATGTGCCAATGTGCCTGCTGGGTTCTGGGAAGGACACCATGGAGTACAGGGAGTGGATGTGGCGGTGGGGCGAGACCCGCATCTGTCCATATTACATGGGAGGCCTCTTGTGATCGATTGACTCGCTTGACTCGCTTGACTGTTTCGTTTCTTGGTGCCTTGACCGGCCCTGTGTCGCCTTTTTGTCAGTTATTGCCGGATACCGCCTTTGGGTTCCTGTGTGAATGTTTTTGTGAAACACAGTGTTTAATAAGAATGTGTGCATGGCACATTGTGGCATGAGATTGGGTTGCCCTTGCTGCATGTCGTTGTGTGCATCATGATGATGTACTTGCCATATGCTGACCCAGAGGATAATCCTTGTAGTATGCTTGATACATTTGATTTTCATGCTTTGCACTACAGTCATCTCGGTCGGTGCAAGTGTCGTCCTTGGAGCACTCTTCATATCTTCGCCTTGGGCCTGCCGTTTGAGTCCATCCTCTTTTCGTTCTCTTCTGTCATGGATAACCTTCTTGATGCCTTGGCCTTGGGCTCTGCATCTGGACCTTGGCCTTCGTTTGACACAGCATGGCGTTTGGCATGAGATTGGGTTGTGTTCCCATTGCCGCTTGTCTTGTGTTGTGGCATGACTTGCTGATTGCCACATGAATGCGAGCCAGCGGAACCTATGCTTACCCAGTGGAAAGGAGCCCCCGAGGGGGGTGTGGAAAATTTCACATGCAGGGTTGGCCGCCTGCAGGCGTGGTTCCATTCCCGCGGTGTTAAGGCCACGCCGACGTGGCCGATGATCGTTTTAACGATCTAGGCCCGGAGGTATCACAGTGGGGCACATGCGCCTAATGCGTCCACTGGCACCGACTCCTGCAAAAGCCTCGACCTGCCTGGCAGGCTTCCCGAAAGGGGGCTTTACTGGGTATGGTCTTGGCATAATGTCCGGGATGAGTTGGCTGGCGATGGGGAGGCCCTTTGTGATTGGCCGGTTGGGCTATCAAGAGCTTGAGCTTGGCATGAGTCGTGTGTCATGGAGTTGAGTGCATGTGAACCTCTAGCAAGAAATAATTGTAAATGTCGATCACAAGTGAAGGCACACGGAGCTGCATCTTACCCAAGCTCAGAAGCTGGCTGTCGACTAATGTCCGAAATGCCCTCGTCCTTGTTATCAGTGATGCCGGCATTGCCTCTTAACAACTAAACCCTAAACCCCAAGCCCTCAACCCTAAACCCTAAACCTTAACCCCCTAAACCCCTCAAGCTTTAAAACCCTTTGCCACAAAACCCCTAGGTCTTAAATCCCTAAACCCGAACTGCCTAGTTCGTAACCCCACAGGTTGCAATTATTGCGATCTGTCGCCTTTGCATATACTCGGGTCGCATAAACCTGAATCCCTACATGCCAGGTCAGGATATCCTGTAGCCTCTGCATATCCTTCGATCGCATAAACCCTATGAGCTTTACATGCCAAGTTCGTAAACCCCACAGGTTGCAATTATTGCGTTGTGTAGCCTCTGCATATACTCAGATCACACAAACCCTACACTCTGTTGATTTAAGTATATGCAGAGGCTACAGCATGCAATAATTGCAATCTCATGCGTTTATGTCCAGGTAGTAAAACCTCGAGGTTGCAATGATTGCATTCTGTAGCCTCTGCATAGTTATATCACATAAACCCTCTGAACCCTATATGCCCCGTTAGTATACCCCACAGGTTGCGATGACTGCGTTCTGTAGCCTTGGCAAAACAAATTTAGGTCACCTAAACCCTATAAACCCTCTGTGCGAAGTAAGAACAACTTACATGTTCCACTCATTCTTGCATTGTCAGCTTCCTCTAGGGTTTCTAAACTGAATCACATCATAGTGCAACGTGCCAAATTTTGTCAACAGCCAAGGCACATGGTGCTGCAGCGAATGCGGTTGCTCGTCGAGAATGTGAAAGAGATGGTTGCAGCTCGCATGCCAGACAACTCCTTGCAGATGCTGTTCACTGGCTTCAGGCTGCCATCTCCGCTTGGTGACGGCTTCAGAGATCTTGCCCGTCCAGAACTGGCAGATTTGAGAAAGAAAACGAAAGACAGCCTGGAAACAATTTTGCAGAAGGGCAAGCTGGACGTGAAGCAGTGCATGAAGGACCTACTGAAGATGCTGCCATGTGCGGAGGCGTACCACACTCGGCTGGGTTTGGGCGTCCGTCAGAGCTGGGCTAGAGCTTCTGTTGATTTCAAGGAGTTGAAGAATGGCCGTGCTGCTGTCAGTCTGTACTTAAGCTTTCAGCCTGCAGAGGGTGATGTGGAGCGGCGATTGAAAGATGTCAGTTGGCACGAGCAGAAAAATCGGGCTCATATGCTGGGCAGCACGATGGAATCGCTTGTGCTGGCTATGCAAGCACCCTCCGCCACTCAGATCTCGAAGACCCAGGGCGGGCAGATTATTGCAACTACGCCGTATTTGCCCAATGTCCTCCGAAGATATGTGCAACTCTATGGGGCACCCAGGAAGTTGAAGAGGGCAGCAAAAGTCCGTCGAGATTCGGGGCAGAAAAGAAAGCACGAGGATGGGGGCCCTGATGGAAGTGAGGCTGGCTTTTTGCGCCGCCGACATGCAGCTGTTGAGAACATCAGTGCAGCCAGTAGCTCCGAGCGTCAGTCATGGCTTGCAGAAGCTGGGGTGCCAGCTCCTGACCCAGAGGTGCTTGAAGACTGAGAAGTTTGTGAAAGTCCGTCAAAAGATTGATAAGGTTGCGGCTAGAACCCAGGCCAAGATCAATGCACAGCCTGACGACAAGAAGCAACCTGACAAGGTCAATCTGTGCCACTGGGCACCCAAGCCTCGTTCCATGGAAGCCGTCCGTCCAGGTTTTGCCTTGGTGCCAGAGCTCTATGACTTCTCTTCTGAGTTGGTGCGGAAACTTCAGTTTCATGGCTTTCAGGTGCCTTGGCAGTGACTTTGAAATCATGCTTCTGTAGTGGGGATTGCAGTTGAAACTTTGTGTTTCAGGCCTTGCTTTTATTTAAAATTTTGAACTTTGGGGTTGAGTCTTTCAGAAAGGGAATCGAACCAGCATTGAGTTGAAAGCTTAAAAAGCAACGGCACCTTGCAGGTCGTGCTGTCCGGTGGCGGTGGGAGTGGTTTGTTCACCTTCATGGACAAGGCCTTCAAGCACTCATCTGCTGGGCATGTTGTTGTGGTGCCAGATTTGCGGAGTGACTTTCGAGCTGCTGGGGCCATTGTGGCACGTCTTGCTGGCGCCTTTTTGACGTCCGTCCCGAGCATGCTGGCACAGAAACCCTCAGGTGTGCAGTTTGTCACGGATGTCACAAAAAAGAAGCGTCAGGTGTATGTGGATGCAGAAGATGACCGTTACCCTTTGTTGCATGGCGTTTTGGTCCGAGCAGTCAGGCTGCCAGGCTCCAAGCTGGAAGTTCTGGCGTTACCGAAGAAGCTTGTGGCCGTGTACAAAGCTCACAAGGACAAGTTTGGTGCTCGATCCAAGCCGTGGCTGCATGCTCGTATGCCTTTGCCCGTCAATGAGGAGGAGGCTGGAAAGATGAGGCTGAAGCAGCCATACTTGGCATGCGACTTCAAGACTTTTGTGGAGTTCTTGGAAGGAGGTGTGGAGAGAGAGGCTGTGTGTCCGTCATTCGGCTCCAACAACCGCAGCTGAGAAGATGCAAAAAGAATCCGTCTGTCCTAGCAGCACGTTTTGCAAGCCTGCCCCCGTTCTGTCACAGGCACAGTCGCATATTCTCTGAAGTCATTCCAAGCTTGTGCCCAGGCCAGTGCCCAGCTGGATCTGAGAGCAGGTCTGGATTTGCGTTGCAGCGGAAAAAGAGAAGCTTTGCAAATTTGCAAGGAGGCAACCATTGTGCTTCCTGGGTGCAGGCCTCTTCAGTCAGGGGCCCCCTAGCTCCCTAAGCCCTGAGCCTATAAAATAAACCCACAAACTCTAGGGCCCAGCGAAAGAGCAAACACAAGAGCCCAGAGAGACAGCCAGTTTACCTATATACCCTCCAAAGCCTAAACCCGAAACCCTAAGCCCTACCTAGAGGCGCATACCCTACCCCTTTTTTGGATACCTAGATATATGGTTAGGATCTGTTGTATGAAAATTAGGTACCTTAAAAAGGGGGTAGGGTATGAGCCTCTAGGTAAACCCAATACCCTGAAGCCCTACACCCTAAACCCTAAACTGAAACCCTAAGTTAAGCCCTAAACTCAGTACCCTGACACCCTAAACCCGAAACCCCTAACCCCTAAACCCCGAAAACCCTAAAACCTAAACCCTAAACCCAATACCCTGAAACCCTAAACCCTTGAGGACATGCTCACTGATCCCCTGGCCACGGATCTGGAGATGAAAGGGCCCCAGGTCTTCTTTTAGGGTTTAGGGTCTGGGGGTTTAGGGTTTAGGGTGTCTTGCTCAGGAATGTTTACTCTAAGTATACTCGAGTGACCGCCGTAACAAGGATCTATCGTAAACTCTTTGGTTTCCTTATTCTGCTGACGTAGCGTTTCTGAACAAGAATCCAGAGCATGGAGAAATCGTATCAGCAAGCGTATCCCCTTATGGGGAGAAATACCCTCGTGCGAAGATACTATCAGCTGCTATCACGACTTCTGCATCGCAACTAGAACCAGAGTTCCTTTTCTTTCCTGGTGGCACTTTCCCCTGTTAAAGCCAAGGCCTCATTCCTACATCCCCATAATACCCCCTTATAGTAACCCTAATAGGACCCGTTTTAGGAACCCTTTAAAGGAACCCTACCCTACTGATAGTTGCTGTAGTGATACCAGAAGGTACTCCGGCATCGGCGCTGTTTGCAAACATTCCCCAATCCACGGGAGACAGGGTTTAGGGTTTAGGGTTTAGGCGAGACCTTGCACTTTTGATATAAACTTTTGTTTACAAGCGCTCGACTCTTACTTGTCATCTCCAATTATCTTCGGATGGGTAAGGCGCGGTAAAAACACCAGCTTCAATATTCTATATCTGTCAATAAACACATCAATCTACATATGTATTTCTATATACATGTGTAAAGACCCCCTATCATCAACCGAATCCGACGAATTCCGAACGTAACATCCGACCCTATCAGCACCGAATCGTAAACTTTCCAAACCCACGCTTTGGGATGCGATTTAAGGTTGTTGGTTTAGGATTTGTTTCTTATGGGATTTCTGGATTCATGGATATTGCGTCAGGGTTGAGGTTTTAGTACTTCGATTTCCAGAGTTACCGCATACGGCACATGGGAGTTACTGGATTGTCATTCTCCCCTAGACCCTCAACCCGTACAGATACCTGGCAGGGAGAGAAGGTGCGATTAGACAATAAACAAAGAATGCAATAACACAAAGCTGCAGTTTCTTTTAAACCCGTGACAACCCAGAGCTCGAGTTTATCTACGTTCTCCACTGCAGTTCCTTTATTTTTCCTTTCTTTGGTTGGATTCACCGTACGATGCTTAGGACTTATAAAGGACCATCTGATAAAAGAAAAGGCTACCAAAAGAAGAAGGAACTGACTGGAGATTTTAGGTAGAAGTTAGTGTCAGGGTTTAGGGTTTAAGGATGGTTTACGATGAGCTCGGCTGAGAAATCAGGCAAGCACCCACTATCAAGACAGTGTAAATTATATGTTTTCAAAGTCTCTCAGTTTACTAACCACAGTTGCTTACGAACGACTTCAACAACTCCCGGTAGCCCTTGAACTGGGCGAAGTTGGAGCGCGGCAGTGTCAGCCCGTCGGAGCTCGTGCAGCGCAAAACCGGAGGGGCAGAAGCCGGTGTGTCCACGTGATTGGCAAACGCAAGAGCCAGGCCACGACCCCAAAAGGTTGGTGGAAGCATTCGGTCGCACAATAGTCGTAAAAGGTTGCAGACGCTTGCCAACAGTTGTCAACAATCCCAAAGGGTTCAAGTACTATACAGTAGGCTCTGAGTAGTCATGTGGGCCCTCCAAGGTATATACTATACTGTTACTTGGACCCTTTGTGACTTGTTTCCTTGCAAATGGGCGTCAACCCCAACCCCCGACCCCCGGCACCTTCAAACTAGAACCATGATGCTGCGCAGTTGGGATTCTCCTGACAGCTTCAAACCCAAAATCGCGAGAGTTGCACACCCTTTACTAAGCCCTAAACCCTGAACCTTCAACCGTAAATCCCTATGTCCTAATCCCTACACCCTGAACCCATCTGCCCCAAACCCTTAAGCCCTCAGCCTTTGACATCCAGGCCCATCCTCGTCGAGCCCGTAGAGTGCGAGGACGTGATTGTCCCGCCTTTGAATCTGCAGGTGCTAGGGCTTCAGGGTTTAGGCTTTAGGGTTTATGGCTTTAGGATTTTCAGAGCTTTTAGAGTTTAGGGCTTTAACGCTTTAAGGCTTTAAGGTTTAGGGTCAGGGTTTGTGCAGCAGCCTCAACCACAAAGGAAGGGGCGTAGGCTTGAGATACAAGGCTCAATATAGAGGTCGGAATCATCCGTATTTGGTCATGTTTACTTGCAATCCCCATAGAACCATACCATGTTGTACCCCAGCCCTTAAACTAAACCCCAAACCCAAAACCGCAGTAATTTTAAGCGAGTCGGTGCAAAAATAGAAGTATACAACAATATACCCCAAACCCTAGTTTCATCATTTAGCGGCCTATATAGTATATGCATCGCTATCACACGCTAAAACTGGAAACCCTAAACCCGAAACCTCAGGTTAGGCCTCAGAGCTAACTGAAGCCGACTCGTCTGCGAAGGAGTCCGGTTGTTCGGTACGAACCTTACATGAGCACGTGTTTTGTTATGTGTGTGTATATATATATATATATATAGATATGCATGTATATACACATGAAAAGGTTATGATCGCATGTCATGATTTTCTTCGTAAAATGATAATATGGGTGCCCTTTGCTGCTTCTCGGCTTGAATAGATTTATCCTCAAGTACGTAAAAGAACAGTCAGTCCTAAACCCGAAACCCCAAACTTTTATTATTTTCGGGTGCCTTTATTGTCCCTTGTACGGTGGGGGGTATTCATCAGTGATCTACATTCTGCTTTCTAGTTGGTTGCTGACCGTTGCGCTTCGGTTTGCAGAGGTGAACACTTTAAATCTTGAAGGGCCTTAATCGGATCACTCGGGTACTGCCCCCCATTCAGTAACAGTTGGATAATATTCATAATATAGCCATATTAGGACCTTAATAGTAGGCCTGTTATAGAGTGTTACTGTGTGGGGGCAGTACCCAACGGATCCCTATGATAATTTCTTTCAGGTAGTGGGCGGGAGTGACGAATTCGGGATCTATATTAAATGTCACGACTCGCAGGGATTCTAATTACACTGAATCCCTGCAGCCCCCTACATCAAAGATCTTAAACCCTGACCCTAACGAGGGAGCTGGACTCGCAGCGACTAGTGTTCTTTGTTGCAGATCCGCAATCCTGGGAGTATATTGTTTCATTCGTCGTCCCGTAGTCGTAGTCTAGTAGTAGAAATTGGAGTCGTCGCTGTAGTGATTGATGATTACCCCCAAGGGTCCACAAGATCCAACAACAGGGTACTCGGTTTTAGGATAGTAGTTATGTAGGTTAGGATTTTGGAGAGTGTATGATTATTGAGTACTTGCACCCTTGGGGATACTGAGAATGCAGCCGGTGCTGGGCTCGAGCCACCGGCGCAGCAGAAGGCAGGCATCGTTTGTCCTGCGCGGCAGAGACTGCAATGCCTCGACCCAAGCGGCCGGGGAATGGGAAATGAGCATCAAGGGTTGAAGATTTCCTAAGCCCTAAACTTATATAGGTCGGTGGTCTGTTTAACCCTAAACCCCAGACCGTAGGTTTGTGGAGTTTGGGGCTGTTCAGGGCTCAGGGGGTTCTGAAGTCTTTCCTAGTAGTAGAGTAGGTAACCTTTAACTTTTTGTTGGGTAGTATAGTCCCTATAGTAATCCCTATATAACCAAAAAGGTCAACCTTTAGTTCCCCATGATACCCTAAACCCTAAACCCTAAACTCCTAAACCCTAAACCCTAAACTCCTAAACCCTAAACCCCTAAACCCTAAACCCTGACTAAGTAGGCTTTTCGCTGGGGGCTGTAGGAGTTTTTTTCTTTAGTTTGGAAGCCTCTGGAGTCTACTTAAAGGATCATGGGACTTACTGTTGATGATAGAAATCCTGCATGACCCATAATAAGGAATAATACCATAATTCCCATACTTTAGGGTCCTTAACATTGGGGTCCTTAAGGGGTTCCTTAAAGGGAATCTAGAGGGGTACTATAAGGGTTTAGGGTTTAGGGTTTAGGGTCTACTTAAAGGATCATGGGACTTAGTAATTGGGATTATAAGTAAGGTAACTACAGCTATAGTTGGTTATATCCCCAATACTTAAGGTACTTATAACCCTACTTACTAAGTCCCCTGCAAGTAGGGCTTTGGGCTTTTTGAGGGGGTGTAGGATTTGGGATTAGGTAGAGTTTCTTCTAGGGTCTAGGGTGTCTGGGAATAGGATTGGGAGTTTAGGGTTTTACCCTACTGTAAGCCCTAAACCCTAAACCCCTTATAAACCCTAAACCCCTTATAAACCCTAAACCCCTAAACCCTAAACGACTGTAAGCCCTAGACCCGGGCCGTTTAGGGCTTCAGTTTCAGGACTTTTGCCGGCAGTCGGGCCCGGGCGCAAGGTTTTTGCGTCTCAAAAGCTTACAGAGCTCTGAGGTCGCCGAGGTTTGTTGTGTTTTAGGGTTTAGGGGTCTCCGAGTTTGGTTCTCATGTTCTCGTAAATTTTGTGCCTTCGGATGTGTCTGCGAAATAGAAGATGTCTGCGGGCAGGTACTGTGAGTTTCTGAAGAGAGGCATTCAATTCTCGTCCTGGGGCACTCTCTCACCATGCGATGAAGAAGATGACCATGTTGCTGAGGCTGGTGCCTGCGTGCTCGTGCAAGTGCTGGTGCTGATGCTGACGACAATGCTGCTGATGATGGTGATGCTTGTCTTCATCATCATCATCATCATCACCATAGACATGGGCACGTTCAGCTGCGGACTCCAGCCAGTATCCAAAGTTGCATTGGCAGCTCCGCAGGCCAAACTCCCAGAGAGCCAGATAGATAATGAAGGATACGTCCTCAACATATTGGGTGGTTGTCAAAATTAGGTCCCATTTTGGCTCATTATTATAATACGGCACTTAATATTTAGGGTACGCCAAAAAGGGACCTTATTTTTGATAACCACCCATATGTAGTGCCATTGATTCTGACGGATCAACCTTGGGTACGGCCCCCACTCAGTAATAGTTGAATAATATAGATATACTAGGACCTTAATAGTAGCCCTACTAAACCCTATTATAGACTCTTACTGAAAGGCTCATGGGACTTAGTAAGTAAGGTTATAAGTAGGTTATAGTTAGGATAACCCCACTTAGGGGACTTATAACCCCACTTATAACCTATTTACTAAGTCCCATGATCCTTTAAGTACTGTAAGGGGGCCCTAAACCCTAAACCCTAAGCCCTAAGATCAACCCTAATCTTTAAGCCGGATACTTCCGAGGCGCTGTAGCCGGGCCACGGCCCTCGCTCGAGTGGCACGCCTCCCCGCGAGGCAAACGCAGGGCTTTAGGGCTTCGGGTTTAGGGTTTAGGGTTTAGGGGTTAGGGTTTAGGGTTTTAGGGTTTAGGGTTTAGGGGTTTAGGGTTTAGGGTTCATGATTCTGGTGTGCCAGGGCTTTACTTCATGGTTCTGGCGCTCTAGGGCTTTAGGGCTTTTGGGTGCAATAGGGCTCCTTTAAGGGGATCTATAGGCTTCCTTTCAAGGGATCTATAGGGTTTAGGGTTCCTTTAAACTGATACTTACCTTTGGTTAGTAGGGAATGGAGGAATGGCGTACAATTATGACTACCATTACTACCATTCTTCCATTCCCTTCTAACCCAAGGTAAGTTTAAGGCCTTTGGGTGTTACTGGGTTTCAGGCTTCAGGGTTTTGGGGTCAGGGTTTAGGGGTGCGGTGTATGAGTTGAGGATAATCAGGTCCATTCAGTACTTGGGGTCTAGGCTTTCTTCGTTTTGCAGTTTAGTCGTTTTGGGCTTCTCCTCACAGCCAGAAAATCAGAAACGGGCAGTAGTAACACAAAACCCCTGATTCGTAAAGGCATCGTGTTGAGGCCCTTAACTTGAATCACAAGGCCAAGGGCTCTGAAAATTGATAGAAATCTACTTGGAGGGGCAGGGGGCTTAGTAAGTAGGTTATAAGTGGGGTTATAATTCGGGTAGCTCCATTTAGGGTACTTATAACTCTACTTGTAATCTACTTACTAAGTCCCCTGCCCCTCCAAGTATTGTGGCTTTTCGGTAACAGGTTTGGGTTTAGGGCTTAGGCCTTCGGCTGTGGTGGATGAGCCGTAAGCCTCCCTGAAGCCTAGACCCCTAAACCCTCAACCCCTAAACCCGAAACCCTCATCCCCTAAACCCCTAAACCCTAAACCTCTATAAACCCTAAACCGGGAATGCTTCGAGTGGAGGGTCAGGCGGGATCTGCGTTCTGCGAGATTCATGCCAAGTTTCAGGCCGAACCCTACTTAAAGGATCATGGGACTTAGTCACTGGGGTCCTTAAGGGGATCTAGAGGGGTACTATAAGGGTTTAGGGTTTAGGGTTTACTTAAAGGATCATGGGACTTAGTA
The DNA here is from genome assembly GCA_905221615.1 of Symbiodinium sp. CCMP2592. NCBI lineage: Eukaryota > Dinophyceae > Suessiales > Symbiodiniaceae > Symbiodinium > Symbiodinium sp. CCMP2592. Next base: position 661,881 of record CAJNDT010000757.1, on the reverse strand, counting down.
ATTGGGGTTATAAGTAAGGTAACTCCAGTTATACTTGCTTATAACCCCAAATGGGTACTTATGCTAAGTCCCATGATCCTCCAAGTAAGTTTGGGTTTAGGGCTTAGGGTCTAGGCTTTAGGGCTTGGAGGTTAGGGGTTAAGCTTTAGGGCTTCGGGTTTAGGCTTTAGGGTTTAGGCTTTAGGGTTCAAGGCTTAGGGTTTAGAGGGCTCCTCAATCCCCAAAGCTGTAATCCGAAAGCATGGACCCCGAAACGTGGACCTTGAATCTTTCGTCCTGATTCCTGAACCCTAAAGCCCCAATTGACTAATCAATGTGGTAGCTGATCAAAGCGGCCTGAAAGAGGAACGGAATGAAACTAATATAGGGGCTTCAACAATCAATAACAGAAACTATTTTTTGGGGGTGTGGTCCTGATTACATTTATAGTATAAGGGCCCCAGAACCCGATTCTAATCATTAAGGCCCCTATAGTACTCAGTCCAACACCAAGTGAATAATTCGTTCCATATGTTACACAGAGGGTTCATGTATACTACCATTATGGACTAAGGTCCCAAAAAACCATCCCCATTATGGTTTTGGGGACCTACTTGGAGGTTCATGGATAGTTATAAGTTATAAGTGGTGTTATAAGTCCCTTAATATGGGTTATATCTACAGTTACCCTACTCTATAAGCCCACTTATAACTTATAACTACCCTTGAACCTCCAAGTAATTCCAGAATAGCAGTAGACGTGGACCTTTAGGGTTACACAGAACTGGAACCATCCGGGCATCCTCGTACTGACGTACTCAGAGCACGGGTTCGGATCTACTACAGGTGCCTATTAAATATTTACCAATACTATTTGGGGGGGGTTCCTTTCAAAGGGGTTTATATCAGGGTTACTATAGGGATCTATAATCAGGTTCTATAGTAGGGGCTTAAATAATGACCAATACTATCTTGGGGGGTTCCTTATTATATTTGTATTATAGTGGGCGCCAAACCCTATTCGAAATTTTAAGGAAACAATATTATCAAAACTGTCGTCGGAAAAGGGGCCAGGCGCTCCTCAGAGCACAGACAACAACGCAATCAGACAAAATCCAAGCTTGGAGTTCAAGAAACACACACATCGCACAGCTGCAGAAAACTACATTAAGCTGGGGGAAGCCTACCCTTACCAACGCAATATTCCATTGCCACGCAGAAAAAAACTGAAGAATGCCCCATTTCGGCTTCCTTATAATGAAGAGTTCTATTGTTTCTGAAAACCCCCAAACCTTGAAGCCAGGGTTTAGGGCCTAGTCAGAGAACTCAGGGTGTAGGATGGGTGTAAGTTTTGGGATATCACCTGCACCGCCAACCCTGAAACGCAAAGTGCTGCTAAAAGCATACAGCAGAATTCCTTGGCTCCCTGATGTGAAAGAGCATCCTTATAAAACCTTCATACTTAAGACTCTGAGAAGTTGAGACCCCAAACCCTAAAATCAAATCAAACCCTTATAAGTTTATAGGCACCCTTTTAAAGGCGCCTCATACACTAAACCCGAGACACTAAGCCATAAACCCCCAAACTAAACCCCAAAAGTCCTAAACCCCTACGCCTACCCCAAACCCCAAACCCCAAAACCCCTCAACCCCCAGGCCCCCTACACCCCCCAAACCCCTACACCCCTCCCCTAAACCCTAAACCCTAGACCCATCCCCTTGCAGAACCTCCAGTAGGCCTCCGCTTCTGGCGCCTCTGGGCCGGCGTAGCTTCCATGAGGTTGGACGTTTTACTTGGGTACTCGTAGCTATCTAAAGCAGGGTGCCATTAAGGGTTTATGAAATGGATCTGTCAGGGTGTCTATACTTTTAGCGTTCCCGAAAGGGGTCTAAAGAGTTTCTATAGGGTTTCTTTGAGGATACTCTGTGGGTGGTTGTCAAAATTAGGGTCCCTTCTTGGATCCCTAATATAGCACGGCACCTAATATTTAGAGTACCCAAAAAGGGACCATCATTTTGACAACCACCCATGTGGGTAGCCCTCTAAAGTAGGGTCCATCTGGAAATTCCTCAAAGTTTCTATAGGTCTGCTATCACAAGTGCTATATGGGTTGCTGGGGTCCTTGCGAGGGCCCTGTTTTCTACGGGTGCCATACTACTTTGGGGATCTAAAAAGGGCACGCTCATTTGGAGAACTACAACTACTCACTTCTTTCCCAAGCGGTCCTAAGTACCTGCGCAAATAGTAGAAAGTAGGATGTTTAAAGTCTGAATTTCCATTGTTTTGGTAAGTATCCCCCATACAAACAGAGGCAAGCAGGATCTCTTTTGTGTTTTAAAGGTGTTGAGCTTGTCGTTGGATTTGGAGTTTGAGCGCTTATAAAAATGTAGGCTGAATAGTGTTTTAGTCAAAGGGGAAAAGCAGGGACCCTCTATGGGGACCCCTACCCTATAATGGGCTATATAATGGGTATATCATAGCTATATTAAGGGGGGTCCTTATTAAGAGTCCCTCCTTTTCCCCTTGGATTTAGAGCTTCGGGTTGAAGGGCTTGGGTTTTATTGTGATTTCAGGGTTTCAGGGCTTTGGGATTGGGGGTCTGTGGCTAAGCTTGTGGAGGTTCAGTCAAGGGGCTGTGGCCGTTGAGGTCGGGCTCGGGTATCTCCTTTTCAGAGGAAGCTTTCCCAAGAGGGTCCACGTACCCAAGTTGTAGGGTTTTAGATCCCAAATTTTCATGAAGTCCTCAATCGGACAGGTTTAGGTCCCAAATTCCGCTAAGTGAATGGGTGATTAGAACACAATTACTTCAGAAACCTCCTTTTTTGTGCACTTGGGGCTTTAGGTTCTGTGCGAGGTGTAGGAGGTCCGAAACCTCTTCCCTACGTGCTTCTCGAAATTTCTGGATTATAATGGCGATGCTGATACTGTTGATGGTATAAATCCTGCATTACCCATAATAAGGAATATACCATTATTCCCATAGTTTAGGGTCCTGAAGGTCATGCAGGATTTATGTATATCATCGACCGTATTAACACCCTCAAAGTCGTTAAGAAGGGGGAGGGGAATTGGTCAGGTGCCGGGATGACTTGCAAACCATCGTTGAACCCTAAACCCTCAAGTGTTAATACAGGGGCCTGAATAATTACCCGTACCATTTTGGGGCTTCCTCGTTGTAATTCCAGTTAAATGGGCCCCTCAACCCTGTTCCAATTATTCAGGCCCCTACAGTACAGACTCAATTCAGTCCAAAGACAGGGCTCCTCAACATCGACTTTCGAGTGAGTTGTATGCTCTACACAAAAAACCCTAAACCTAAACCCTCACACGTTCTTCTCGTCTTCCAGCTCGGCCAAAACCTCACCGAAGCTTCCCAGAGACTCCATTATCCTTTAGTTGCGGATAAACCATGTCAGGGATCCTACTAACTACTATTGTTCAAGGTCCGCGTGTGTTTCTGCAACTGCGGCCCAGCATCACCGACACCCAAAACTCATCACAGCCAGCTTCGGGCCGCGGGAAGGACGTAGCCTCCTCGACCAACACACTCTACCTGGAGAGCTCCCCGGCATCTAGAACGTTTTGAGTTTAGGGGTTCAGGGGCTTAGGGACTTTTGATGAGGGTTTATCGTTCGGGTTTCATGTATGGGTTCCTTTGAGACATTGACATCTCTTGCAGTAAACGTGCGCGGGAACATGGACCCCGAAACAGGACCACCTTGGAGAAACATGGAAAATAGTTGCTGTCAAAGTGACGGTGCTGCTGCTGCTGCTGCTGCTGCCGCTGTCGCCGCCTGCTGCTGCAAATTGGTGCTGGCTGCTGTGATGATGATGCTGCTGCTGGCGAAAATGATGAATAAGATTGTGACGACGACGATGATGATGATGGGGGTGCTGGCATTACTGACGGTGACGCTGCTGCTGCTGCTGCTGCTTCTGATGACTGGCATGATGCTGTGATGACGAAGAAGATGATCATAATCCAGCGAAGGCCTCGTCGAGGCCATCTTCCCGAACACACATTTGTAACCCTGACTGGTCCTTGCGTGTCGTAGCCGTTAGAGTGACCCTCATACAACCCTTTCAAGGAACAGTGTTCAACTCATATGATGTCGGCTCCTTTAACTGCTCAGACCAACCCTAAGTCCTAAACCCTAAACCGTAACCCTGCCCAATGTGGCTTTCTGAGCCGCAACCTAAACGATTGACCCTAAACTGGCCTAAGCCCAAAATCCCTAAACCCTTAACCCTTAAACTCTATTTATAAACCCTAAACCCTGAATTAAACTGCAGCTCCCCCGACCCCACCTTCCTCCGGCCCAGGTCTGTACACACAGTACCAGGCAGACCCCTCAAAGTTGGATGCGCCTTGGCTTGCCCCACGGGCCCAAATACCTAACAAATGTACTCTCCAAAATCCTAACCTACATAACTACTATCCTAATGCCGAGTACTTAATTACTGGGTCCTTTGGACCCTTAGGCTTGGGGTTGAAGGTTGAAGGTGTCAGGGTGCAGGATTTTGGTGCGCAGGGGATGTAAGGTTTGAGGGTTTGGAGGTGGTGGGTTTAGGATTTTGGGTTGAGGGTTCGGGGATCTAGGGTGTGGGATTCAGGGCGATTGCCTGGGTTTGAGATTCGTGTTCGTGGTCTGACACCTATTCATAGTAATGTTAATGTGAATCGGAACAGTAATAATGATAGTAATCGTAGCGTAGCCCACGTAGTTTATGCTGTAAGGGAGTCCAAGATGTGCCTGAGTTCAGGGTCTACTTGGAGTGGCAGGGGACTTAGTAAGTCGCTTATAAGTAGGGGTAGAATTGGGGTAATTCCATTTAGTTTTATGGTTAGGATCTGTTACGTAGAATATCAGGTACCTTAAAAAGGGGTAGGGTATGAGCCTCTAGGTAAACCCAATACCCTGTAACCCTAAACCCTGAACCCTAAACCCCTAAACCCTAAACCCCTAAACCCCTAAACTCTAACCCAGGAATTCCTGCGCCTCCAAGGCCAGGTGGGGAGACTACTTCGCAGCTGTCGAGGCCGGACAGAAGGCCCGCCCGGAAGGGAGGAAGAGGGGTTAAGGTTGAGGTGTTAGGGTTTCAGGGTTTAAGGGTTTAGGGTTTAGGGTGTTAGGGCAGGGTTTTAGGGTTTCGGGTTTAAGGTTTAGGGTTTAGGGGTTAGGGTTTCGGTGTTTAAGGTTCAGGGTTTAGGGTTTACAGTGGAAGCCAGGAGTTGGAACATGCACGCCCCGATTTCCCGCACCCGGTTGCAAAGGTTCTAACTCTCCAAAATTCCTGGTTCTAATTCTGACTTGGAGGGGGAGAAAAGTGGCCTATATTCGCGAATCCGCCGGTACTTTGAAGAAAGTACAAAAGGCGCCTTAATAATTACCCATACTGTTTTGGGGGATCCTTATTGCAGTTGTAGTATACTACCCCCAAAACCCTGTTCTAATTGTCAAGGCGCCTTTTCTACTTTGACCGTGGTCGTGAAACCGTCAGAATTCAGGAGGAAAATAATTTCCACTGTTTTCGGAAGCCTCCTGCATCGTCCTGAATAATATAGGCGCCTAAATAGTTACCAATACTATTGTGGGGGGAGGGGTGAGTCCTTGTTATCATGATGAGAGAGTAGAATCAGTATAGTATACCCCAAAACCCTATTCTACTTATTAAGGCCCATATGTTACAGTCAGTACGTACTGATGCGGGGTACCCTGGTACAGGGTCACCTTGCCGCCCTCCCATGCCGGACTACAAGTGGCTATTCCATGTATACTGTATAAGTGCAGCTTATAGGGGAAGCAGTAGGCTTAGGGGTTTTACGCGGCTTTAGGGTTCAAGATTTCGGTCATGAGCATGTTGACTAGAGAGAAGCATCGTTAAAGGAAGACAGAAGCGGGTTCAAGGTACAGCACTGAGCATCTAGTCTCATCCATGGTCTTGACAATCTGAACCCGTGCGACACCCCGAATCCTAAAGCTCCTAAATCTTAAACCCTATCCCTAATCTTCAAACCCAATCCTAAACCCTGAATCCTGAAACCCCAAACCCGATGCCCTGGTCCTTCCGAGTCCTGGCCACCCTGACCAATAGCACCCAACCCTGTTGCAGTGCGATGGCCCGCTGTCGACCCCTGAGTGCTACGGTTGATGATATAAATCCTGCATTACCCATAATAAGGAATATCCCAGATTTCCCACAGTTTAGGGTCTTTAAGGTAATGCGGGATTTATATCATCAACCGTATAATATTGATCGCAATGTTGTTCATAATCATGACAGGAATCTGAGAAATGGGCTTCGTAGAAATTGTCTGTATTTGTGGTCCATAAGTTCCATGCTGGTCTCTTACAAAGTATGGATCGCTTATCTGGGGTGGTTGTCAAAATTAGGGTCCCTTTTGGGGTCCTCAATACAACACGGCACCTAATATTTAGGGTACCCAATAAGGGACCATGATTTTGACAACTACCCAAATGGGGTCATTACAGAGTTTATGTTGCGAAACCTTAACCCTTAAACCAAAAACACAAAAAAACCAACTAAAAGAGCCGTAGCTCCTGAACCCTGACCTCCCAATCCATAAATCTAAATCCTACTCTCTGATCGTGTGGTGCTCAAGCTTTTGTTTTTCGGGCTCCTGGTTTTTCGAACCGATGGGGCGCCGACGCAGGAGGCCGGAGCCGCCGAGTCCATCCTCTACCGACGAGGAGGCACGTGCTGCTCAAGCAAAGGTGATGGCTCGCCGAATCGCGGACCTCAGTGCTATGAAGAGTTCGGCCACCGAGCGGAGGGCCGAGGTTCTCTCCAAGGCGACTGCTATCGAGGATGCAGCTCGGGAGGAATCCGAGCGTTGGCAGATGGCAGAGCACGATATGCTGGAGAAGATCCAGCGTGGATGGCATGCTGCAGCGGTTCCGAATGTGCCGAAGAGCCCGCCTCCGAAGGCTCCTGCAGACGACGAGGAGTCGTGGGGTCATTGGCGGCCGGATGCTGCCGAGGAGGCGGCCAAAGGCAAGAAGAAGAAGAAAGGGAGAAGAAAGGCGCGCGCCGTGCGCCAAAGGAGATCGAGGAGCTGCGGAAGCCATGGGATCAAAGGAACCCCTTAACCAGAAAAGCTCCAGCTCCTCAACTCTGGCTCCTAGAGCCTCAACCCTAATTTCTAGACCTTAAGCCCTGAACCCTAAACTTCAGGGACTAAACCCCTAAATCCCTAAACCGTAAACCCTAAAGCCCGAAACCCTGGCCTAGTCGTCGGATGCGTTGTCCCTTTCCAGGCTGAGCCTCCTCTATCCGGCGCGGCACTGAGGTGCGAGCCTGACACGGGGGTTTGGAATATTTAGGGGTTTGGGGTTTGATTTAGGGTTTGGTGTTGAAAATTTTTAGAGTTTGGAATTCAGGGTTCTGGGTTGAAGCTTTTGAGTTTGGCAATATGGGGTTGAGGGTGTTGGGTTGAAGGGAAAACTTGTCGCTTGATTCAAGCGTATCCTCAGTTGCTGTTGCAGTCAACTCAGTTTGGAAACCAAGAGAGAACAGGCGTTTTCTTGCATACTCCGAGATGTCAAATTAAATTTGTCATTTCGGATTTGGGTTTAAATGTGCGAGCGGGCAAAGTTAAGCTCTACCCGGGAGGTCTTGTGGTTTCCTACTACAAGAACAGTTCGAACCCTTCTGGACAGTCTGGAATGGCTTTGTTCTTTCTAGTCGCCAAGGACCAGCCGGACACGGTTCGCGATTATTCGAAGTCAAGAGTGTGCAGTGACGCCGCTGCTTCAGCGAGAGCGGCTGGGGTTTAGGGTTTTAAGCTGATGCAGAGGTGGTCTTAGGATCTCAGCTACCTACTCCACCGCACGACCGGTCATGGTTCGACATTCCTACTTATCTATCTACCTAGAGGCTCATACCCTACCCCGTTTTTTGGATACCTAGTCTTATGGTTAGGATCTGTTATATAGAATACTAGGTACCTGAAAACAGGGGTAGGGTATGAGCCTCGAGGCAAGCTTTGTAAGTATAGTACCTGCAAGGCAGCGTACGGCGCAGGTAGCTGGTCTCTTGCGATTTTCATGTGCGGACCCTGAACCCCGACCCCTAAACCCCTAAACCCCCCAAACCCTAAACCTTAAACCCTAAACCCTAAACCCTAAACCCCCCAAACCCTAAACCCCCCAAACCCTAAACCCTAAACCCTCCAAACCCTAAACCTTAAACCCCCGAACACCTAAACCCCTCAACCCCAAGCCCGCGAACCCCCAGACCTCTTAACCCCCAAACCCATTTTTTTATAGATCCCTTCAAATGATCCTTTTAAAGGAGCCCTACCTTAACCCTGACAAACCTACCTTTTTAGGGTTCCTTATTATGATTTCCTTATATAAGTCCTTAAAAACGTAAGTCCTTCAGAGCTGTTAAGGCAAGCCCTATGTAAAACTCGACGAACCCCTTCTGGCAGGGAAGCAGGGATCGAGACGCGGCTCAACGCTGCTGTCACATCCGGTCAGGCTCGCTTAGGGTTTATGGTTTACTATAGGGGCCTTTAATAAAAGGTTTCTGTTAAAGGGGTCTGCAAAGAATTCTGTAAGGGCTTTGGGGTTCAATTAGGGTTTTAGGGTTTAGGGGTTTAGGGTTTAGAGGTTTAGGGCTTAGGGGTTAGTGTTTTGGGCTTATGGTCTAGAGTTTTGGGTTTATGGTTTAGACTGTAAGAATCTATGGGCAGATGAAGGGAGGATTTATACCACAAGCCCTTAGTCATAAAGCTTAAATCCTTGACGCCTGAACTCTAAATCCTAAGCCCCTAAACCCTGAGGGCGAAAAAGTTGAATAATCCTAAGCCCCAACCCGCAAACCCAGAAAGAGACTGTCACGGGCTCTCATCGTCCCTCGAGCAGTGGATTACACTGTCAGGCTGCGGCCGGGCTTGTTGCGACAAGCAGCGGTGCAGGCTCGGCCGACGGATAGTGCTCGTCGAATTTCCTATGTGGGTGGTTGTCAAAATAGGGGTCCATGTTTGAATACCCCAAATAATAGGTGCCGTACTACATGAAGGACCCCAAAAGGGGACCATAATTTTGACAACCACTGACTTGAGGGTTCAGGGTTCGAGGGACTGACTTCCAAGATGATTCAACTGTACGACCCTGCGAAGAAAGTCCGGCCTTATGCAAACCGAATGTACTGTACAGTCAGCAAGGACGTAGTATACCCCTTTCTTCGTATCTGATATCCAGACGTTAAGCCTAGGGCCTGGATAAGTCTATCGTACTGTCAGCTCTTCAGCCCCCCCCCCACCCCCTGTTCTGAATCCCAAGACGACCCGCCCTGTTTCTGTATGGTCCGTTTCGTTGTTTTTTGTGTCAGGGTTTTGGGTCTTCAGGTCCAGGGCGGAATTGGCCACTTGTGGACGATCGAAACCTAGCACTGATCGAAGGCGAGACCCTTCTCGTAACCCTTTCAGTAACCAAGGTACCTTAAACAGGTAAATGTACCAATTGTTCCGGGTCATATCAGTGTCATATCCCTTCTTTTTAAGATCCAACTCTAACTATTCGGGTTCTTTTTAAGATCCAACTCTAACTCTTCGGGGGCCCCATATGAGCATGTTGCGCCAGCGCTGACAGGCGGCCTGCAAAATCTCATTCGGGCCTATCAGGTGCCGTTTGGGACTCCGTTCCGCAGTAGAAAACCTAGGACCCTTTTTGTAGTCCTAGGTTCCTTTTAGAGTTACCCAATACCAAAAAGAGAGGCCTTTTTATTCTTAGGTTACTGGGTATCCTAGAAACTATGATACCCCGTTGTCATCAGTTACGGGTTTCGCAACTTAGGACTTAGATTTCAGGGGTGCTGGCGTTTAGGAGTTGGGGTTTGCCGCTTGCCGTTAGTCTCCATGGTAGTTCTACTTGAAGTTGTTTGATAACCCAAGTTATCGTTGCGATCCTGCAGTATAGAAGTGGCCAACCAAAGTGGCGACTCTTGGCAATCATGGGTCCGAAGATACACGTCATGTAGTAAACCCTCATGGAACCCCGTTAAAGGAAGCCACACGCTAGGCCGTTGATGAATAGACCCCCTTCCTTTGACGGCTCTCATACAAATTAGGATTCCCTTTTTGGAGGTAGGGGTTAATATTCAAGGGTCCACACCATACTATATGGCAGTTTCCGAAGATAGGGGAACCTAATATAGTGCCCTAAATATGAGGATCCTGATTATCAGGACCCCAGAAGAAGGTACCCTTAATTTTCGGAAAATTAGGTGCATGGATGCTTCGGATACTGCCTCGGGAGTATCAGCGCTTTCAAATACTCGAAAACCCCTCAAAGAATAGAATTCAAAATGAATTTTGCGCGGTTTTGGAGTCGTTTGTCTTCTGGTTTGGGGGAGTTTGGTGCAAAGTTTTGGGGGATTTGGGTTTGAGGATTGCGGAAGTATCTACTTCTGCTTGGTGGGAAGGTTGTTGTGAGCAGGTTCAACTCGCAAGTTTTTCACCCGCTACACGTCAGGCTACTTAAAGGATCATGGGACTTAGTAATTAATTGGGGTTATAAGTAAGGTATCGACAGTTACAATAACTTATAACCCCAAGTAAGGTAGATATTATCTTACCCTAAGGGTCCATGTACCCATACAGTACATACTTTGGCCCTAAAGTACCTAAATAGGGACTACATTAAGGCCAAAGCAGATACTATTTGGGTGCACGGACCCTTAACCCTACTTACTAAGTCCCATGATCCAACAAGCAAGTTCGGCCGTTAGCTTCGCATGGCGGCGGTTTAGGGTTTACTTAAAGGCGCATACCCTACACCTGCTTTGAAGGTACCTAATATTATATATAACAGATCCTAACCATAAAGCTAGGTATCCTAAAAGAGGGGTAGGGTATGAGCCTGTAGGCAGGGTTTAGGGTTTAGGCAGGTTGACTTGACATGGACAGGCGCATGCAAGTGTATCGATATTCTCAATGTGTTCTGTTCTGATTTCGAGCTGGGGGTGCAGGGCGAAACACGAACAACCACCCTTGTCCTAAACCCTACACTGCTACACCCTGAACCCCTGAACTCAAAAATAAACCCTAAATCCTATAAGCCCTATAAACCCTAAACCCTGAACCCCTGAACTCAAAACTGAATCCCTGAACCCGGAATCCAGGAAGATTCCGACCTCCTCAGCCCGTCAAACCCCAGCCTGACGACCAGAAAGCCAGTTTACAGTAGAAGCCATAATATTGGAACATCATTGGCCTCATGCCCTTAAAGTAAAGTATAGGGAATCCCAGCATGAATCATCCTTTATCTATGTTCCAACTTTCCGGTGACTACGTACAACACTGCGCAGACTAGGGTTTGGAAATTCTGCCTTGAGATCCAGAATTTCGGATCCCAAGTCAGCAATGCCTAGAGGCTCATAACCTACTTTTCAGATACCTAATATTCTATATAACAGATCCTACAGCCCTAAACCCTAAACCTCTAGGTACCAGCCTGCAGGTACGTGGCCACGAAGCCGCTTCTTTGGATCCACTCAACCTTCATGCGTGGCGCCAGGGTCCCGACATCTGCCTTTTCTTTTCCCAAAGGGTCCTATGTACCGATATAGTAGAATGTAGGGTTTCCATATTAGGAATTACTATTATGACTTAGGGAAGTATCCCCCATAACAGTACATAGGACCCTTTGGGTTTGAATGGGCTTTGCCAGGTGTTCGAGACTTCCTTCAGCTATGATGTCTTTCTTGATCATGTTGTTAATAAACCCCAAACCCGGAGGATCATGGGACTTCGTAAGTAGGGTTATATGTCTACCGTAATTGGGGCTATAAGTAATTGTAGCTGTAGTTACCTTACTTACATAACCCCGATTGCTAAGTCCCATGATCCTTTATGTAATCTCTGAACTCTATATTACCTTTGTTCTTGTGGATCTGAAGACCCAGCCAAGACCCCTAAACCCGGTCCCTGCAGGTCTCCTTATCTGAATGTGGAGAGAAACCTCTTGTGTAAGAAATCCATCGAGCCATAAGGAAAAACTCTGCCCAGACTGCTTTTAAGTCTTCGGCATTTGGGCACGCATCTGACAAGAAGCTTCACTTTGTGCTGACTCCAGACCCGGTCTCTGGCATCTGGCAATCTTGCTCTCAATCGCCGTTGGCCGTTTGCTGTTCCCTTGCTTCTTGCGGCATCATGAACCAAGCAGTGGTGGAAGGCTAGCTGGATGACTGTGCACTCGTGGGCAGTGTGAGATGTTTCATGTTTCGCCCGTCATGCGCAGGTGGCACAGAACACAACAAATATGTGGTGTTGCACGACAGAGGCGACCAGGATTGTGGTTTGATTCACGTTGATTTCGAGCGACTTCGCTGTGGTGAGGCGAAGACGAAGGACGGTGCACACAAAGCTTAGTCCAGATTGCAAACCTCGGACCTGACACCCAGACCCAAAACCCTCAACCCTAAACTCCTGGACCCTTCACCCCAAACTCCTAACCCCTCAACCCTAAACTCCTAAACCCTCAACCCGGAACTACTAAACCCTCAACCCTAAACTCCTAAACCCTCAACCCTAAACTCCTAGACCCGTGACTCCTGCACCTTCAGCCACTGAAGCCTTTATCAAGCCCCCTACCCTGGGCCTCGAAGCCAAAACCCCAAAACCCCCTCTGTGAGCCAAAAGGTTCCCAGCCAAAATTTCAGTCTCTTTACACCTAAAGCTTAAACTCTACAACGCTCAGCTCTTTTTCACAAATTTTCATAGGGTTTAGGGCTTAGACCCTAAACCTTAAGCCCTAAAGCCCAAGCCTACCCTAAACCCATAAACCCTAAAACCTAAACTCATAAACCCTAAAACCTAAACCCTACGCCCTAAACCCTACCCAAAAACCTATACCCTAGACCCTAAGCAAAAACAAGAAGCCCAAGAAGCCTAGGCCACTGGGAAGAGAAGGGAATCTCCGCGACCGCTCCGGAGCTGGACCCGGCGATGCCCGGTGCAAGAAGCCTTCGTGCTTTCAGGTTTCAGGGCTTCCTTGAAAGGAACCCTAGGGGTTCCTTTAAGGGTTCTAGAAGGGATCTAGAGCATTGGGGTTTAGGGTTTTGGGGTTTTAGGGTTTAGGGTTTGAGGGTTTAGGGTCCAGAGTCCAGGGTTTGGGGTCGCGCATTTTCAGGTTTCAGGGTTCAGGGTTTTCAGTGTTTGCCTTTATTGACACCCATCGAAATCAGAAAAGCTTCATTGAAACCCTATTTGGCCCTTTTTTTGAATTCCGCGGCTGAACACTGCGAAAGCTTGGATTTTAGTGGTTGCTTTCTTGGTTGATGCTACGGTTCCAGAGTGTTGGCAAAGATGACAGACAATAGTAATTCCAAGAGCGGGACGAAGAATGATGATGTGTTGAGCCAGGGTCCATGGTCCATGATGGTTGTGGTTGCTGTCTGGGCATATTCTGCGGTGTTCTTGCGGGCCTTGACTTCGGATATTTGCAGATCTTGCGATCGGTGCAGAAGGTGGGCAAAGTTCTGAATCTTGAAAACACCCTAGTGAAGCCCCCAAAAGCTCTAAGCCGAAGCCTGAGACCAACTGCCTCAACCCAGGGTGCTGACTGGGGCCGGGTTGAGGGAATGTTGGGCGTGGCTGTACTAAATGCTCAAAGCCCTCCGCGCTGAGCCTCTGAGCCCGAAAGCCGGAAAAGTATAGTTAGTATACAACTTAGTTGGTGGCCTCGGTAGTCTTGCCTGCGGTGAGATCTGTGGTTTGCTGATTCCTCGACTTGGTACCCTGGCCCTGTCAGCGGTTTAGGGCCTACTGAGTTAAGGGCTGAGGGGGTCGTTGCTGTTATGTGGGGTATGGTTTATATTACTAGTATCCCCATAATAAAACCCAGTATATACACTCACCTAATCCTAAAAGGAGCCCTCACTACACTCACCAAGACGGTAATATAAACCCTACTTCATGTACTTTTCCGTGCTGTTGTTGCTTCCGACAGGGCTGCTCTCCGATGCTGCTGTTCTTCCGGGTTCTTGTTCAGGAGGTTTAGGGTTTAGGGTTTTGGTTTAGGGTTTAGGGTTTAGGGGTTCAAGTTACCCTTATAAGGAAACCATATTTAAATAGTTACTCTAGGTCCGTATTATGGTATTTGGCACCTTAAATTAAATCCCTTAAGCTCACACCTCTGCGACTACACATGATGCCTACGACGTTTACCGCCCGAACCCTACCCCTAAACCCCAAATCCCAAACCCACTCCCAACAAGGTATCACGGCTTCTCAGAGAAGGAAACTTGCCGGCAGAAAGTCCAGTCGAATTTTGCCTCTCTGCAAACCGATGGGAGTTCTTGAAATTTAGGGGCCACTGTTTCGGGGTTTCCATATACCTAGGATCCTTCCGTGCAGGATCTATAATTGAGCGTCCCTTCCTTTGTTAAACCCAAAGGTGCCTGAGAAGTTTAGGGCCCACGACGGGGGACGAGCTCTCAGTAGGCAAGTTCTGATTCAATCAGCGTGCCAGTGCTCTTGTCGGGCTTAAAGTAGCGGATGGGCGAGCTTCACAGTGGCATGCCTCCGCCACCCTTGACTAAATTTTACAACGCTCCGACCAAGAAGCCTTCATTGATCGAACCCAACGCAGGCTTGCTGCAGCTTCACCAGCGCCGCATGGTAATGTTGATAATCCCCCGCATGCAGACACGCATCATCTTTGACCCTCAAGGCTGAAACCAAATTCACATGTAATTACACTTGAGGGCAGAAGCCAAAGACAAGAGAGCGAGAGGCAGGCAGAAAGGTAGACAGACACATGGACGCACAGATGAGCAGACGCGCAGACGCACAGACATACAGCTGCACGGGCAGACAGGCACACAGACAGAGAAGCGACGAGCGAGCATTCAGTCTGCAACACTGCTGCGCTTCTGGATGAACGTTTCATAGGATCTGGACAAGACCTTCCAAGTGAATTTCGCTGGCCTGAACACGAGCTCCACCTTGCGTGACATCGTGGCTGCCCTCAGAGCCTCAATTGAGATTCAGCAAGGTGGCCTTCACAGCCAGAAAACGGTGTTGGTTGTACATTGTACATGTTCTTACGTAATATAACATACGTGTATGTAAAAATACATATATATATATATATATATATATGTAGATATATGCAGATGTATATACATATATATGTATATGTATATATGTACATACATACATACATACATACATACACACATACATGCATATGTCTATACGTATATCCTGCAAGGGAACCCAAGGGAGTATTATGGCAAAACCTGGCGCCTGTTCCTTGAAACAGGGGTGCCCTCTTGAAGCTTCCGGGTCCCTGCTTATCCAGAGGCTCCAAAGTAGTTCCTTTTTGGGGATACCTTATAGGATTCTAGATATGAACCCTAAAAAGGAACTACTATGGAGCCTCTGGGTAGAGGCTGTAATCAATTTACCCTAAGGGTCCATGTGCCCATATGGGTGGTTGTCGAAATTGTGGTCCCTTTTTGGGTCCCTGTTATAATACGGCACCTAGTACTTAGGGTACCCCAAAAGGGGCCATAATGTGGACAACTACCCAAATAGTATATACGGCTACTTTGAGGCCAATGTATACACCATTTGGGTACCTGGACCCTCAGGGTCTACGTACCTTGACAATGCTGAATGTATCGTTTGTTCATGGTGATCTACGTTTCTTAAAGGTACACCGGTTACTCGAGGTATAGCTTAGCCCCAAACGAAGAACCTGCATTGTTGCGGACTTATATAAGGAGGTTATAATAAGGGGAGCCCTAAAAGGTAAGTTTTTGTAGGGGGTCAGGCGGGGTCGGGCAGGGTTACGGCTTTCGGGTTGGGATTTCGGGCTTCAGCTTTCATACCTAGGCCTCCCAGTGGGCCCTTTTTCCCTTTTTGTAATCCCAGGTTCCTTATAAAGTTACCCAATACCAAACAGGGAGCCCTTTCTATTCCTAGGTTAATTACTGGGCATCCTAGATAAACATGAGCACTCAAACCCCGCAACTCTGAAGAGTATCGGAGGCTTTTCAACTTTAGGGTTTCCGGGCTTTAGGGTTTTAGGGCTTAGGGTTTAGGGTTTAGGGGTTTAGGGTTTACGGTTTAGGGTTAAGGGTTGCAGGGTGGTGTCAGTGCGATAAAAGCCACGCGTAAGAGTATGCTCGTCTATTCTGCCTTCACAAACGTTGATGGTTTGAAGATGTTCTTAATTTGTTCGGGTGTGCCGTAAGGATCCAAGTATCTCATGGTCATATGTTTTCAAAATACTCAGTAGCGTATGTACATCTACTAGCCTAATCTCACGTACTAAGTTACAGGTTGAAAGGGTCTTCATGTCGATAGACCTACTACGATACAGAGCCTTCCTATCGTAGCCTCAGAAGATCCGAAGGTTCTGTTGGGCATTGATCCCCAATAGAATTCCGTTTCCCTGTTTTGGTCCCGGACTTAGTTTTGTAAAACAGAAGCTCAGCACCCTTCGCACAGCAGTTTCCGAGTTTTCGATTTGCCATCGTCTTGTTCAGAATTTCAGGTTTAGGGCTTGCAGAGGTTTCGAGTTTTATCCGCGTGTTCTTTCCATGTTGTTGGGGCTTCTGCTGGAAATCGAGACAGTTGGATCTTTGGAATCTTCTTGCGAGTCGAGTCTACTGAGCGACGTTAGCTTGTCGGTGGTTAGACATGCTGCAAAATGTGCGATTACGATCAGGTAAGCGATGACAATTGACACTGTTCCGCTATTTTTGTCATTGCATCGGCAATTCCAGTCTTGCTTCTGTGCACAATTCCAGGAGGTGTATATTGCAACACCATCGGCATTGAGTACATGCACATCGGTGATCTCCAGCCCCTTGGGTATCGATCTTGTCAGACATGAGCCTCACAAAACAACATAATATAGGGCGTGACTAAATAGAATAGGGTTTTGGGGTATATTATACTGTCCTTATAATAAGGAACCCCAAGAATAGTATTGGTAACTATTTATGCCCCCCATAGTACATGGCGCTGTTCCGCTCGTGTCCTCAGAGTCAAACACAGCGTTCCTTGCAAGACCTATTCCAATTATAGCTACGACGCCTTGCTAACCCGACTTCTTCTTCTGCACGAGTTTTGAATTACTACCGGCCCCTCTTGCAGTGAAGTTTTGGGATGGGCAGGTCCATAAGCTGGGCTTGATGGCTACAGAAGATGAGGGTCGAGGTAGTTTTAGGGTTCAGGCTTAGGGCTTAGGTGTTGGTGGACTATGCAGATCAGGGTTCACCGTCTTCAGGCGCTGGGGTTATCGGTCTGCGGCTTGAAGCCGTCGAAGATCAAGGAGGGAGCGTTGGATGTGGGGTTGACTTCGATCAAGTCGATCGTGAAGGCATGTTCCACTATAATTGGGTGGTAGTGGCTGTTCTTCTGTTCCTGGCTAAACCATGTAGCCTCTAGCCCACACCGCGAATCCCTGGACGATCCCCGCAGCCACCACACCTAAATCCTGAACCTCTTGAAAGTCCCGGAGCCTGCACCCGCAAGAAGCCAGTGACCGACGGCAGGAATCCTGAACCCTAAACCCCAAGGCCCTAAACCATAACGACGACATGATTTAAGCCCAAACCCAGGAAGTTGGATTGGATCCGGACGCGTGTAGAGAGCCCCGACTTTCTCCCGAAGGACCAGCCTGGGAGAGGTTCGAGAGAGGAGGTTTAGGTTCTAGGGCTGCGGTCTCAAAGGGTTTAGGGCAACCCTAAACCCTAATTCAGGCTTTAAAGGGTTCTGGGTGTAGGGTTTAGTCCTCTGGGGCTTGAGGGCTTACTGTAGTCTCAATGATATCTCGGTTTTTGGTGAGCGACTTGTACAGTTAGGATTAAGATAGAATTTTGTAACCAAGAAATGGAACCACAATGCAGACTAGAGGCACTGTTTAGGGGTTTATTTTGGAAAGCCCAATACCCTGAGCCGAAGAGTCACCCAGGCACAGGACAACAGCTATAGACATAGGTTTGTTTTTTGGGGGGGTTACAGGACTCCTGCCGCCTTCTTTATGCCAACGGCCAACGACCTTATAATCAAGGGCTCATAAGACCATTTTCCAGTGCTTGAGGTTGCAGGCAGGGTCGTCGAAATGCTGCCACGGGCGGCTTTCCACCATCCCAAACGGCGATCACATGCGTTCAAGAGATGAAGCAGGAGTGCAGAAGCCGATGTTTGTGTACTAGAGGGGACCTAATGATCACCTACAATATTCTGGATGTTCCTTATTATAACTGAACTTACAACTCTAGTATTTTTGTATAGATATAGTATTAATTGTGTATACCCCCAACCCTATTCTGACTATTCAGGCCTCTATATTAATCAGTCTGTCGCATCGCTTCTGTCGCTTCTGTGTTTCCGGGGCAGCAGGGACGTCCATCGTCCGCCAGACCATGAGGCAGGTGGTGCCTGTGGACAAGGGCTTCATGTCGGTGGACCTGCACATGCACTTAAAGGAATATAGGACTTAGCAATTGGCGCTATAAAGTAAGGTAACTACAGTACTTATAACCCCAATTGAGGTACTTATGAACCTGCTTACTAGTCCCATGATCCTGCAAGTATGACGCCTTCATTCCTATGACGGATTTGGAGGTCTACAATTTCTTCGTGTGCTGATGTTCAGATGCTAACATGGCCTCGAAATATCCGGAAACCGTTAACCTTTTCGGGAGTCTCTATAGGAGCCCTTATAGTAACATTTCAAAGCTAAGGGGGTTTAGGGTTCAGGGTTAATAAAGGCCTGTGTCTCGGACTTATATAAACCTAAACCCGCAGGCGTCCTTAAATTGAAATCCACATCCCGGAGCCCCGTAATAAGCCTCAACAAACACCCAATGCCCACATACCCGAGAGCCTGACACTAGATGTGCCCAAAGCCGTTGCCTTGGCCTCGTAGGAAGGCGTCTGTTAGGGGTTTAGAAAGCTTGCAGGTGCACGGGTAAGGCTTAGGAGGAGTGTTGTTGTTTGTTGTGTATGCTCTTGCGCGTGTTGAGGCGGCTTGAGAATCGCTCTATACCCTAAACCCCAAACCCTAAAAAGAGAACTACGGGCTGCATAGTGGAGGCGTTAAAGTTTCGCGTGTACGGGGGCTTGTTGTCGGGATCCATGAGATGCACAGGCCGGTTTAAGGTTCTGGGGTTTAGGTTTATGGTGCTGTAGGGCTTTGAGTCTAGGCTTTAAGATGATGCTAGGAGGCTGTTCTTGTATGTAGCGTTAAGCCTAAACCCTAAGCCCATTCGGGAGAAAAAGCAGAATTTCTCGTCGCAAGCTTCAGGCCTTAGCCCAACAAAGCCTTAGACCTTTGAAGTGGTAGTTGAGGCTTCAGGCCTTGACAATTACCTAAAGGTTCCTTTGAAAGGGGTCTATGAGGATTGCTATCATGGGTATTATAGGGGGTTTAGTATAGGGGGCCTTAATACTTACCTATACTATTTTGGAGGTTCCGTAATATACTATACCTCCAAACCCTATTCTAATTACTAAGGCCCCTGTATTAGGAACTCGGATTTCCGGTTTCGGGCTTCGGCCTTTGACTGCTGAGCATGAAATCCAACATGAAGTCCTGCAAGCCGCAATCTTGCACTTTAGGGATCATGGGACTTAGTAACTGGGGTTATATGTAGGGTAACTACAGTTATAATAACCCCAATTAAGGTACTTCTAACCCTACTTACTAAGTCCCAAGCCCCAATCTTGAAGAGGACAAGACGCGGCTATCAAAGATCTACAGCCACTGGATCTGCACACGGGGGGGCGGAATACGTGACATTGAATGCGTCGTAGCCCCCAGTATCAAGCTATTGCCCTAAGGCTCCATAGTACTGTAGTTCCTTTTAAGGGCTCATATTTAGAATCCTATAAGATAACCCCCCAAAGGAACTATGGAGCCTCTGGGTAAACCTAGGCCTTAGCCCGAAACCCGAACCCGGAGCTGCCATTGTTAGGCCGAAATCACGAAACCTACGCTATTCAATTTCGAAACCCCAAACCCAGAGACTCCAACATCCCGTAATTAAGGAATATTCCGTAATTAAGGGATATTGGAGTCTCTGGGAACCCGAAATACACAGGCCCAGAGGCTTCTCGAGGATAACCAGGAACCGAAAGACTGCAAAAATTCCCCAACCCGAGGGTGGTGAGGCATGTCCAGGGCTTACGGGGGGGTTTGGGGTTCACTGTGTCCTCTTCACGGTTTAAGGTTTACCTCGAGCCTTAACCACCCCAAAAACCGGCCTTGCTCAAGGACCTCTCTACTTAAAGGATCATGGGAGTTAGTAAATAGGGGGGTTCCTTAAAGGGCTCCTTAAAGGGATCTATAGGGGTACTATAAGGGTTTAGGGTTTAGGGTTCTACTTAAAGGATCATGGGAGTTGGTAAATAGGTTATAACTGGGGTTATAAGTCCCCTAAGTGGGGTTAGCCTAATTATAACCTACTTATAACCTTACTTACTAAGTCCCATGAGCCTTCAAGTAGGACATATACCCTAAGGCTCCATGTACCCAAATAGTAGATACTTTGGCCTTAAAGTGGTTCCTATATAGGTACTAGGTACTTTGGGACCTACGTATATACTATTTGGGTGCACGGACCCTTAGGGATACAAAGAAAGAAATCCTAGCAAGAAGTCGAAAAGGATGGGGTTGAGGTAGGGCTTATGCCGACAAGCCTCCAGGTGAGCCCTGAATAATACGATATCCTGAACCCCTGAGCCCTCAATCCTAAACTTCCGGTGATCCCTGAACCCCGTAGACCCTAAAACCTTAAACTTCAGGTGAGCCCTGAACCCGAAACCCCTAAACCCTAACCCCCTTGCCTCTAAAACCCTAAGCTTCATGGTGAGCCCTGAACCCCGAACCCCTTGACCCTAAAACCCTATAAACCCTAACCCTATAAACCCCGAACCCTAAAACCCTAAACTCAGGTGAGCCCTGAACCCTAAACCCCGTAGACCAGACACTAAGCCCCTTGACCCTAAAACCCTAAAACTCAGGTGAGCCCTTGACCCTAAACCCTATATAAATAACCCCAAACCCTACAACCCTAAACTCAGGTGAGCTTATGAAAGTGGACACCTTCGAGCAGTTCCTCAACACTCAGCCTCTTTCATCTGCCAGTTGAGCTTTTCGGGTCCGTAAACCCGTGATCTGAAGTTTAGGCTTTACCGTAAACTGCCAGAAAGTTGGAAACCGGATTAAGGCCAAATAGTGCTGGGATTCCCTGTGCACTACTCTTAAGGATCGAGGCTGTTGGGTTTCCAACTTTTTGGGCTTCTATGCTGTAAGGTTTAACCCTACATGGACCCCCAAAGGTATGTCCTTTTATAGCTGTTGGGCCATTATTTTTGAACCTGTGTTTGGGGGTTTAGGTAAACCCAAAGACCCCTAAACCCATAAACCTCGTAAAGGGCGTGTGGTTTATAGGGTCTGGGGGCTTTGAGTCCAAGCGCCAAGGGCAGGCCTAGAGGGTCATACCATACCACTATTTATAGGATAGCTATATAGAAAATTAGGTACTTTGAAAAAGGGGTAGGGTAGGAGCCTCTAGGTAGGGTTCATGGGGTTAGGCTCAGGGTTTGGGGGGGGGTTTTAGGCGTTGGCGTGTTGTTTTCGGTCGGGTTTCGATCTTCAGGCTTCAGTCTCAGCTTTGAATTTCTCGTAATATAAGGGGCCTTAAGAATTACCGATACTATTGTGGGGGTTTCTTACTAAAATTATGGTACCATTGGCACTAAAACAGTCGTCTAATTATGAAGGCTCCCTGAGTTTGGATACCTTCCAGCAATATCTAGAGACCATGCGATCCCAAACGCAGTTTCCCCTGTCATTAGCATTGCGGGGTCTAGGTGAACCATAAAGCACATATGTGGTTTGTTGATGGTTGTTTTACTATAGCTGCATACGCTTGAAACAGCACTCATGCTGATGCTCGACTCGTACAAGATCCCTTTTTTTGATCCTTCGGTGTGTGGTTCAGGTTGAGACAGCCTTCAGCCCAAAATGAAAGAGCACTACTGTACCCTAAACACTACATCCATCAGCTCATAGCCGGAAATGCAAAGTCTAGCCGCAGGGGTCTGGATAATTAGCAATAATTACCACAGGGCTCAGAACACAGGCACCAGCGCCTGATTGCTGTAGCCCCAGGCGCAGTAGCGTCGTCCAAGAGCCGCTATGGGAACAAGGTACGTTAAGAACAGCCTGGCAGCGACTGCGGACTCCAAAAAGTTCGTTGCCGACTGCAGCGAGGCCTGTCCCGCCGGTGATTGTTTTCCTCCGACATGTCTTTTGCAGGTAGCCAGCCCAATACCATGGCACGAGGTTCCTCCAGGCCTACTTCCAGCGCAGGCAATGGGAAAGATCGGACAGGACATGACTGCTTGTGTCTACCACGTGGGGGTTGAAGGCGCCTTTCTTGGTACAGAGCGTGGTTCTGTAGATGGTGCGCTGGCAAGGGGTGCAGGCTACAATGGCTGCAAGACTTTCCTTGGAACAACCGGTCAAAGACATCGACGAACACCTCGACTTCCGGGTGTGGGAGCGCTACAGCGAGACCCATGGATGCAACGATATCTGGGGAACTGCAGGGCGCCGCTTGAAGAACTGTCACGGTCATGCCGCGGAGGTTCAAGATCTGGAACCCTGCAAGTCCACCGACATTTCCAGGCTGCTACGCAGGAGTCCAAGACGGTGGATTGTGGTGCCAGATCTAGTGGTGGAATGTGGATGCTCGTCAAGCTGCTGATTGTCACCTTTAAGGTTGAGGCAGTACAATGAGGCGGCTAGTCCCTTTCTGCAACATCTGAGAGGGCCATAGCGAGCTGGACTGTGGATTGGAATACGTCCGTTGCCATAGCCACATCCAGACAGTTTTCGCATTTGCGTGGAACTCCTCGGAACCGCAATTGCCACGCACTTAGTCCTAGGACCTGATCATGTGTGCACCCCTGTTTAGTTTAGTGTTTGTGTGCTTGGAGAGTTGATTGCGTTTCGCGTGGCCCAGTGCACGTATACGCCGTCACTGCGTGCACTTTGAGGCCACGTGTGAGGGCTCCTGCGGCTAGGATTGCCTCTTCGGAGCCCGCTTTTGAGGAGTACCTTTCCGCTTTTGGGGTGATCTTGTCCTTTGGGCCTCTTTTGGTTTTTGGACTTCTTTGGTTCTAGCATAGAGCTAGGGCCTGGAGTCTGCCATCGGAGGCTGGCCGTGTGCATACAAGGAGGTTTCAACAAAATCCTCCTTGATTTCTGCATCGGCCCCAGAATTCGGGTTTGCATAGTCGGACGCGCCCCCAGCGGCACTGAAGTCCATCAGAAGAAGAATAATTACCACACAGAACCCTGATCAAGCTAAACTTTAGCAAATCCATGTATATCCCAAAACCACGGTTCAGGATTCACCAGAGCTTAAGAAAAATGCCCCATTGCCCCAAGCCCTGAACACCTTAGCCCAAGCACACAGCAACAACAACAATAACCCTGCAAATACGCGGAATCCTAACCCTGTACTCGAAACCCCATATCCTGAAACTCAACAGCCCGTACTCTAAGGTACAAAGCCAAACAAACCTAAACCCTTATCTTGCACCCTAAACCCACAATCACCCCCCCGCCCCCCGCCCCGCCCCCCGCCCACCTCCCTCCACCCCCTCCCCCCCCTACAAAACAAAGAACACCCAAAACCCTAAACCCTAAACCCTAAACCCAACACGACTGCTCAAGGTACAAGACCACGAAGCGCTTCGGGGTCGATGGTGGTGAGGCAGCAGGGCACGCAGAGCCTCCAAAGCAAGGTCTTCCTTGACCCCAGAGAACCTACCTTCTAAGGTTTATATATATATATATATGCCACTGTAGCATACCGAAGTGTGATCATATGTTCGTACCCAAGCACGGCAAGGCCGTGTACAATGCACGTCAACATGCTGGAGTAGTTGTTATGCCTCAGGTCGTCTTGGAGCACGCAACGCCGCCTAAGGTCACACCGTTGTTTACTATTGCACGGGTTGTACATTATCGCACCATCGCACATGAAAGTAAACCGCAGCGTATGAAAATGTCACGCTGTGGGAAAATTTCTCGTCGTGTTGTACCGAATGTACTAATTATTGCGTATGCGTATCTGCACGGGCACCGGGGCAACATCTAGCGAGGCCGTTTCCCCGTGTGTCGCATACCGCAGCCAGACCACCACGCGGCTACAGGAAACAAGCCAACCATTAATCGCTGTTCAGCCGCTGTTCTATTTTGACACTTTATGAAAGAATTCCGTAGTGTGGACCATTGTGTTTGTTTACTTGAAATCATGGAAAGACTCTTCTGGCCCCAAAACAATGCAGACACAGCTTTGACATGTATTAACAAGGCCCGTCTTTTGAATCAGGCCGCTGTTGCCGGTGTCAATGCCGCCATCGAGAAAGCGTCGGAGATGGGGGTTCAGGAGGTGCCTGCGCTTGCCATAGCCCTCCAGGATGGAAAGTACGTAGCAGTGAAGCACTGTTCTACAAGGGTTGAACAAGTTTAGCAAGCATGTAAACAAGGCGTTCTATATGGTTTAAAACTGTTTGGAGGTTCCAGACTTCCCAACAATTACGAACTTGAGTTGAGGGTATTGACAGCACAGGGTTGCATTTTGTAGAGCGTTGAGTATTAGGCATCAGGTGCTGTTCCGTGACGGTCTAGACGACAAGGCTTTAAGGCGGTTTAAACTCGAGGTCAGGATTCCACGACTATGGCTGGGTTTATTCGGGTTTGCGGTTTGGGGCCAAGTCTATAGGATTTTCAGCCGGGATTTAATATATTATTTCGAGAGACCAGCAGGAGTTGTCATCGGATTGCTGCGTTGGGGCGCCATTAAGTTCCATTCCATAGATGCCAAAGTTCTAGAAAACAGTGGATCCGCAACAATAAACCCTGAGTAGGAGGATCGTTAACATGCATGAGAATCCCGAAATGCCGCCCTAAGTCCAAGAATGCACCAGAAGAGCCGTCATGTGGTGGTCCTTTGGGAAAGCTTCAGCGGTTGCTGACGGGTTAGGGCCTAGCTGGTTTCGACGTTTCTTTGTGATAACTAAGGTTGCAGGGTTTTTTTGCCTTGAGAGGTTCGGCAATTCCGGACAGACGTGCGATTTGTTAATAAACTAGCTGTATGTCACAGGGCTCTACACATTTTCAGGACAGAAAGGCAGTATTATTGACATCGTAGTAAAGTACAGGGTCGGAAGCGTAGAACAAAGGGAGATAAAAGGGAACTATTATTTGTCCTGTTTCTTAGCAAGCGCTACATGTAGACTCGAAAACCCACTAAGTCACTAAGTGTGCTGCAAGACGCTGTGCGTCTCTGTTCCCTGCACATGTCATTGTTCGTTGTATTTCTTCTCCTGGCTTCTTATGGTTCAGGGTTCAGGGATCTTATTGGTTTCGCTCCCATGTGTTGCGTTTGTTTGCTGGTGGATCCCCTTTGGTGCTGCTTATGTCTATTATTTCTACTTTGTCGCCGTTTGCCTTTGGTGATTTGTTCTCGACTTGTTGGAAGCAAGGTGCACGTTGATAAGTACAGCACTAGCACAAGAAGCATTGCAAAATGGGCGGCCTTGCATCCCTCAACGGGAAGTTCCCTGACTTCAGGGGCTTAATATTGCCTATACTATTTTGCCGGGTCCTTATTATAATAGTTATAGTAATATATGCCCCAAACTCCTATTCTAATTATTCAGGCCCTTGCATTATAGTACCCTTATAGATCCCTTATAGTAGACCTTTTAAGCCCTTATTAAGGAACCCTTTAAAGGAAGCCTATTCCAAATATTAGGGCCTCTAAACTACCTCAAAAGCGAGGTCGTCATCGGCATGCCGCATCGAGGTCGACTGAATGTTCTGACGTGCCTTGGATGTGGTTCTGAAGTGGTTTAGGGTTTACCTTAACCCCGAATAACCTACCTTTCAGGGTTCCTTAGTAGGATTCCTTATATATGTCCTTAAAAACCGTTGGTCATTCCAGATTGAGGTAGGGTTTAGTACAAGGTGTCATTTCCCTGTTGCCCAGTGATGTACTTGGAGGATCATGGGACTTAGTAAATGGGGTTATAAGTACTTTAACTGGGGTTATACGTACTTATAAGTGTAGTTACCTTACTTATAACCCCAATTACTAAGTCCCACGATCCTTCAAGTAGGTCTGAACCTGAATTCAGACGTCCTCTTCAGGATCAAGTCCTACTGTTCATCATCGACTGCCACCACCCTAGGTCGCGCAAGCGCATCAACTTCGTGTTTAGGTCTTGGAGTGGTATTTGTGGTGTGTGTGTATCTATTTTTATTTATAAATATATCTCCGCTTAGAGGCTTAGAGAGCATTGAATACCTGT
The DNA here is from genome assembly GCA_905221615.1 of Symbiodinium sp. CCMP2592. Taxonomy (NCBI): domain Eukaryota; class Dinophyceae; order Suessiales; family Symbiodiniaceae; genus Symbiodinium; species Symbiodinium sp. CCMP2592. The sequence continues at coordinate 635,515 of CAJNDT010000757.1, read as the reverse complement.
GCGCTGCAATCAGGAGTACTTTTCAGCTTTAAAGGGATCGTTGACATGATTCGAGCTTGCAGTGGGCAGTTCTGGATCACGGAGTCCGGAAAGAAATAAGACAAAAGCCGACTACAACCACAACCCCGACGCCCTAAACCCCTAAGCCCGAAAACTCCTAAACCCTAGGGACCCTAGACCCCTAAAGCCCTACACACCTGCACTAAGCCCCCAAAGCCTAAACCCTTAAAGCCCTGTAACTCTAAAGCCCTACCCTTGAACCTCAACTCCCGACTTGCACCATAGCTGTTGGCCCTTTTCTCCACAACTTAGGGGTGCTTTGCATATTTGGCTGGGGGTTCTAGGATTGAGGATTTTAGAGTGATTTTAGGGTTCAGGGTGCAGGGGTTTAGGGTTTGGGGGGTTTAGGGCTGAGGGAAGTTAACGGGGCATCTAACAGTTTGCGCGTATTTCACCAGGGATGCTAGGTGGTCTTGCCGGGCCCTTAATAGAACCCTATATGTATATATATATATATATATATATATGTACACTCTTTGTATATACATATATATATATATATATACATACATATACATATACATATACATATACATATACATATACATATATATATATATATATATATACTTTCTGTGTAGCCTGCGGATTGAGGTGTTGGAACTTGGGAACTCTTTGACTTGTGAGCTTTACCACTAGCAGTGCGTCCCCAGAAGTGAGCCTTAAGACCCAATGTTATTGGACGGGTGAGAATGTGCAGAGTGGGAAGCGTCTTGCCACTTCAGCTGTAGGCAGCGCAGGGGTCGGCCCGACTTAGTAGCTAGGGTTATGATTAACCTGACTGTCGTTATATCTCTAGTAACCCCAATTATGGGACTTATAACCCCAATTACTAAGTCCCACGATCCAGCCACCCTAAACCCTAAACCACTGTCCCAGGAATGTCGTCGGCAAGCCTCTGGTGCAGATGTTCGCGGAGTTCAAGGCTTTACGATGCAGAACCCCGAATCGGCCCATACACGAAAACCCTGAATCCTAGAACCAGGGTTTAGGCTTTATAGGTTTAGGGTATAGGGTTTCTTATAGGGTTTATAGGGTTTATAGGGTTTAGCGCTTATAGGGTTCATAGGGTTTTTTGGTTCCTAAACCCCCAAACCCTGAATCAAGCACCGCGTTTTTTGGACACGCCATGCCAATACGTTGCTCGCTTTACTGCCTTGATCCAAGGCTTTAACATGCCCAACCATCGCTGTTCAATAGCATTGGGGTTACAAGTTGAGAATTTTATTCTGGGGGTTCCTTACTGTGGTTCTAGTTATAGTATAATGGGCCCCAAACCCTAATCTAATTATTTAGGCCCCTATATTAGGATTTTAGGCTTTGGGTGTTCAGGGTGCGACTGTGATAGCTTTGCTGTCGGAAGCGATAATAAGCAGGACAGGCACTTCCTGCAGTGCACGTGTACCACCATCTAAAATAAGCTAGTACCACTGAGAGCATCGCAGTCAGACGACGGAAGGCTGCATAAGAAACCAATCGGCATCTCCATGACGTTCTCCGTATAGCCACGGACTATGAGTAGCACGACATGCAAACCCTAAGCCCGACTTGGAGGATCATGGGACTTAGCAAGTCGAGTTATAAGTACCGTACTTACTTGGGGTCTAAGTAACTCTAACTGTAGTTGCCTTACTTATGACCCCAATCACTAGGTCCCATGATCCTTTAAGTAGAGCCTTAAGCCCTAAACATTTAAAGAACCCCAACAGATTCCCCCCGAAAGGGACCCCAAAAAGGAACCCAATCACTACTTGGAAGGGCAGCGGACTTAGTAAGTAGGTGATAAGTAGAGCTATAAGTACCCTAAATGGAGTTATCCCAACTATAACCCTACTTATAACCTACTTACTAAGTCCCCCGCCCTTCCAAGTAGAGCCTTGAGCCCGAGCCCATGAAGCTCCCTGGGCCCGAAAGCCAGTGATACGGGGTCAGATTTCCCAGAGACCCCAATATCCCTTGGCGTTCTTCCGGTTGGCTCTTTAGACTTTAACTTTTTGGGTTTCAAAATGAGCTATAATAAAGAGGCTAAAAGTTTAACTCTTAGGAGGGGTTCAGAAGTCAGCCATGATCCCTTATAATTAAGGCTCCTATAAGGGATCTATGCGGTTTAGGGTTTAGGAGACTCCAATATATCTTAATTAAGGAAGATGCCTTCAATCATATTAGATATCCGACTATAACCTAAGATATATGCCTTAATTATAAGGGATATCGGAGTCTGGGTATAGGGTCTTAGCACCCCTAGGCGTAAAAGGCCAATCTGCGGTCAAACGTCAGAAGCAAAACCCGCAACAGAATAAGTAAGCAGAGTTCAGGCGTGTGGTCCAAGAGTCCCAACATAGGGTTTAGCGTTTAAGTTTTGGGTTAGGATTTAGGGTTTAGGGTAAGGGTGTATTGGTTCCCAACGATGATGCATGATGATAAAGTCTGCTCAGGGGACGCACTACGACTTCGAGAACTTGGTCCAGAAGAGTCAAAACGACGACTGGTCAGTGCCTCAATGAACTTTCAAAGGGCACTTCGGATAAAATGCCGGTAGCTCAGCATTGAGCGACGGGGTTTCATCTGTTTCGCATTGTGGGTGCTGCATCCGGCCTCAGCGATGCATGCGGGCCCATTTTGCTCCCCAGGGTTCATGGCAGTTAGCTCACACTCAAACCTGCCTAGACCCTCGGATGCAGTTGCTTTTATGGTTTGGATCCCAAAAGCAAGCTCGAAAACCAACAATTTTTACTACATTTGAGGGTCTAGATTAGAGTTTAGGTTGTAAGGTTTAGGCACGAACCTCAGAGGTAAACTGCTTGAAAATAGCCTCTCAACCGTTTGCTCATCGCGAACTCATCCTCGTGAGTTTTCGGACATACCCAAAGGGTCCTAGGTAGTGTTATGGGGCTTCCGCAGATCATAATAGTACTTCCTAATATGGAAACCCTACACTCTACTATATACTATATAGGTACTTTGGACCCTTTGGGATAGTCCCCTCAGTTCCTGAGCCGGGACATCGGGGACTGCACGGTTGAGGTCTTTAGGGATTGGGTGTGGGGTCTTGGTGTTCTGGAGCCCCAGAGACTCCAATATCCCTTAATTAAGGAATATTCCTTAAATCATATTAGGGATTAAGGAATATTCCTTAAACCATTTTAGGGATTAAGGAATATTCCTTAAATCATATTAGGGATTAAGGAATATTGCTTAAATCATATTAGGGATCTCACTAGGATTTAATGTATAATCCTTAATTAAGGAGTCTTAGGGTTCTGGACTAGCTAGCTCGCAGGCTGGCTGGCGAGCTCGTTGGCTATCACCTATCGACCCACCCCGCTCGCCCACCCACCCATGCACCTACCGACCGGCCCACCCACCTGCCTACCCACTTGCCCGCCTAACTACATACATGCGTACCATACCTGCATACGTACATACGCACGTACATGCTCACATCCATACATACCTATCTGCCAGCTATCTACCCAACTATCTACCTTTCTATCTACCCAACTATCTACTTATGTATGTCTATCTGTGTGCCTATGTAGATACCCATCTATCTATCTATGTATCGACCCATCCATATATATATATATCTAGGTTCGCAAAGAGAGATGTGCACATTGTACACACAGAAATACTAAATACTCCAGCACACACATATGTATACACAAGTTATACCCAGATGTGCATGCTGGCATCGTTTCAGCTTAGTTTCAGCTTCGACCTAGGCTCTTCGCGGGTGATGTGAAGTACCACCTTGGAACCTCCAATATGCGCGAGTTTTCCAACGGGAAGTCGGTCCTGGCGACACTGGAGGCACGAGTGCTGGAAACTTAGGGTTTAGGGTTTAGGGTTTGGGGTTTAGGGTTTCTTGAGATACTTGACTTGGTGGTGGTTGGGCCTTACTCTCGGCCTTTGAACTCTGAACAGAAAGATCGCTAGACCCTAACATCGCTTCTATCCCTGCAAGTCCTTGGGCTGTGTGTTTGAGGCTTCTCTGTGTTCCAAGCTTTTGGCTTTCGAAAGGTCGAGTCTTTGCCAAGCAAGGTATATACTTCGGGCAGATTCAGGGTAGACGTTTAGGGTTTAAGGTATCTAGGGTTGAGGATTTCGGTCGAGACGTTTTTCAAGATCTTGGGTTAAGCATGGCTGAAAGGGTTCAGGGTAGAGTTTGAAGCGCCTGCACGCAGACGGCGCCCGGAAACCTTCAATCCCAACCCACAAACCCCGAACCCCCATCCCTCCCCTGTACCTTAACACCTGGCATCCCAGAAAGCATTGAGTGTTTAATTATCAATTCTGAGAAAATTTCAACCCGAATGATTGAACAAACACCCTCCACCCAGTAAGTTCGCCGCCCTAGACAGCCCCACGCCCAAAGATCCCAGCCCCACACCCAAAGATCCCGGTGCCATCCAATCCCCTAGCTGGAGGCTCCATAGTATCTCCTTTTTGGTTCATATTTAGAATCCTACAAGGCAACATAGGAGTGGTCTTTGTATCTGAACCCTCCACGGACGCCCAGGGAGGTTTTACGGTATTTGCGGCGCAACCTGGCCATGCCCCCAAGGACATCGGCCTCCTTCCCCGTGTGTGGCGCTCCACCGGAGCAGTGGATGATTTTCTTCGTCAGTGCGAGAGCTTTCGGGTAAGCCCGCAACTGTACCTAAACCCTTAGCTGTCATAGGGCAGCCTACATAACTTATCCATGTATCCCCCCTCCAAAAAATGCAAGCCTTTACACGCCCAGCTTAGCTACGTACTAAGACAAACAACCCCTAAGGCTCCATGTGCCCATATAGTATATACTTAGGCCTTAAAGTACCTATATATATATATATATATATATGTATATGTATATATATATATATACACATAGAGAGGGACCCCTTTAAGGCCTAAGTACCTACTATACAGGTAGATGGAGCCTTTGGGAACACTAAACCTTCAACCTAAGAGCCCCAATCCCCTCAATATCTCAAGCCTACATTGTGAATTTCCTTACATCTGGTCTTTACCCTAAACCCTAAACTGAACCCTAAACTGAACCCTAAAGCCTAAACTAAACCCTAAACCCTAAACCGGATCTGGCAACCTCACCACAACCTAGCTTAGGGGTTTTACGGTCCAAGTAGGGGTTGAATCTAGGGTTCAGAGGTTTAGGGTTTGGGGGCTCGTCCCCCCAATATCGACAATCACCATGTAAAATCCGCCTCACAAGCAAAAGCCACACCCCCTAAGCCCCTAAACCCCTAAACCCCTAAAGCCCTAAACCCTAAAATATAGATCCCTTATAATAACCCTTATAGACCTCTTTAAAGGAACCCTAATCCCCAAGCCCAAAAGCCAGGCCAACTCGTCACACCCTGAACCCGAGACCGTAAAAGTCAGGCCAACCCATCGCACCTGGAGACGGTGAATACCGTTACACTGGGTCGAGCTCGGGCCAAGCGCCCCGGCGGGGCAGGTCGAGATCCTTCAGGGTTCCTTTAAGGGATCTATAATAGGGTTTAGGATTTATGATACTTGTAGGGGAGATCGGTTCCTTTAAGGGATCTGTAGGGTTTAGGATTAGGATACGGGCCTTAATATTTCCGAAATACTATTTTTGGCTGTTCGCTTCCGGCTGTTTCCAGCCTTCTGCTATAGGGGCTTCAGTAATTACCTATACTATTTTTGGGGGTTCCTTATTATAAGTATAGTCTACTGGGCCCCAAAACCCTATTCCAATCATCTAGGTCCCTATATTAGCCGTTCTCGTCGCTGCTTGTTCGTTGGTGGTTCTACTTTGCTTGTTAATCTCACTATCACTAACGCTATCTGATGACGATAGTAATGACATGATGACAACCTTCGCTAGTTCAGCAAATGTCTGCCGATGTTAATTTTTGCTGCGTCTTGGAGTCAACATGACCGCTGCCATTCACAACCCATACTTGAGAACATAGTTACCATTGTTGTGTGTATGAGTTCCTCGCGAAATGTGTTTCGTACTACTTCCGTCTACTATACTCTGCTACTACTACCACCACCACCACCACCACGACCACTATTACGATTCCTGCTGCAGCTGCTACTACTGCTGCTACCACGCCGACGACGACATGACGAAGAAACAATAGTGGTAGTCGTCGTGATAGTTGTTGTGGTTGTTGTGTCGATGGCTTTAGATGTTGATGGTGATAGTAGTATTGTGGTACGAGTAGCCGTAGTAGCAACACAAAGTAGAAGAAGCAGCCGCCATAGCTTCAGCAACGAATGGAGAAGTCGCAGTCGTTGCCATCGTTGCGGTTATAGCTCTGGTGGTCGTGTCGGCGGCTGTTCCTGTCAGAAAGAAGGTTTTTTTGCTGCTGCTGCTGCTGCTGCTGCTGCTGCTGCTGCTGCTGCTGCTGCTGCTTTGCATTAGCAAGCGGCACACACTGAAGGAGCTGCACCAGCAGCAGCAGGAGCAGTTTTCCATTTAGTACTATGTTGACTATGTAGTGTAGTGTCCGTGCGAGAGCGAGGCTGACAGCATTGGTGCGACTACTTGTAACTTCATAGTGCCGAAACGATTAAGACTTTCGCCTCACGGTCATCCTCGTACTCGAATAAGTGCTGTGATATTTGTCGTTGTTAGCCTTATCCGATTTGATTTTTATGTTGCTGTTCCTGAAGCGAGGGTCCTCATGCACTAGTACTTGGGGCAAGCCTGTTTTCGGAAGTGAACTCAGATTCCCGCCCTCGGAATGTTCATCCTGCTTGCCACAGGCGGCTCTAGTATTTGTAATCTTAGCAGTGTTAGCACAGCATGATTTCCTGGAAAATTGCGTGGCCTGAAGGATGTACAATCAAACATAAATTCAAGGCTTGTGTTTCCAGGGAGTGGTGCCTGCGCCCAGGCAGTACTACTTGGGAAATACTGCAGAGACGAGGTGCAACGCCTACAGTTGTTATTTCGGACTTCGGAAAGAGGCTATGTTTCCTCAAAGTGTACCTATAGGCTGACCGTACTAAAGACCCCATAGTTGAGGTGCTTATCGTGAAGCTTGGATAGACAAAAGGCATGTAGCGTCTGCCAGCATCACTTCATAGGGATCCTTAGGAGTGTAGGGGGAGGGGGGGTAGGGGGCCTTAAGGCCCATAATAAGGACTAATAAGGCCTATTTAAGGAAATAGAGTCCCCTACACCCCTCCCCCCTACACCCCTAAGGATCCCTATGATCACTTGCACATGAGACTTGCCAGTTTTTGCATTTGTCGTCGAACCCCAGAGGACGAACACATGCACAGGGCCCGAGTTGCTGTCTTAATGATTAACCTAGATTAAGCCTTAATCTAGGGGCCTTAACAGCTACGTATACTATTTTGGGAGTTCCCTATTCTTTTTATAGAAAAACCACTCTATCAAAATTGAAAAGGCCCCTCTCGTAGAGCCGTGCGGTGCGCCGTCACGGTCCGATCCTTCATCCGGACCTGCCGAACGCTAAATCCTCAAACTCGAGGCACAAACGGCTCTTACACAGGTGTTGCCGGGTTTTTGATCTTTGAGCTTGAGGCCATACCAAAAGCACATTCACCCGGTGAGAACATACTTCGTCCTGTCTTAAAGGCTTCACAGTTTCACTACATAAATCTCGCGCAGCTTTACCGTCAGTTCATCGTCAGACGTGGATCAAACAATGCCACGTTGTTTTGAGCAGGGTTCTTCCTTTAGTAAGGTTTGAAGTGTTGTTTCGGTTTGGCCATCACCGTATCACTGCTTGGAGTTTGTACCTGTGTGGCAATTTCTGTGTAAGCCTGACAAAGCTCCGCAGACGAGCTTTCCCTGTAACCGATCAAAAGCAAACTTTCTTGGCCAGCTTGTTCAACAACTGGGTCCTAGCTAGCCGCTAGCCTTAAGCCTTATTCCCTTAATACGTGTGGTCCATTGCATATTCTCTGGGTCTTTCTGAGTATGCAGGGCTTCCAAATACAAGTTTGGGGCTATTCCTGACTCCGGGGATATTGGCCTCTAGTGGGATGCTACATTCTTAACCCTGAACCCTCAACTCCAAACCCGATACCCTAAACCTTGAACCCCGAACCCCTAAACTCTAAACCCCTAAACCCCTAACCCCTAAACCCCTCTACCCTGTCCCTAAACCCTATACCCCAAACCCTAAATGCTAATCCCTAAACCCCAAACCCCTACACCCCAAACCCTAAACCTTAATCTTGCTATCGGATTTATCGCCTCTCCCTGCAGGTCGCGGGTCATGCCGATTCTTTTCCACGGCGCCGCTGTTCCCCAAGGGCTAAGGGTTTACTGTAGGAGGCTAAGTAATCCAATATTGTTCCTATGGTGCTGATTATAGTTATAGTATAAAGGATCCCAAAACCCTATTCTAGTTGTTAAGGCCCCTATATTATACCCTTATATAGACCCTTTCAAGGGACCCTATTCTGATTGTTAAGGCCCCTATATTAGGGTTTAGGTTTAAAGCCGTTACGCCTAATCTTTGACAACTTGCAGGTGCCACACCCCTCAAGCAACATCAGCTCGAACCCTAAACCCCAAACCCGAAACCCTAAACTCTTAACCCCTAAACCCCTAAACCTCAAAGCCCTGAACCCTTAACCCTAAAGCCTTTGCGTCGCCGTGGCCCGACAATGCGTTCCCGAATAAAATGCTTCAGGAGGGTGCCTCCCCAAACTTGCTGTGCAAAATCCAGCGGCAATCTCGATCTCCGACCCAGGCTCCTAGACCCTGTAAGCCCTAAAACCCAACTTAAGCCCTAAAGCCATACCTGGACCCTGAGGAACCTACCTTTTTAGGGTTCCCTAATATGATTTCTTTATACAAGTCCTTAAAAAGGTGAGTTACTTAGGGTTAAGGTAAGCCCTAATCCCTCTCAATCCTGAGGATGCCTCCTTTGCTGGCCAGGGCGTCTGCTACGAGACCTTGCAGCCACTCGCTAGGGTTTAGGTTTAGGACCTTAGAGTTTAGGGGTTTAGGGGTTTTAGGGGTTTTAGGGGTTTAGGGTTTGGGGTTTAGGGGTTTTAGGTTTAGGGTGTGGGGTCTGCATTTATCATTCTCCTGAACCTAACCCATGTAGACCGTAAACTCTAAACCTAAGCCCCAAACCTAGCTGCCATAGATAATGATTATAAACCCAAAATCTAAGCCATTTACAGGTGGGTAGTTATATGGTGGGTAGTTTCCCATAAGCCTCCCATACCACTCCTATAAGGTAAAGGGGGTCTTATGGGAGTACTATGGAAGAAGAACTACCCACCTGTAAGGGGCTTCTACTAAAGCCGATGCTGCCTTAGCCTGAGCCACGACCGTGAAGATTCGTTTGCTTCAGGATCTTTGGGGGGCTAGGGCTGTCGGGGACTAGGGTCGAGAGAAGCATCGGAATTCAATATGGGAGTGTCCGAAAATAGGGGTGCCTTATTTAGGGGTCCTTATAACAAGGATCCTACTATTTAGGGTGCTATATTAGGGTCCCCTATTTTCGGAAACCCCCATATAGAGACTTGAATAAGTACTATCTCTACTCTTTCTTCTTCAGGTTATCTAGATGCCGGATTGTTAAGATCCCTATTCACCCTAAACCCTAAACCCTGAACCCTATTCATATTATGGTTGCAAGGTTTGAGCGGTCTGGGGTTTGAAGCGGCTTGTGGAGCCGGGTGATAGGGACAACTAAAGTAAAAGCCAGAAAGTTGAAATATGATTATCCTAAACTGTTTATGGTAGGTTATGAGGTATCCTACCCTGAAACCATATTCCAACTTTCTGGAGTTCCCTTTACTTACCTTGCAAGCTTTCTCCAAAGAACCCCCAAACCCTCCACGGTAAACCCGAACCCCTAAAACCCTAGAGCCTCCCAAGCCCCTCAACCCTGAAAGCAACACTCTAGACCCCCAAAACCCTACCTATAGTTTCCATTGTAGTTCCTTTTTTGCTTAACCAAAATCTCTATTATAGGATCCTGACCATAAAACTGGTTAACCAAAAAAAGAACTACGATGGAGACTGTACTTACCGTTGATTAGTAGGGAATGGAGGAATGGTTACAATTATAGCTACTACTACTACTACTACTACTACTACTACTACTACTACTACTACTACTACTACTACTACCATTCTTCCATTCCCTACTAACCAACGGTAAGTATAGGTAAACCCTGAAGCATCAACCCCCGAGCTGATAAGTGACACGCCCATGGTCTCTAACCCAGGCTGGCGCATGTCACGGAGTTCGACGCCCCCTGGCTTTGAACATAGGGATGTAGGGTTTAGGGTCCAGAGTTTAGGGGTTCAGGGTTTAGGGTCCAGAGTTGATGGTTGAGGGTTTGGGCATGTTTAGTAAATCTGCAAAAGAGCCTTGATGGTTAGAATATGGCTCCCAGACAGGTTTCTGTATCGGGTGTTCATTTCATTCTTCTGGCTTTGCCTGGGCATACTTAGGAGTTTGAGTCTCAGGATCAGGACGAAACAAAAGCCCCAACTGAGTAGCCTGGCTCCTGATGGACGAAGGTCGGTGGCACTATCCACGTCATCATCAACAACCAGGTCCGGTTTGGTTCGGGTCGCAAGTCGTCTTTCAGATGTGGCACATGATCTGTCGCCCTAAATCCTCAACCTGAACCCTAATCTGTGCCACTGCTCGTTGAGTCCCCACAGACTGCTTGTGCAGTCCGGCACAGGGGTGCAATAGGGTCAAGGCTTGCCTCGGCTTCATAACAAAGGTGCCCCAGTGCCTGGAGCAGTTTTCTTTCGATATTATATAAGGGTTCCGTCAAGGGTTCCTGTAAGGGGTCTATAGGGTTTAGGGTTTAGGAGACTCCACCAATCGCTTAATTAATATGACGGCGAAGTATGTGCGATTCTGATCCGGGAACCCTAGAGAATGATGCTAGTAACTACTCCCTTTGCGTCCTAAACCCTAGACCCTAAAGGAACCCTAAACCATTCTTCGTAGCTCGGAACCGCTTGGTAGTGTGGTGCCCTCGGCCACTGTACCCACAAACTCCTCGTTAAACCCCAGGCATGCTCAGCCCGTAAACCCTAAACCCTATTTAAAGGATCATGGGACTTAGTTATTGGGGTTCCTTAAAGGGAATGTCTAGGGGTACTACAAGGGTTTAGGGTTTATAGGGTAAACTTAAAGGATCATGGGACTGAGTAATTGAGGTTATAAGTACCTTGATTAAGGTACTTATAACCCTACTTACTAAGTCCCATGACCCTTCAAGTAAGCCTCAACCCCGACCTGAACCCAAAGCAACCTCCTTTTTCTTGGGGGGTGTGGTTTTCTTCTTGTGATTTCCTTATACGAGTCCTTACAGCTGTAAGTTCTTTGAGGTTAAGGTGGGGTTTAGCGTTTAGGGCTATATAGACTAAATCATCCTAAACCCTTAACCCCAAAGCCCCAGAGCAGAAGCCAAACTCATCTTAAACTCCTCATCCACCCTACAGTAGAAGCCGGAAAGTTGGAACATCATTATCCTCATGCCCTTAAGGTAAAGCATACGGGATCCTAGCACTAATCCTCCTAAAGCCATGTTCCAACTTTCTGGCTTCTACTGTAAACCCCCAGACCTCCTTAACACCTCAAGACCCGAAGCACAAGCCAAACTCGTGCTGTTGGCCTTCAGGCTCAGGCACCAAAAGAAGCACCCAACATTCTTGGATATCCAAACTTCTTGTTTGATATACGGTGCTGGACAATTACCGACACTCATCCAAAACACTTTCCTAATTGTTAGCGCCCCTAATTATACTCTTACAATAGCCCTTATAGTAGCCCTTATATGCCTGTTACAGGATTAAGGCCCCTCTAGTATGTGCTTTTCTGGGCCCCTATTCAGGTGGGCTTCACCACGGACCCGGTCGATGACCGCTCCACGCTGTACTCTTCGGACCTGGGCAAAGGCAACATCCCAGGTTCAGGGTGCCTTTAAGGGCTTCCTTAAGGGTTTAGGGTTTAAGGAATTCTACAAGGGTTTAAGGGTTTAAGGAATTCTATAAGGGTTTAAGGGTTTAAGGAATTCTATAAGGGTTTAAGGGTTTAGGGTTTAGGCTTGAGGGTGCCTTTAAGGGTCCCCCTCAAGAATTCTACACAGTGCCTTAACGTATTCAGTGAGGCCTTAACCTATTAAGTGAGGCCTTAACCTATTAAGTGAGGTTTTTGGAAGGTTTCCTATCAGGTTTTTATTTTGGTTGCAATTCTACAAGGCTCGCTGCATGTGAATTGGACAGGCCTTTTGTGATGGGCTCTAACAGGATTTGGTAAGGGTTCTGCAATCCCAAGCCTAAACCCTGACCCGAAGCCCTAAACACTACAAGCCCTAAGCCCTGGGCCCTAAACCCTGAAACCCAAAGCCCTAAACCCCGAAACTTACGGTGTTTTTTGGTGTTTTTGGCATCAAAAACCAAACCCCTAAACCCCTAAACCCTAAACTCTAAAACCCAAAAAGCTACCCATGAGACGTCAGGCTTCGGCCTTCCCGTTCTCCACGTCAACGGCGACGACCCGGCTCCTCCTCTGTGATTTGAAAGTTTTCTTCTTGTCAATCCTAAGCCCTAAACCCTAAACTCAGACCCTAAACCCCAAAACCCTAAACCCGAAACCCTGAACCACGAACCCCTAACCCTGAAAACCCTAAACGCAGACCCCTAAACAGCTTTGCTCTGTTTGTTCTCGTCTGTTTATTGGGTTGAGGATCGGGTTTGGGATTTTCAGGGTTTAGTTGAAACGAATAAGATCCGCTTGCAGGGTTCTTCTGATGGTTTGTTTAAATGAGTCCCTAAACAGCCAGGTTTTTTTTATTTTGTTGCGGTTTAGCAGTTACGTAAACTGTGTGGGATGGTCTGGCTAGATCTTGGCATCGAAGGGCTCGGATGATGGTGTTGCATGTTAGGGTGTTAGGTTTTGGGATGTTGGTTTTTTGGGCTTAGAGTTGGTTCAGGTAAGCCTATTTCTGTGCTCTTGTTCAAAGTGCAGGGTTGAGGTTTGAGGTTCGGGGGCAAGGTTGGTATCGGAGCCATGTGAGCATGTGTCCAGATCTAGAATTTTTTAGCTTCCGGGGGTGGGGGTTTAGAGTCAGTTTAAGGTTTAAAGTTTGGGGAGTTAGTCTGACTAGGTACTGGAACCGGTGGTAATGTGGGACTGCTTGTGTTGAGGACACGTTAAGCTCCTCTGCAGAACACGGTAAGACCCTGAAAGCCAGAACAGGTGGCAGTTACCTCGGCCTTCCAGCTGGCTGCGGAGTGGCGACAGACCTGGGGACAGGATGCTCCGAACTCAGCCAGCAACCCTACACACGGAATCGAAACAACCTGTTTTGGGTGTAGATGTTGGAATTACTGATTTGACAGACTTAATCCCTTCCCCCTAATATTACATAAACGGGGGGCCCTCCCCCCAATAGAAACGATGAAAGTGTTTTATGCATTAGGGTATATTTTTATCTCTACTGTTACTTTTGAGGGCTCTTGCTCTCTCTCCTGCGCCTGCTCTTGCTCTTGATCCTGCTCTCCCTGCTGCGTTTGCTCTTGCTCTTGCTTTTGCTTTCACTCCAGCTCTTGCTCTTGCCTTTGCTCTTGCTCGTGCTCTTGCTCCGGATCCCCCTAATGCAAATTGGGTTTGAAAGGGCAGGGGTGATTTCGGGAGGATTCGCCCCAATGTGTTTTATTTGGGCGTGTTTAATAAAAGGGGTAAGGGATTAGTGTTCGTGAATGCAAAACCTTCGCTTCAAAATCCTAAGTTGCAATTGGCAAAGGATTATGATAATAGCAGCGCTCCCACCAAAATCCCAAACCGACCATCATCTTCGTTTCAGCGTCCCTCGTGATCCTATACAATGACTCTTGGCAGAGAGACAAGACCTCCGATGAATTCAAGCAGCGTCTCCCACGCATAGCAATGTGAAGTTTGCCGTTGCCCTCAAACCTAAACCGAAACCCTAGACCAATGTGAATCACATGCTTCTGGTTTATGGTTTTGGGCTCTTTTGGTCGAGTGAGGTTTAGAGTTGAGGGTTTCCGGGAAAAGCGGCTTAGGTTGTGGCTTTTAGACTGGAATATGGGGGTGTTCTTGCGCGTGTTTGCTGGCTCATCGGCAATGTCATTGGAAACGCACAGACCGCATACCGTACCCATAAGGCCTAGAATGGATTAGTTCGCCAGTTTCCTCCCGAGGCTCTGTATTGCCGTCTTTATGTCACGAACAATGACTGACTATCTACGTCTCTAAAGCCGCTATGATGTATGGATCTCTTTGCATGCAGATGTTGTCCCCGAAATCCCTTGGACCCACCCCAGCAAAATTCCTAGTATTTCATCAGGTGATCGTTGACGTGATTTGTTACCGACGCTTCGGGCACAACGAGACGGCAACTCGGAGAGATAAGAGCATACTTGGAGGATCATGGGACTTAGTAAGTAGGGTTCCTTAGAGGGTTCCTTAAAAGGGATCTATAAGGCGTACCATAAGGGTTTAGGGTTTAAGGATCATGGGACTTAGTAAGCAGGGTTATAAGTTCCTTAATTAAGTTTATATGTAACTATAACTGTAGTCACCTTACTTATAACCCCAATTACTAATTCCCATGGTCCTTTAAGTAGGGTACCCAAGAGTCTTTTTTGCACGACCGTCGAGGATGACAGGTTACATCCCATCCATACTTTAGGGTTTAGGGTTTAGGGTATACTTTAGCACCTGCAAAACATGAGCTCGCTGGCAACAGCAAAGTGCCAACTCCACGGGAAGCGCAGTAAGTGATGATTCAGTTTCAGCGCCTCAAGTGAGAGCAGCCGCCCAACCCTAAACCCTAATATAGGAGCCTTAATAATTACCTATCGTTTTTTTTTGGGGGGGTTCCTTATTTAACTACAGACCAGTGGACCCCAAAGCCCTATTCTACTTAGATTAAGGCCTCTGCATTAAACTGGTCTGTCTTGGAAGTCTGTGACCATGAAGCCTCAACCATGGTCTTCAATCTACTTAACTTTGGCTAGTAGGGAATGGAAGAATGGGGCCTATAAGGAGTACTATAAGGGATCTATAAGGGTACTATAATATAGGGGCCTTAACAATTGTCTTATAATCTTACCTTTGGGGAATGGCAGAATGGTAGTAATAGTAGTTATAATTGTACCCCATTCCTCCATTCCCTGCTAACCAAAGGTAAGTCTAATTAACCTCGATGCATCCAAGGATGCTCCGGAGTACACCCAGCCGGTGCTCTACAAGAAAATTAACAAGCATCCCAGGAGCTGCTGGCTTCAGGGTTCAGGGTTTAGGGTTTGGGGTTTAGGGCTTAGGGTTTAGGGTTTAGGGTTTGGGGTTTAGGGTATGGGGTTTAGGGTTTAGGGTTTAGGGTTTGGGTTGAGGGGTTTAGGGTCTAGGGTTGCGAGCAGGGGGTAAATTTACGGCTTGGGGTTGTAAATCCTCAGTGTTAAGCCCTGAACCCTTAGTGCTTATAGGGTTTAGGGTTTAGTTTTTGTTTGGGGATATGGGGTTGTATCAGTGTTCCGTATGAGTTTCGGGCTTCAGAGTTATAGGGGGTGGAGATGTCGAGACTAAGGCTTGGGTGGGTGCCTGAATTTTGAGGCGCTCGTACAATGCCTTCGAAAAGCCGTTAAAGTCGTCCAAGACCCTTTTGAAAGCTCTGAGTTTTTTCGGAAGCTACCGAATGACTCCCGAAGGACGCACGTCGTTTTCGAAGAGATCCTTGCTCTGCAGCCAAAGCCCACATGGGCAAACTTGGGTTCAGGCTTTCATGAGGTCTAGGTTTAGGGGTTTAGGTTCCGGGGTTAGGGTTTAAGGGTTAGGTGTTGTAAGAACCGCCTTCAATTTGAAGGATCCAAAAGCTTATAATGAGGGTGATTTCACGGTTTTTATGTGTTCCATTACGCTGTCGGAGTTTCAGATCCGTTAAAGAAATCAAAGGGCTGCAGGGCTGCCGGTTCAGGGGTTTACGGCCGGAGGCTTCGGGATTCAAAGAGACCTGCATACCCGCTTGCCCTTTCTGTTTCAGTTTAGGGTTTAGGGTTTAGGTCCCCTTGTTAAAACCGAACAGTAGGAAAAAAGGGTACCCCGTATTGTACCGGGGCTACTCAGGAACCTAGAATAAAGGTATTTGGGTTGCAGGGTTGGAGGAAAGTTTTAAGCCCTTTAAGTTAAGTTACCCTAAAGGTTGCCGGGTACGCCCTAAACCTTACCTTTGGTTCGTAAGGAATGGAAGAATGGTAGTAATAGTAGTTATAATTGTACCCCATTCCTCCATTCCCTACTAACCAAAGGTAAGTGTCCCTTTAAAGGAACCCTAAACCCTATAGATCCCTTTAAAGGAACCCTATAGATCCCTGGTCAGAAACCCAGCGACTGGCAGCCGAAGCCCAGAACTAATCCAAGTTCTTGTCGAGTCAGCTGAGGAAGCTTCTTGGCAGCGGTGTGATGTCGCAGGCCAGCGGCTTAAGACCTCTATGTAGCGGTCGAAATACATGGTACGACGGGCTCCGGACAAATTATGATAGTAGAATGGTGCATAGTGTAGGCCAGAACACCTATTCCGACTATCAAGGCACCTATAACACCCAAGCCACTAAACCCCCAAAAAAACACCCTGCACAGAAATTCTAAACAATACCTTATAAACCCTATACTCTCATTACTCAGGCCCTAAATTCGACTCAAGGAGTGTAGGGCGTGCGGGATGGTTCGTAGAGGGTACCGTAGGGGTGGGAATACCCTGACCTTGTAAGGACTTACCAGTTCAAGGGGCCCGAAGACCATGCTATATATAGTTAAGGCCTAGGACCCAGAGTAAGCCCTTATTCCCTGCTTTTAGGGTTCAGGTTCCCTTATTGCCCCCTTGAAACCAAGAAGGGCATTGTTTTTCCTAGGTTGCTCTTAGGTCTAGTATACAAGGTTTTTGGGCCAATTTGAGTCTTAGGGGGCGGATGGCAGCAGTGTCCCTACATGTTCCTTGCATTTCTTGTCCTCCCGCCATGTATAGGGCTTATAGGGATGAGGGTTTGGGGTTTGGAGTTCAGGGATTGGGGTTTGGGGTCTATTCAAGCCTATTGGTGTCATGACAAACCTGAACTCCCGAACGCCTCAGCTCCACAATCCGTAAACAAGAACTTCATAAATCAACAAATCTTACACCCACGTCCACCCCAGTAAGACAAAATGCTTTCCTGGCTCCCTGAAATCTTAAGTAGGTAACCTGAAAATCCCACAGGTAGCCTTTACAGTAACCTTGTAATTGTAGTACCCAGTACCCTTCACTTATATTCGTACCTGTTAATGAGACCTTACTTGAAGGATCATGGGACTTAGTAAGTGGGGTATAAGTAAGGTAACTACTACAGTTATAACCACTTATAGCCCCAATTAAGGTACTTATAGCCCTACTTACTAAGTCCCATGGTCCTTTAAGTACAGTATCCCAAATCCTAATTTCACGGAGGCTGAGATCGACTCCGTCAAGGGCAATCTTTGGAAGCAGCATGAGGAGGTCGGGTTGGTGTCTTCGAGTGTTCTGTGGCTTTTGCGGTCTGAGGTTTTGGGCATTAGGCTTTTCAAGGCCGCGTTTTAGCGTTTAGGGCTTTAGGGTATTTTGGGCTCGTAAATTAATGAAGATAACTATTATGTGGTATCGCTATGAGTTGGGAGGTAGGTTTTCATGTTTAAGGTCTGATACAACCGTATAGTATGTATATATATATATATATATATATTTATCACTTTACAGTGTGTATCTAAATGTATGTAGATATAGATAGAGAGAGGCAGTCAATATACATACATACATACATACATACATACATACATGTATATATATATATATATATATATATGTATCGACGTATACACATACATGTACACCTATGTATAATAAGTGTACACAAAGATGTGTGTGTGTGTGTCTCTGTGTGGGGTCTCACCCTTCCCCATGATCCTCTAAGGTACTATCTCTGCAAATTCGGAGTGCAACCAAAATCTATATTATAGGAGCCTAGCCATAAAACTGGTCAACCAAAAAAGGGAACTACAATGGAGACCATAGGTATCTCTGCAAATTCGGAGTGCGGGGCCAGAGTTGCTCAGCGGTTGGGAGTTTCCGGGGAAACTTCGATTCCTGCCGCATCACCACAGCACCATCCTTCGAAACTGACCCTCAGGCGAAAGCCCCTAAACCTCAAATCCTAAACCCTAAACCCAATACCCTAAACCCTATAACCTAAATCCAAAGCCCTGTTTCCTGAACCCTACATTGCCCAAAAGCCCATCTCCCACACCCAAATCCTTTCTCCAAAGCTCTATATCCTGAACCCCATAAAGTTGGAAACCGGATTAGGGCCAAATAGTGCTGGGATTCCCGATACATTCTCTTGAGGATTGAGGCTGTTGGGTTTCCAACTGTATATCCTGAACCCTATACCCTCATCCCTACTAAACCCAGCCGAAACAGGCTTTCAAAGAGGCGGACAGCTTCAAGCCGGATGAGGACATTCCAACGTGTACATACCCTAATGGTCCTGTCGGGGTTCCTTCCCAGAGACTCCAATATCCCTTAATTAAGGAATATTCCTTTTTAAGACTTTGGGTTTAGGGGTTTAGGGTTTCTTAAGACTTTGGGTGCAGGGCTTAGGGTTTCTTAAGACTTTGGGTTTAGGGCTTTAGGGTTTCTTAAGACTTAGGGTTTACGGGTTTAGGGTATCTTGAGACTTTGGGTTTAGGGGTTGAGGGTATCTTAAGACTTACACCCAAATCCCCGAGAGGACATGGGCAACTGGGTGGCCACGAAGTGGGAGGGTTACGTGCGCCCCACGGACAAGGCGCAGTCGCATCCCACAGGAGCCACTCGGGGAATAATTCCTTCAACGCTTCCTTCAAGAGTTCCGGTTATCAAAGTGGTCCAGGGGTCGGATGAAGCTAGGTCCCAAAATAAGCGTCTTCATATAAGGGATCCTGAATCCTACCTACATTCATCCCACCTTTCGAGGCCTTCAAGGGTATTCCTTAAGGGCTGCTTTTGGGGATTAGGCAAACTACTGTAAGGGTGCTATGTGTCTAAAGGGCTACAGTGGAGGAGGTTCAGCTGTTGGTTGATGGAGCATCCTAATTCCTAAAACCTAACGCCGAATTTGTATAGAAACCTTTACACACCCGTATCATAGAAACCGGTTGGAAACCCATGTAGAAACCCTGGCCAAGCACCTTTTACAAATCCTTACAGATACCCTCTTTGGTAACCTTGTGCATCTAACCCTAAACCCCAAACCCTACTTAAAGGATCATGGGACAAGTAAGGTAACTACAGTTATAATTACTGATAGCCCCAATTAAGGTACTTATAACCCTACTTACTACATCCAAGTACCCACTCTTTGGTAACCTTGTGTGCCCCAAAAAGGAGTTGACCTTGAGCTTCTGAAGTCTATCGGCGCAAAGCTGTGCGCAGTCCCGGAGGGCCTCTGGGTCTGAATTTACAAAGAAGCTCCCCAGAGACTCCAACATCCCTTAATTAAGGAATATTCCTTAAATCATATTAGGGATCCTACTATAATTTAAGGTATATTCCTTAATTAAGGTATATTGGAGTCTCTGGGTCGGGCCTCTTGAAGGGATCTGTAAAGGGTCCTTTATAAGGGCTTGATCTGCAATTAGAGTTCAGGGTTTGTGCAGAACGGTTACAAACTCGACCTCTTAGCTAGCGTATGATGAACCCAAGAACCTGCTCTAATATGTATATATATATATATATATATATATATATGTATGTATAATATATATATATATATATATATATATATATATATAGGCGGGCTAAGGGCTCAGGATTATGGTCTAGGGCTGAGGGTTCAGGGTTTGGGTTCAGAGCTCAGGGTTGAGGGCTTCTGGGTTACGTAATGCGACGTAAGGTTTGGGGCTGTATAGGGACATGCGATTCAGACAAACTACGTACGGATTTAGGATGACAGATGAATTCCTTCATGGGTTCGACATAAAGCCCCAACTACAGATGATTTTGAAGGCTGTTGAATCCAATACAACATGCTTTGGCAGCGTTGGCTTCGGTGTTGATTGTGCATGTGTTGTTTTGTTCTGTTGTCGTGCTTGGGCTGAAACATCGGGTGTGGATTGATTTCTACCATTTCTCACGGGTTATTGCCTAAACCTCTAAACCCTAAATCCTGAGATCCCGTGGGAGCTGTGGACACGGTTAGGTTCAGGGTTCGGGGTGTTGGTTTAGGTGCAGTGGTCATTTTCAGAGCTGATATGGGCTTTAACTAGTTGCTAGTTGGCAACAGCAGTCATGCCCTTGTAGTTCAGTCAGATTTCTACTCTACTGTACTTTCAGGCGCTATTTCTAAAAGCATAGCAAGGCCCCGACAGTAGCAACAGGGGGTCGTTGAGCCCAGCCACTGCTTTTCCCGTACAGTAGAAGCCAGAAAGTTGGAATATGACTATCCTAACCCTTCTATGGTAAATTATAGGGTATCCTACCATGAAACCACATTCCAACTTTCTGGAGTTCCCTATACATGGGTAGTTCTCTATATCAGGGTTCCTTTTTGGGTCTTTTATATACGCGTGCCGTACTCTGCCGGGGGCACTTTAACAGGGACCCAAATTTAGAGAACTACCCATATATCGGAACCCCTAAACCCAAAGCCCCTAAACCCTAAGCCGCCAAAACCCCTACACCCTAAACCCTATACTCAAAACCCCTACACCCCTAAACCCTAAACCCTTAACCCTTAAACCCTAAACCCCTAAACCTCTAAACCCTAAACCCTAAACCCTAAACCCCCTAAACCCCAAACCCTAAACTCTAAAAAATCCCTAAACCTTTAACCGCCAAAACCCCTACACCCTAAACCCCTAAACCCTAAACTTACCTTTTGTTAGTAGGGAATGGAGGAATGGGGTACAATTCTAACTACGATTTCGACCATTCTTCCATTCCCCAAAGGTAAGATTATAAGATAATTATTAAGGCACCTTTATTATAGTACCCTTATAGATCCCTTATAGTACTCCTTATAGGCCCCATTCTTCCATTCCCTACTAACCAAAGGCAAGTAAAGCCCGCAGCTGGAAAGCCCTGAATCTGAGGAGCTCCCTAGGATTTGGGGCATCGTGCGAAGGCGTATCTAGTCTATTTTGGAGTTTAGTGTTTGAGGTATTAGGGATGGTCCTAAATAGAGACCAAAAATCTAGTCTCTCTATTTAGGAGTTTAGGGTGTGGGTTGTAGGGACATTATCCAGTCTCTGTAGTATCTTTGCTGAGGTTTCAAGCTGCACAACGGCTTGAAACGCCAGCTCAAGAAGAAGCTGGAGGACTGCTCAAGCCTCGGGTTTCACGTAAATAGGGTCCCATGAGGGCTCCATTTAAAGGGCGTCCTTCAAACGGTTCCTATGTAGGGTTCCTTTACATGGGGGGTCCAGGCTCGTAAAGGTTTGTACAAGGGTTCGCGGCTCTGTCAGGTACCCAGAGACTCCAATATCCCTTGGTCAAGGTATATTCCTTAAATCCAAACAAAACAAACTAGGGCCCCCAACCTGAATTTAGGTATCCTCCTTCGTTCAGGGATATTGGAGTCTCTGGGTATAAGAGTTCTATTAGACTTGGTTCTGGGGCGTTTAGGCTTTTCTCTTTGGCCTGTGGTCTCGCATAGCATGTAGGACTGCCACAGGTTTGCAGTTGTCAACTACGGACCAACGAGCCACATAAACACGTTTCTCTCTTGTACCCCAATGATTTGTCATCCTTGCTGAAGAAAGGGCTTATCGTTCAGGGGTCTTCATTGTTAAATCATATTGAATCCACCTTCCTGGCCTCAGAAACCCAAACCTATACCCTAAACACTAGCCGGCAACACTGGAGACCCTAAACCCAAAACTTAAAGGAAAACCCTCATCACCTTCAAACGTCGAGGTGTAGGTGCTGTTGTGGATTTACCATGTAAAAGCAGGAAGGTTTGTGGGCTTAGGATTTGAGAATGCCTACCATCTGCCATATACGTGCATGATGGTAACTTAGACTATTCATAACAATGAAGCCCGTGAAAAAAAAACATGCAAGCCCCTGTAGAAGTTAAGTTCGTCAACAATGTGACCCTTAAAATCCCGCACGGCCCTTAAACCCCTGAACCCCTAAACCGTGCTGTTCAGGGGGAGCTGCGGCTTAGGATTTCAGTGCAGGGTGTAGGAACTTGGGGTGTGGGTTTGGGGTTTAGGGCTTCAGAGCTTAGGACTACTTCAAGGGTCATGGGACTTAGTAATTGGGGATATAAGTAAGGTAACTACACTTATGATTACTTCTAACCCCAACTAGGATACTTATAACCATACTTACTAAGTCCCATGATCCTTAAAGCCTAAACCTTTATGGTACCCCTTATAGATCCCTTTTAAGGAACCCTTTCAGGAACCCTACTTACTAAGTCTCATGATCCTCCAAGTAGAGTTTGAGGGCTGCAGGTCGCGGGTTTCAGGGCTTAGCTTTCTTGCTGCGGCGTGGTAGGATGTGGTGCCGAAGCCTTAGGGTTCAGAGTTTAGGGTTTAGTAGGGTTTAGTAGGGTTTATTAGGGTTTAGGGTTTAGGGTTTGTTAGAGTTTAGGGTTTAGGGTTTGTTAGAGTTCAGGGTTTATTAGGATTTAGGGTTTATTTGGGTTTAGGGTTTGTTAGGGTTTAGGGTTTAAGTAAACCAACACTCTCTGCTCTGGAATCTGCCTTGGTCCTCGACATCCCAACTGACTGATAAATTCGTGGTTTTTTTTCGTACGACGTCAGGCTTCATTTATTGCGGTACTTGAGGTCATTTAGGCTTCTCATCCATCAACAGCCCCCACAGAATCAGACGTGAAACTGTGAAACCTGAAGGACATCGAGGGAGGAGAAACCCTCGATTGGGCCACCGCAGAGGTCCTTCCGTTGGCTGTTGGTAGGATTGCTTTGCATTGTTTCATGGTTATCCATATTCGGCTTCTTCAGGAGCTGTACTGAAACCGTCGCATTTTCCGACCAAAGGCTAGCCATTGGTGCAGAGGTCTTTCCGGCATGTTAAGGGCATTGGGTCGGGGTGTGTTGCCTATACCACACACGCATGTCATATCTGTAAGTAGTAGATTGTTGTCCCCGTACCCGTTGACTCCAATGTCCGTTAATGAAGGACCAGGAGTATACCTTAAATTATAGTAGGATCCCGAATATGATGTAAGGAATATCCCTCAATTAAGGAAATCCCTTAAATTGTAGTAGGATCCCCAATATGATTGAAGGATTATTGCTTAATTAAGGGATATTGGAGTCTCTGGGTAGTGGTGCTCCAAGGCTAGATGCCAGACAGATCGCCACAAAGACCTCAACCCTCAACTTGCCTCATAGCGCCTCAACCTCGGATCTTAGGGTTTAGGGGTTTAGGGTTTTGGGGTTTAGGGTTTAGGGGTTTGGGGTTTAGGGGTTTAGGGTTGGGGTTTAGGGTTTAGGGTTTCTACACCGCCTGGTTCCTAGAGTGAGCGGTGAGGAGTAGCAAAACATCTCGAGGTTGGCCTTTCATGGCAGTCTCGTAGTTAAGCTTGCAATGCCTCCGCGTGGAAGCAGCCGGCAGCTCATACTCTGAGTCCAAAACTTCTCAGAGAGCCCAATACCCCTTAATCAGGGAATATGGCCTAAATTGTATAGGGCTTCATAATATGGTTTAAGCTATATTCCTTAATTAAGGGGTATTGGGCTCTCTGGGTTACTGTGCTGCGGCAGCAGGTGGACATGGACCATCGGAAGACATGGGTGTTAGATGCCTGTATCACCTCGTCGAAGCCCTCGTGAGCCCAAGCCTGCTAGAACCGCGGTTCTCACACTCATGAGCCTCCCTATAGATAATGAACTCGAGTACTCCAACCCCAAAGCCCCCAGCGCCGAAGCCAGCGCATCAGCCCTAAACCCCAAACCCTATACCCTAAACTTCTAAACCCTTAAACCCCTAAACCCTGAAAACCTAAACCCCAAACCCTAAACCCCTAAACCCTAAACCCCTAAACCCCTAAACCCTGAAGACAATAAACCCTGAACCCATCAACACCATAAGCTGAAGGCCCCCCCAGTCCCAGCAGCCCAATACCCCGAGACACCAAGTCCTAAACCCGCAGCCCCGAGACGAAGCCCCAGAAGCTTCAACCCAACCCTAAGCGCCCAAGTTCAGGGTTTAAGGCCGTGCCTAAACCCTAAACCCATAAACCTCAAACCCATAAAGCCCTAAACTCTAAACCCTAAACCCCTAAACCCCTCAACCCCTAAAACCTAAACCCCAAACCCTAAACCGCCCCACATCCTACAGCCTAAACCGCTGGCCAGAACGGTCAGGCCCTCGCATTCGCCTCTTTGCTTCTGGAAGGCCTTTTGGGGCCCATTTTAGGGTTTAGGGATTAGGGTTTAGGGATGTGCTTCAGGTCGAAACGAGGATTTGGCGTCTGATTAAAGTCTCCATTGCACTTTTTTTTAGTTCGGATCCTGTAACATAATATTGGGTAACCACAAAGGAGTTACACTGGAGACAGCAGGTAGTTGTTGATGTCTGCTCTTCTCGGTGGGCATCACTGTCACTAGCGGATTTGAAAGGTCAGCTGTGGTTTAGAGCTCACTTTTCTGTAGAGTTTACAGTCGGGTTTAGGGTCTGCTTGGAGGTTCATGGGTAGTTATAAGTGGAGTTATAAGTCCCTGAAAAGTGTACACTTTTGGGGGCTTATCAGCTCAGCAACTAAGATTCCAAAAATACCTAGTTCTCGTAATCTTTAGTGTGCACGGTCAGTCAGTCTTCTATCTTGCACTGTTCGCACTTCAGGCTTTCACAGAACAGTGAGGGATCATGACCCTAAACCCTATGGAAGGGGAGAAGAGTGACATTCGCGTTTGGTCCTAGGGTCTACCCGTGGCTCCAAGAAAATCGTCCTTTGTCTAGGTTTCCTGGTTCTATAGTTAATCTGTACAGTTCCTCAAGAAGGTAGGTTTTGGCCCACAGGTAGGATTTAGGCTCAGGCCTCGGTGGTTAAACTGGTTTGTTCAGCGGCATATGTCTTTTACTGTTTCTGCTTCAATATGGCTAGGTAAATAGCCGAACTGCCTACTGAAGGTTTTTTTTAACTGCACGTAAATCTGACATCTAGTCTGCGCAGGGTGTTAAGAACAATTCTGTGTTGAGCCGGGGTGTGCCCATTGAGGCAACCACGTGCGAATCACAGGATGCTCGGCAGTATCAGCAGTTCTAAAGAGGCGAAAGAGTTGGCAGCCGTTTTCTCTTATGGTCCCTGTATAGTTATGGTATAAGATGGGCTAATAAATAAAAACAATATCCTGTTCTAATCTGTTCTCATTGTTTAAGGCTTCTGTATTCTCGGCTATTTGCTTCGGGTGTAGAAGTAGCCATAGCCGAACCCCGAAGCGTCGGGCAACTGAAATATTGCAGTTCTGATTCAGGGCTTAGGGTTTGGGGTTCTTGTCAAGCATTATCCAAGGGTGAAAGGAGGGACCCTTAATAAGGACCCCTAGGTACATACCCTTAATATAGCCATTATAGACCCATTATATAGCCCATTATAGGGTGGGGTCCCCATTAAGGGTCCCTCCTTCTCCCCTTTGACACTACCTCTGTGTGGTTTAGGACTTGGGGGTTTGGGATTTCAGCGGTAGAGTACTTTAAAACCCCACTCTCAACCGTCTGGGTCAGGGTTGAGACCTAAAGGGTGGGGGAGGGGGGGGGGGGCGTTGCGGGGTGCAGGGCTCAAGATCGCTACAGGGTCTCATGGCCAGAAGCTCTGGTTGAAAGGCTTTGGACTACTTGGAGGATCATGGGACTTAGTAAGTAGGGCTATAAGTACCCTAACTGGGGTTATAAGTTGTTATAACTATAGATACCTTACTTAGGACTTATAACCCCAAGTACTAAGTAACATGATCCTTTAAGTAGGCACTGTAGTGCGGGAGGCCGCTGGTCGTGGGCACAAGCGCCCTCAGGCGGCCGTCCTAACGGGAGCACCAATAAGGATACTTAAGGGCGGAGACGAGAACGAAGCGCAAGCGAATCTTTCGTGACAAGCTTTCCATCAAGCTTCACAGCTGGAACTCTACTTGGAGGATCATGGGACTTACTAGGTAGGATTATAAGAAGTACCTTAATTGGGGTTATAAGTAATTGCAACTCTAGTTGCCTTACTTACAACCCCAAGTACTAAGTCCCATGATCCTGTAAGTAGCCGTGGTGTCAATAAGAAGGCTCAGGCACGGCTGTGGCATCGAAGTCGCGAAGCCCTTCATCCTGAGCCCCACACCCTCAACCCCTAAACCCTAAACCCTAACCCCTAAACCCTAAACCCTAAACCCCTACAAACCCCCAACTCTGAGCCGGCGAAACGCTATCTATAGAGCCCTAGAGTACTTCTTAAAGGACCCCTTAACCCAAAGGGTCCTATGTACCGATATAGTAGAATGTAGGGTTTCCATATTAGGAATTACTATTATGACTTAGGGAAGTATCCCCCATAACAGTAATGTGCCGGTCGGTTTAGGAATATGGGCTCCTTTAATGCGTCGGCTCGGGGGCTAATTCCGACCGGTCCCACAAATTTGGGCTTGGTCTAATTAATGCGTTTTTTTTTGGCTGGGGGTATTTTATGGGGGCGAAACTGTGCTGTTTGCTGATGGTCAATCTTAAGGCAGCCACGACCTGAAGCCCCCACCCAAACCCCCACCCAACCCTAAAACCCTGGCCCTGAAGCCCGAAAATCTCTTGCAGAATTGTTTCGCTTATTGGGGCGTCAGGAATGAAAATCTGTACTACTACTGTACTACTATGTACTACTATTCTACTATACCTTGATTATTGGGGGGGCTGCTAGGGTGAACCGCCGAATCGGGGATTGGACCCTAGCTCAAAAGAGGCCTCTCCAGTACTAAAGTTTGTATAAAAAATTCAGTTTTGGGTCGAATCTGGACCGACCCCCCTTTGGAAGGGTTTAGGGCTTAGGGTTTAGGGTTTGTTATAGGGTTTAGGAGTTTAGGATTCGTTAGGGTTTAGGGTTTGTTAAGGTTTAGGGTTCAGGGTTTAGGGTTTCAGGCGCTGGCTTTATGCTTTGCTGATTGGGGGAATGTGCTCACTGGCTTTATGCTTTGCTTATTGGTACTATTTCTGTACTATTACTGTATTATATACTACTGTACTACTGTACTACTGTGGTACTACTACTGTACTACTATTGTGCTACTGTACTACTATTGTACTACTACTGTACTACTACTGTGCTACTATTGTACTACTACTGTACTATTATCGTACTACTACTGTACTACTATTGTACTACCACTGTACTACTGTTGTATTACTATTGTACTACTGCACTATTATTGTACTACTACTGTACTACTACTGTACTATTATTGTACTACGGTACTATTATCGTACTACTACTGTACTACTACTGTACTACTATTGTGCTACTATTGTACTACTGTACTATTATTGTACTACTACTGTACTACTATTGTACTACCACTGTACTACTGTTGTACTACTATTGTACTACTGCACTATTATTATACTACTACTGTACTACTGTTGTACTACCACTGTACTACTGTTGTATTACTATTGTACTATTGCACTATTATTGTATTACTACTGTACTACTACTGTACTATTATTGTACTACGGTACTATAATCGTACTACTATGTACTGTACTACTACTGTACTACTATTGTGCTACTATTGTACTACTGTACTATTATTGTACTACTACTGTACTACTATTGTACTACCACTGTACTACTGTTGTATTACTATTGTATTACTGCACTATTATTATACTACTACTGTGCTACTATTCTACTATACCTTGATTATTGGGGGGGCTGCTAGGGTGAACCGCCGAATCGGGGATTGGACCCTAGCTTAAAAGAGGCTTCTCCAGTACTAAAGTTTGTATAAAAAATTAAGTTTTGGGTCGAATCTGGACCGACCCCCCTTTGGAAGGGTTTAGGGCTTAGGGTTTAGGGTTTGTTATAGGGTTTAGGAGTTTAGGATTCGTTAGGGTTTAGGGTTTCAGGCGCTGGCCCAGACCCCCCCGACCCCCGACCGCGCAGTCGCGCAGAACCGCAGACCCTGCACCCAAGCCAGCCCCCAAACCCCTGCCACTCAGACCCCTGACCCCTGTCCGGGGCTACCGGTTCCGCACTAAACCGACCGCAACTTTTTGGTCGGGGGGGGGGGGGGTACCCCACTATTAATCCGACCGCCACATTACATAGGACCCTTTGGGTAAAAGGAACCCTTTAAAGGAACCCTTTACCCCCAACTCTGAACCGGCGAAACCCTGACTACCGAACCTGAAAAGATTGAACCCCCAAGCCGCTAGCCGCCAACCGCCTACACCCGCACTTACAGGATCATGGGGTCTAGTAGTTGGGATGATAAGTAAGGTAACTACAGCTATAATTAGTTATATCCCCAATTAAGGTACTATGGGGTCTAGTAGTTGGGATGATAAGTGAGCTATCTACAGCTATAAATTACTTATAAGTCCCATGATCCTTAAACCCTAAACCTTATGGTACCCCTTATAGATCCCTTTTCAGGAACCCTTTCAGGAACCCTACCTACTAAGTCCCATGATCCTCCAAGTACACCCTCGTATCCGAAACCCTAAACCCTAAACCCGAAACCCTAAACCCGAAACCCTAAACCCTAAAGCCTAAACCCTAAACCCTAAACCCTGAACCCCGATCTGACTCCACAAACGCTTGGGTTAGGGTTTAGGGATTAGGGTTGGTGTAGGGTTTAGAGTTTACTTGGAAGGGCAGGGGACTTAGTAAGTAGGTTATAAGTAGGGTTATAATTGGGGTAACTCCATTTAGGGTACTTATAACTCTACTTGTAACCTACTTACTAAGTCCCCTGCCCCTCCAAGTAGGGTTTAGTTAGGGTTTAGGGTTAGCCACCTCGTATTGAAAAGCTTAAAACTCCGCTAAACCCTCAACCCTAACCATATCCGAGGACAAGATGTCCAGCGCGGCACCTTCGCCCATCGGCATTGCGTGGCGAAGGACCAGAGCACAGGGGAGGACTTCTGTGCCTTGGCTTGTGCCTAGGGCTTCAGGGTTTAGGGAGGTTTGGGGTTTAGGGCTTATAGGGTTTAGGGGTTTGGGGTTGAGGGTTTAGGGGTTAGGGGTTTAGGGATGAGGGTTCAACGTTTGGGTGTCTTTGGGGTATTGAATTTCGAGGTCGAGGGTTTGGCCCTAACCCAAC
The DNA here is from genome assembly GCA_905221615.1 of Symbiodinium sp. CCMP2592. NCBI lineage: Eukaryota > Dinophyceae > Suessiales > Symbiodiniaceae > Symbiodinium > Symbiodinium sp. CCMP2592. The sequence goes on along the minus strand of CAJNDT010000757.1, from coordinate 606,170 downwards.
AGCCTAAACCCTCAAAGCCTTGACTTAGTAGCTGAGTGGATACACTTTACACTTTTTGGGATAATATTATACCCACTATAAAACTGAAAGTGTGCACTTTTGGGGCTTATGAACTCAGCAACTAAGATTGAACTTTGACCCCCCGAATCTCTGAAGCGAAGCCCTCTCAGCGAAGAGCTCCGAAACTTCGAACCGAAATCGGAGCCCGAAAGCCCAGCCCAGTCTCAGAATAGAGAGAGATTGAGGCTTCGTGGTTTTGAAGTTTTCGGGTTAAGGATATAGGGTGACAGGTTTTCGGGTTTAGGGCTTGATGGGCTCCAGTAGGTTTTCGAGTAAGAGTGTAGGTGTTTCTGGGTGCTCCAGAGGCTTCCTGAACGCTAAACCCCTCAACCCCTAAACCCCAAGCCCCAAACCCTAAAACCTAAAACCCCAAACCCCAAAACCCTGAAACCCTGAACCCTAAAATTCCTGAAGCGCGTGGTCAGCAAAGTCACACAAAGAAAAACAGAGGTTTTAAAATAGCCCCACAGCCTCATATAGTATGGTCTTTGGACCCAAAAGCCTTAATGTATGGGTGGTTGTCAAAATTATCGTCCTTTTTGGGTTCCTATTTTAATACCGCACCTATTAAACCGGGGCCCTAATTTTGACAACCACCCATATGAGTCCTTAGATTCCTAGGGAAGAGGTCACAGAATCTATATTATAGGATCCTAACCATAAAATAGGGTAACCAAAAAAAGGAACCACAATGGAGACTAGAGGAAACATATGATCCTTTAGATTCCTAGGGAAAAGCCCGAGGCTTCCTGAACAACCTCGACCTCGGTCCCCAGGACCTGCGTGCCGGGCTTTGGGTCTTCAGGGTTCAGGGGTTTGGGGTTGAGGTGTTTAGGGTTAAGGGGATTAGGTGTTTAGGGTTTGGGGTTGAGGTGTTTAGGGTTTAGGGGATTAGGTGTTTAGGGTTTAGGGTTTAGGTGTTTAGGGTTTAAGTGTTTAGGGTTTCGGTCTTCAGGGTCTGGCTTTTGGGTTAACTGGGGTGATAAGTGGCTTCAACTATAGCTGTGGGATCTGCCTGAAACGACGATATGCCCGGCTTTAAGGTTTGGGGTTTGCAGCTTATCAAAGGGGAAAAGGAGGGACCCGTAATGGGGACCCCTACCCTATAATGGGCTATATAATGGGTATATAATAGCTATATTAAGGGTATATACCTGGGGGTCCTTGTTAAGGGTCCCTCCTTTTTCCCATTTGAGTTTAGGATTTAGGGCTGCCCAAAACCTTCAGAGTCTCGGCCTCTTGGAAGAGGTTTCCTATGCGGCATCCGGTATAGACCCAAGCCCTGCACATGTTAGAAGAATACTTACACCTGTATAAAATTCTGTATATATATATATACACATACATACATAGGGTTAATGCAGACTCCCTGATTCATAAACCCTTTCCCCTTTGGAAGGATTACGGGATGGATCCTTGTAACTAACAGAGCTTTTTGACAACGCTGGGCTGATAAATCAGGGGTCTACATCAAGCCGTTCTTGCTTGCCGCTTTCTGTGCGTCACGAGTGTGAAAGGGCATCTGCATCCTCCCACCCAGCAACGACCTTAGAACTTGGGGTGCTCTGAGTTAGAAGTTGAAGCCTCGACCCAGAGCTCGAGACGTAGGGGTACTTAGAAATATTTTTAAACTTTTGGTTATTATAATCCCTAAGAAACAGCTAAAATCATAATTTGTGCTAGGGTTCTAAGTTCAGTATAGGAGACTACGTTGGGAATCCCGAACTTCCGGTCTTCAATCGTAGATCCGAGTTTCACTGCCGATTCTCGAGCCCCTGTCAGGAAACCTTTATCGCGCGAAACTCCATCCTGTCTGAATATGGTGTACTGGGCTTCGAGCTGGGCTACAGCTACGAGAACCCTCGCGCATTGGCTCCTTCGATGAGTTACAGCTGCGGCCAAGTGTAAGGGCATGCATAGTTGGCGGTAGCTCTCGGGCATGTTATTGTCACTTATGGTAGCCACTGGCCTCTTTGGCAAAGCCGAACCTGTTCTATCCTCCGGTTGCATGTGTAGCTCAGTTGGTGTCATTGCCGGTTCGGTCCAGCTACCAGATCACAGTGTTCAGTAAGTGGGTAGGTACGCTTTAAACTTTTTAGGAAAGTCTTATCTCCAAGAACAACTGAAAGTGTATACTACGTTGGGCTTACGAACTCAACAACTAAGTGTTCTCCCAATAGGTTTAGGGTTAGTTCCTGAGCCTAAGGGAACGAGGAAACCCTGTACTTTTGAGCTTTCAGGTTTCAGTTGAGATTCTGAGGATACCGGGTTCAGGGTTTTGGGTTTCGGCTTTATTCTCCGGTCTCAGGGTTTAGGAAAGATCGTGAGGTTTGGGGTTTTGAGTGTCGTTTTCATCCGACTTCTGATATGTTGATGCTTGCTTTGGGCACGCAGGGCCCTCGCAAAAACACCGTCTCCCAGTACCTCCTCGGCGGGACACAAAGCTTTGGAATATTAAATTGGAGGGCTCAGACAGGTGCATTTTTCGAAGGGAACGCCTGCTCGGTTCTGGAAAGCTCAAGAACTGTGCCTCCCCAACCCTTATAAACCCTAAACCCGAAACCCCGCCTTTGACTTCGAATGTCTTTTCGCAGAAGAAGGGCGAGTCGGACCACAGAATCTCATGGCGAGTTGCATGGTCTAGGGTTTAGAGTTGAGGATCCTCAACGAAGCAATGAACATCATTCATTCCAAAGGTAAAAGGAGGGACCCTTAATAAGGATCCCTAGGTATATACCCTTATAGCTACTGTACTATATACCCAGTATATAGCCCATTATAGGGTAGGGGTCCCCATTAAGGGTCCCTCCTTTTCCCCTTTGATTCATGTTGGTAAGAGGAGCAGTCACAGTACTGAGAGTCACATCGAACGACTCGAGAACTGGTCTCTTAACTTAGTCATAGTCTGCTAGCACTTTACTTGGAGGGGCAGGGGACGTAGTAAGTAGGTTATAAGTAGAGTTATAAGTACCCTAAATGGAGTTACCCCAAGTAAAACCCTACTTATAAACGACTTACTAAGTCCCCTGCACTAGTTCATAGTTGGGATAACAATAAAATGGGAATTTCCTATTTGAGTTTAAATACCTATAGACACGTTGCCGTTGTCGCCGCCGCATGAGCAGGTGCAACAGTAGTAGTGATGGTAGCCCTAAACCCTAAACCCTAACCCGCGGATCTCCAATTACCCATTCACAGGACCAGAAACCTAGTAGAACGCCCAAACGTCCTTCATACCTCTATAGTACAAATCTACGTAAAGCAAGCCTGGGTCGTTTGGGAAGCCGAAAACTCCTGTATATAAGACATCACACCGGCACTGGGGAAACAATCACAGAGCAATGTTCTCTAATTGACAGCTGCAGAGATGGTAATCAGCATAGCCATAACACTAGTAACAGCAGTAGCAGCAAAATTAATAGTAATAGTGAGAGCAGCTCGAGTAGCATTAATTGCAGTTGTCATCCATATCATTTCTAGTAGTAGTAGTAGTAGTAGTAGTAGTAGTAGTAGTAGTAGTAGTAGTAGTAGTAGTAGTAGTAGTAGTAGTAGTAGTCGTAGTCGTAGTCGTAGTAGTAGTAGTAGTAGTGGTACCACTGTGTTGTGGCGTCGTTGTTGTGGTAGCAGTGGCAGCAGAAGCAGCAGCATCTCAAAGACCAGGTCCTTTGGGAAGCACACCCTAAACCCTTAAACCCCTAAACCCTAAGCCGCCCAGGTTCTTTGGGAAGCACAATTCGGTGACTTCGCCAACACGGCGCAGGTGATGATCGACCAGCCTCTTGTCAGCCCTGGGGGCGAAGCCAGTAATTTTGGGGTTTAGGGGTTTCGGGTTTAGGGTGTATAGGGGTTTAGGGTTTAGGGTTTGTCAGTATTTTGAACCACAGGTAAGTGCAGGGTATAGGTTTACGGAGTGTTAATTTTTCGGGCCCTTGTGGATTTGGATTTGGATGTGGCTGCAGCAGTAGCTGCATCTTCAGGAAACAAAGGAACCTTAGTAATGTCATTGAGCCTAAATCGTAGCTTCATTTCTATAAAAGCGCTTCAAAAACATAACCATAATTCAGTCGTGAACCCTTTGGTAGGTTCTTCGAAGACGTTACATCGTAAATCCCTAAATCTGACAGCGCGCACAAAACCCTGCAAGTTTTGGGTTTAGGGATCGCCCGGGTAAAAATACGATTGAAGAGCCCAGGTTCGTCTCTGCTGGGGAGCACAAGTGGCTTCAGCAGACCGGTTTGGTCATGCTCCTCCCCCACGGCTACATGGGCCCTTCGGCGATGATAGGGATGGATAAGGTTCTGTTTGTAATAAGCTAGAAATAGCATTAGCAAAGCTCATAGGGCTACTAACAATAACAACAGCAGTGACAGTAACTGCTGATCAGAACATCTTAACAGTAACAAGGATGTAAAAAAGGCAATCCAGGTGTTATAAGGCGTGACAGATGTATGTATATACATGTTTGTTTTTTGATGTTGACATTTATAACTGCTTTTATAAAAGCTTAAAAGGCTATCCCGCTCAATATGGCCCTTGTTTGGCTCTCTGTGGCCTTACTACGGTTTGCATTTTTACGCATCACTTCAAGGGTTCCTGGGCCTTAGTTCATTCGGCGCAGTAGTGAAGAGGTTATTGGGTCTACTGTACAGGGGCAGCATCCATTGTGAGTTCAACTTCCCAAGCCAGCAGCTTCTCAAACTCTGAAAACATCTCAGACTCCTTCTTGGCCGGGTCCTGATTACCACTGGCAATAAGTGAGTATTAAGTATACAAAGCGAGACATTGCCGGAGCACGCTTCGTACACTTTCCACAAAACATAATGAAGATGATTATTCACATCTTTCTGCTAACATCTAATACCCCAACGTTGGGGGTATTCCCTACAAAAAAGATTGTTCAAACCAGCCCAAGCGTTCACCCAGTAAACCCCAAGTCTAAAACCCCTACCCTTTAACACCTGAAGCTTTTTGTTTCCAAGGGCAGAAGGAGGGACGCTTAATGGGGACCCCTTACCCTATAATGCGCTCTATAATGGGTATATAAGAGCTATATTAAGGGTATAGGGGGTCCTTGTTAAGGGTCCCTCCTTTGACCCTTGGATTTTCCTTCTGAGGGCAGGGAGCTGAGCACTCGTCCTGTCGACTCGAGCGCTATCTTCAGCTCAGCCGGAGACCTGAGCCAGGGCTGCTAGGGCCTTGCAGGACTTTACAGTTTAGGGTTTATAGGGCTTGTGGGGTTTATAGGGCATTTGGGGTTTATAGGGTTTTAGGGCTTTTAGGGTTTATGGGTTTTTTTGGTTTTTTGGTGTTTTAGGGATTAGGGTTTAGGGTACAGGGTTTACGGCCTCAGTGTTTAGGGCTTGAGGCTGCGGGCTTTCAGGCCTTCGGGTTTAGCGGCAGTCTCGCGGATTTTAGCGTTCCGGGCCGAGGGTGTAGAGTCCGGGCTTTGGTGTAGGGTGGATAGTATGATTAGGTAGGCCCCTTAAAGGGTACCCCTTCTGAACCCTACTTCTGGCTCTCTTAAGGGCCTTATTGACAGGGTCTTTGTCCTCAAGGGTCCCCCTAATCCTAACTCCCATAGGGCTTCTTGGAAGGGTGGAGCACGTCTCGTTGAGGTTTTTCAGGCTGTTGCTTTTGGCCTTGCTCTTACATCCTGCTTAACTCAACCACAAACGGTGGTACCACCTGTAAAAGGCTATTATTCTACATACTTTGGGGGTCCGATATCCGTTGATTAAAGAATATACCTTAAATCCTATGGGTCCCAATCCTTAATTAAGTTAGGGGGAATGGATTCTGAACACCGTTGGGGTTTCAAAAGCTTGCGTGCCAAGCCTCGCGCTTTTACTGTGTGAGCGTCAAATTGTCTTCGCAGACTTCGGGTTTGAGCCACCGGCTTCGGTGTCGGGTTTGGGGCTTAGGGTTTAGCCACTGGCTTTAAAGCTTAAGGGATATTCGGGCAAGGGGGTCTGCATTGAAAGTCAGTAAGAGTCATGTCACGACCACCACCGCTACCACCACCACCGCCACTACCATCATCACCATCACCACATCATCACCACCACCGCCACCCCGGTCCCCAAACCTCTGCCCCACCCACCAGAACAGGAATATCACGTGATTCAGCTACGTATACTCGGATCTGTCCGAAGATGGCAGGATGTGATTTGGGACTACAGGGAGGCAGCCTTGGATTTTGGCGTTTCGGGTTTGGGGTCTACGGTCCTCTGTCCATCGTTTACTTAAACCCAAAACCATAAAACCCTAAACCCTAAATTGCGGCTAAGCTTTAGTCATTGAGGCGTTAACTCCGCAGCCTTAAGCCAGACCCAGACTGCCGATTCCCGAGCACGAAACCTCTTAAACCCCGCACCCTAAGCCTGAACCCAAACGCCGAAACCGCAGTCCCCTATCTGGGTAGTTCTCTAAAGTAGGGTCCCTTCTTGGGTACCCTAAATATTGGGTGCCGTATTATATGAAGGACCCAAAAAGGGCCCGAATTTGGCAACCACCCATCTGCAGGCATGCGAATGACTGCAGCTTTTGGTTTTGGGCAGGGATGCCATGGTTCCCCAGCCACCCCAGGAGAACAGAAGCCCCTCCCTACGGTTGATGGTAGAAATTCTGCATTACCCATAACAAGGAATATCCCATAATTCCCACAGTTTTGGGGTCTTTAAGGTACTGCAGGATTTATATCATCAGCAGTATCATTCGTGCCTTCGCAGGTTCAGGGTTTGGGTTTCAGGGTTTAGGGTTTAGGAAACCCAAACCGGAAGCAGCATTGAAAGCCAGATCCTACGGTTGATGGTATAAATCCTGCATGACCTTAAGGACCCTAAACTATCGGAATTATGGTATATTCCTTATTATGGGTAATGCAGGATTTTGACCATCAACAGTACTCCTGGGCTCCCCATGCAAATGCTATAACAAGTAAGGCAACCGCCCAACTGCAAATGAAGCGTACCCCGGCACTGCAAAACGGCCGTAAACCCTAAACCCTACAGGAACCCTAAACCCCAGGATTTCGGCCGTTCCGGGCTACTGCGCCGGGGTTCAGTCTCGCCCAGCCATGGCCGTCGTTAGTGCACACTAATGCCACCATGGATTTTGTGGCAGCCGCTCGCAACGGCACCCATGTCTACCATGTGGGATCCCTGAAGGACGCTGCCGGGTTAGGCTTTAGGGTTCAAGTTGAAGGACATCGCGGCAGTTCCGGCTTCTGTTAGGGTTTGCACGGGTTTGGTGTTAACTTTGGAAGTCTAGTCAAGGGAAGCTCGACAGTTTCCCCGAAGCCGGAACACACCGAAACGGAAACACGAACTGTGGGTCCTACACCAGACCACACCAAGCAATAAATCTAAATCCTAAGCTTGAATGTCTAAGCCATGAACCCTAAATCTTTGACATCTGCAGTCCGTTGAGATCACGGACTCTTTCAAAGGTCCTTGAGGGAGGACTCTCATGTAGGCCGGTTGTTCGATTCGGGTTTAGGTTTCGGCTTTTTGTTGATTCTCGACCGAGTGTCTCTTTTCTCGATAGTCTGACGCCTGTTTCACGTCATGCTTAAACTTGGCAGCTTTAACTAGGCGCTCAAGCAGCAGAATGAAGTTGTCTTGAAACTTTCCACAAGTCTCACCCTTGAGTACCTGTGCCAGGAAGAGCCAGCGCTTGTCCAATCCCTTCCACCTGCGCATCCAGGCACAGACGATGCAGTTATCTCTCGTGGCACGGACCAAAGAATCGCGCGGCTGAAGGAAGATCATCGTATCGCTGTCCACACCTGGGTATAACAAGAGCCACTGGGCAAATGGCGATCTTTGATCCGCTGTTCACGCTGACGATGGCGTTGGTGATGGCGGTGGTGGTGGCGGTGATGATGATGATGATGATTATCATGATGGTGATGGTGATCGCTGGTGATGAGGTCGTTGACTTTATGAGTGGGCGACTATGTGACTTGATGCTAGTTATGATAGTACTCATAGGGATCCGCACGCATGTTGGAGTTGACGAGGACAGTCGTGCTAGGACGACGACCCGCATTATCGGCTTCCTTCATGGTCATGCCTGCTATCACAGTCATGAGGCTGGTGGTGCTGATGACATAGAGAATCAAGATCACTCTGATGCCGATGCTGCTGTTGATCATGCGTGATTCTGCGATGCCCAAAGGCTCCATGTACCCATATAGTAGATACTTAGGCTTTAAAGTAGATATAGAGACCCCTTTAAGGCTTAAGTATCTACTATAAAGGTACATGGAGCCTTTGGGATGTGAAGGATCTTGAAAGTGCGAGACAGCCCCCACTGCCTTGAAACTCACAGGCCTACTCGCGCTTATGTAAGGAGCCATAGCTCCCAGAAGCCCTAAACCCCAAACCCTAGACCTAAACCCTTTTAAACCTATCAGTGGTTGAAATGGGATCGCTTGGCCTACCTCTCCTGGCCTTCGTGGCCTTACCGTTTTTCAAGACGGCGTAGTTTTTTGTGTGACTTTGCGGACAACGTGCTTCAGGAACAACGCAGCCCCAAGACGGCGTGGAAGGTGGTAAAGAGGGCCAAAACAACTAAACCCTAAACTGTAAACCCTAAACCTTAAAATGTAATGAGCCATAGCTCCGAGCCAGGGCACCTAAGCTACGGTAGGATTTGGTCCATGAGCAGTCGCCGTACCTCCCCTGAACCCTAAGCCCTAAGCCCTAATCCCAACGGCCAGTGCGTTACACTAAGGGTCCATGTACCCAACTGGTGCATACTTTGGCCACAACGTATAGTCCCTATATAGGGTACCTTGGGGCCAAAGTATATACTATTTGGGTACATGGACCCTTAAACCCTAAACCCTTACAGAACCCCTTAAGGAACCCTTATGGTACCCTTAAGGGAATCCTTACAGGAACCCTGTTTGGGTATGACCCCTACTTGGAGGATCATGAGACTTGATTAGTCGGGTTATAAGTGCCGTAGTTGGGGTTACCAGTAGTTATAACTGTAGCTGCCTTAAAACCCCAATCACTAAGTCCCATGATCCTCCGAGTAGGGTTATGTGTAGAACCCTTAAAGGAACCCTTATGGTACCCTTAAGGGAACCCTTAAAGGAACCCTATTTGGGCACATGGTCTCTTACTTGGAGGGGCAGGGGACTTAGTAAGTAGGTTATAAGTAGAGTTTTAAGTACCTTAAATGGAGTTACCCCAATTATAACCCTGCTTATAACCTACTTACTAAGTCCCCTGCCCTTCCAAGTAGGGCTCTGTGAAGGCAACGCGCACTGCCTGGCCAGCAGCGCCGCGGGCTACCTCGCAGTGCTCTTGCACCAGATCCTTGGTCTCGAGGTTTACACACACCAAAGGGTCCCTTTAGGGGTTCCTTTAAGGGTCCCTTTAAGGGTTGTTTGTAAGGGTTCTATAAGGGCTTTAGGGCTTAGGGTTTAGGCGTAGGATTCAGAGGTCTCGATGTTTACATGCCCTTTTGGGTCCTTTTGGGGTCCTTTAAGGGTACTATAAGGGCTCCTATAGGGGTTCTATAAGTGCTTTAGGGTTCAGGGCTTTGGCCTTGGGGGTTTAGGGCAATATAGGGGCCTAAATACTTACCTAAACGTGGCTCCTTTAAGGGTACCATAAGGGGTCTACAAGGGGCTTTAGGGTTTAGGGTTCAAGGGTCCATGCGCCCAAATAGTATATGTACCTTGGCCCCAAAGCATTAATGTAGGGACTACTTCGAGGCCAAAGTAATCCAAAGTTTCTACTAGTTGGGTACATGGGCCTGTAGGGACATGCTTGTGGTCTTAGGCTACGTTCCTGTGTAGTACCCTTTTGCACTTTTGTATTCTAGGGTCCCCTGTTTAAAACGGAATAGTAATAATTGGGCTACTGAGGAACCTGCTTACACAGGCTTCTTGGCCTTAGGATTCAGAGGCGTTATATGGTTTAAGTGCGTGATGTGGTCCGGGACCGTGGTTCCATCATGCTGTGTTGTCTAGGTCTGAGGTTTGAAGGTTCGAGTTCGCAGCGCAGACGCCCTAAACCATAAAGAGCCCTGAGGTACTGTAATGATTGGTTCGAATCTGTGTATGGTCTTTGTTGTGTAGTATAGGGTTGAGGGCTTGTAGACCCTCGACCCTAAACCCTAAGCCCCAAACCTAACGTGGAGGACTGGATCGGTGGGGATTTGGGACATCCCGTGGCTCCTGGCAGATCGGAGAGAGAAGGCCTTTCACTGCTGGGATGTCACCAGCAAGGCGGTAATATACAGAGGTCTGCATATTCTCGTATAACCACTCTCTTTCTATACATATATATATATATATATATGTATATACACATCTCTCTCTTTCTCTCTCTCTGTATATATATATATATATATATATATATATAGAACATCTAACTATACTACACTTTACGTACCGCAAAGCCCGAATGCATTTGTTAAGGACCCTGTAGTAGAGTTGGTGACTGATGTTCGATCCTCGAGCAATGTGATATGTCTTAGAAAAGAAAAGTATCGGGCATGGGCATGTTCGCCACGAGGGTAGCGCCACGACGTTAGTGTTTCTGTATGTGCATGTTTGTGTGCATACATGTTGTATGTACGAAGGCAGATGATCTACGTACGATAGAGATGGAACCTTTGGGTAAGGCTGATGCAGGAGGTTCAGAACTGCACCGATACTGTTGATGGACAAAATCCTGCATTACTCATTATAGGGAATACACCATAGTGCCCATAGTTTAGAGTCCTTAGGGTCATGCAGGATTTTGTCCATCAACAGTATTGCAATACACCGAAGATCCCTGCGAGGGGTGACTCCTCCCTTGAGCAAAGCCTCCGGTAAGCCATGCTATGAGTTGGAGAAGCCGGATTTTGGGGCTTTGATGCTGTAGGGTTTTTTCCTGGCTTCAGGATTTAGGATTCAGGTGTGCTTTATGGGGGCCTCAAAAGCTAGGATGAAGGTAGGCGGGATATTCCAAATAAGAGTCCTTATATAAGGGATCCTTAATCCCACCTGCCTTCATCCCACCCTTGTGAGGCCTCCGACTTTAAGGACAGGATCTGAAAGGTTCGAGTGTTGGGGCTTGCAGGCGCTAGAGTGTTGAGTAGGGCTGCAGGGATTTGGGATTCAAGCTTTCGGGATCTTCGTCAACCAGCTCCAAAAACCCGAGCCCCAAGCCCTGAACGGTTTGGGCTTTGGACCCTCGAGACAGGATTAAGTTTAAACAGACGCTGAACCTCGAAGCAACCAACCCAAACCGTTTGGCAGGTGTCCACTCCTCTTGGCATCAGCCACTGTGAAGTTCCCTCACAATCTGGGCCCACCGCACCTATTCTCAGGCATGTGTCAGGGGGCATCTAGGAGTTTACAAGACCGATACGATTTCATATGGAGTTCAAGGACCATACGGACAGCAATGCGGATTACAGGTTTGTCTCAAGGCATATTTTGGCCTTTACAAAGGCCTTTGCTGGGTTGCATGGTGGCCTCTCCTTACTTTAGACCCCTAAGCACCCTAAACCCCTAACGCCTTATAACCCCTAAACCCTCAAATCCTGCACCCCTAAACCCTTAAATCCTGCACCCCTAACCTGCACCCCTAAACCCTAAACCTTAACCCCGAAACAGGCCCTAAACCCCCAAACCCCCAGGCCCCTAAACCCTCAATTTCTTGTCTGGGGTCTGCGGACACAGAAACCTGGAGCCGACATGTTTAGGGTTGCAGGGTTTAGGGGTTCATTGTTGAGGGCTTTAGGCTTCAGGGTTCAGGCTTTAGGGTTCAGGTTTAGGGTTCAGGGTTTTCGGGTTTAGTGTTCGGGTTTTCGGAGGATTCTTTGCTAAGAGCAAGCAGGGCGCAGAGCCGCGAAGGGAGGTCCTCCGGAGAGTTTTGGCCCGGTGTTCTGCGTTTTATAGTAAGTAATTAAGTATTACAGGGCCTTAATGATTACCTGTACATACTCTTTTGGTGGTGGCTCCTAGCCCAGAGGGTCCACATACACTACGATCATGGAATTAGATCCCAAAACCATAATAAGGATGGTCTGCTGGGACCCAATTCCATAATAGTAGTGCATATGGACTCTCTGGGCAGATCCCAGGGTTCAGGGCCCATCCACGGGCCCATACTTTGGCTCCAAAGTCCCTAGAAAAGGGACGACTTTAAGGCCAAATTATGTACTACTTGGGCACATGCCCTTTTGAACTGATTCTGGATTTATATTAGTCCCTTGCACTCGGGCTGTTTTGCTTGAGAGCTCCCGCACGTAACTTACAACTTATCCTAAACCCTTAACCATTTACCCTAAACCTTAAGCGACCCTAAGCCTCGAATCCAAAGCCCTAAACTAGCGTTGTCTGCCTGGAAGAGGTGCTACTTCTCGCCACGCAGCTCCTTCCTGGCTACCGAGCCGCACTTGGAGCAAGCAAGGCAACACTGAGTAGTATCCTGTTGTAACTTCTAGGGTTCTTGAGGGGCTCCTTGAAGGGTTCAAAAAGGGATCTATATGTTAGAGTGGTAGAGTTTGTAACTAAGCCTTCTGAGCAGTCTAGGCCCTTATATGATCAGATCCCAAAGTTTAGCCATTCGTTTCCTCAGGATACTGGGCAACGAGGACGCTAGAACTACATTTTACCATATGACACAGGCATAAACAAGGACAGTTGGCGGCTGGAAGCTTTTCCTGTGGCTGTGTGCACAGTAAACGAATCAATAGAAACCATTCCTTGATATTCCCCATGAAACTATGATATGCAGTCGGAAACACGATACCACGACGGTACGAAGTTACCTGCTCCGGTTTGTTGTTTACCTCCTACAGGGTTTCACCGGACAGCACTAGTGACTCTAGTGTAATTCTAGTCTTTCAGATTGTGAAGATCATGCAGGAATTGTCATATTTTGTGGGGCCGGATCGCGACGCGCGTAAGGCGTGACTACAGACTGCGAGGTCCACACTCACTTTCAATCGGGGCCTTACAGGCATGTGACGGGCCCTTATAGGGCATGTAGCGCATACCAAGTGTAGTATTTTTAGAGCTACTTGCATGCAGGGTTACTAGTCGTCGCTTGCACCCCGCGACCATGAACCCCAGGATTCTCAAGCCGACACTAGCCATTAAGCACGTGAGTCCTGCATAATTACCTATACTATTTTGGGGCTTCATAATTATTATCAGTATCATGGGCCCCACAACCCTATTCTAACTAATTCCGAAACCCCAAAATGCTACACCGAAAGGTGACCTGGGAGCAACTGGGCGGCTTGAGATTGGAACCTTCCGACGGCAAAGGGAACGGGAAACCTGCCTTTGCTGCCTGGCCGACAGAGCGGTGAAGGGAAGAGCTGGGAGCAGTTATTTGGGACTTTCCGAAAATTAGGGGTACCTCATTTGGGAGTCATGATAATAAGGATCCTACTATTTAGGGTACTATGTTAGGGCCCCCTATTTTCGGAAACTCCCATTTAGTAAGACAATCCATCTTGACCATCCTTTTGTAGTCCGTCTATAGTTCTCCCTTTTTCTTGAATCTCATATAGATTTATCAAAGGCCCGCAAACCACCTCGTACGAACGGATGAAAAACCACTGTAAACAATCCGGTGTCCACTCGTCAGATCCTATGCAGATCCCTTTGAGGAACCCTTACAGAAGCCCTTTGAGGAGCCCATAAGGGAACCCTAGCCTACTGATTGAAATTTCACCCCTAAACCCTAAACCCTGAACCCTGAACCCAAAACCCTAAACCGGCATACCCTTAACGCCATGCGAGGCGCGAGCAGAAAACCTTCGTGTTTGGTCACTGCGGCGCCGGCCCGGGGCATCGCGAGAATTTGACTTCAAGCGCCTGGGCTTGTTGGACTAGGGCTGACAGGACTGCATTCTTAAGCCTAAACCCTGGGCTCTTAAACCCTGAGCCTTAAAACCTTTCATGGCTCAGGACTCAGGACGAAAAGGTCGGGATGAGTGGCTTTTAGGCTGCTGTGCCCAAAGATCATTGCATGCAGGGCCTTTGTGCGAGTTTTGAGCGCCGTAGGGTAGGTTTAGGGGTTTCAGGCTTTTCGGGATTCAGGGTTTAGGATTTTTGGGTTCAAGGTTGATAAACTAATGAATATTGCACGTTTTGGAGATTGCGCAGAAGGACCCCTACCGTGTTAAGGGTTCCACCGCTGAATTAAGGGATCATAGCCTGCAATTTTGCAAGGTTTGGGGTCACGACGATCCGCTTCGAATATTAACAGACACTCGAAGAATGTACTACTCTCTCTCAAGCTCAGCTCTGGTCAGTGAGGCCCTCATAGTGTTGGCTTTCTCGGTCTTTGTTTCCGGGCAGGGAACACCCACGGCTGTGGACACACTTTGAACTGCAAGTGGTTCACAGCTGACTGTATTACCTATCGTCTGCATTGTAATTGCTTTGTTGGGTTAACCAATTTATGGTTAGGCATTGTAAGCTGTTAAAACCAAGACAGGAACTACAACAGAGACTACCTAGAGTAACCAATGTGCCTTTTAAAAGATGGATATGATCCTAAACTTTGGTACATTCATCTGTTTTACGGTGCGTTGGTTACCCTTGGCGTCGGGAAGCCCAGGATCACGAAGGACGGTAGCCAGCGTTTGGGCATCAATGTCGACCATCTGGATGGACGGAGCCTGGGATCCATTTTTAATTGTGGATTCACATGAGTTTGGTGGGGGTTTTAGAGGATTCTTGAGACACGGGGAAGAGTGGCTGTCTTAAGGGGGTTTGAAGTTTTACGCTGTCATCTCCTCACGAAAGCATTGCTAAACATCGTTCCCTTCCCTCACCACATGCACCGGTTTAGGCTCTATTGGGAGTCAGCTTTCTATTGTTGAAGACCTCTGCCGAGATCAATAAGCCGCAGCCCTAGGCTCCACATAAGTCCCCCCTAAACCCGCAACCCAAAAGGCCCAAACCCTTAAACCCCGCATCCCTAAACTCTAACCCAAGCCATTGCACTTTAAAAAAAAATAAATAAACTCTAACCCCTACATTAGTCCAGCCTACTTTTTTCAGGACTTACATAAGGAACTTACAATGAGGAACCTTAAATTGGTAGGTTTCTTAGGGTCAGGTACACCCTAAAGCCCGAAAGTTATAGCTCAATGGGCCCCCAAACCCATTTTCTAATTCTTAAGGCCCCTAGATTAAACGCCTAAACCCTAAACCCCTACATCCAAATCCCTAAACACCTAAAACCTAAACCCCCACACCCCTTAACCCTAAAGCGCTTGCAGATCCCTTCTCGTCCGACGTGTCGACCCTGGGTTGGTGGAATCGCATCGGAGCTGCATCCGGGAGTGTAATACAATAGAAGCCCAAAAGTCCCAAAAGTTGGAAACCCTGTAGCCTCAACCCTTAAGAGTAATGTTGGGGAATCCCAGCACTGTTTGACCTTTTAATCCGGTGTTCAGCTTTTTGGGGTTTACTGTAATTACCTACCTTAACCTACGAAAACCTGCTTTTTTGTAGGGTCCCTATTAATTCCATATTGTGGGGGGTTTTGAATAAGAACCTGCAAAAAAGTTGAGGTATACTGCTGGAAGAAGTAGGGTTCCCTTATGAAGTGGTCTATAAGGGTTACTATAAGGATCTATAAGGATACTATCATCTAGGGGCCTAAGTGATTGCCATCATAATTGTTTTGGGGGGTTCCTGATATTGTAGTTATAGTATAATGCAAATCCCTACTCTAATTATTAAGGCCCTATAGTGAGTGGCGCACATGTGTTCCTTAAGATTGTCGGGGTTAACGGGGCAATTAAAGGGTCTACTAAGGCAACTAGGTGTTCTTGTGGCTTGTGTTGCTTGAGTCGTTTATGTCTTTAAGTAAATTACCCTAAACCTTAAACCCTAAACCTGGAATCTAAACCCAAAACGGTAAGCCTTGCGAACCTGACCATGGGATGTTACATATGGGTGGTTGTCAAAATTAGGGTCCCTTTTTGGGCCCCTTATTATAATACGGCACCTATATTATTTAGGGTACCCCAAAAAGGGGCCATAATTGTGACACCCAGAAATCTGAGCCTCAAATTCTCCAAGTCGCAAAGAGGCTTGGGCTGCGTGGTTCGGGGCTCCAGAACACTTGTTTAGGGTTTAGGGTTTAGGGGTTTAGGGTTTTATCCTATTCCAAACCCTGCTGAGCGTGATACGCGTTTTTTCACGGGTTTCATTGGGATTGCAAGCAGGGTTTAGGGCTTGGTGTTTAGGCATTTTTGAGTTCGGGTGTTTACATGGGTTCAGCAAAAAGACCCCAACCCGAAACCAGGGACCCGAAAACACACCCAAGCCATTATGTCGATGGGAATTCTGGTGCAAGCCAGCATTCACCCCAGAAATCACGAGCTGGTAGAACACTAAACGCTAGACTGCCTTATACATCCCCAGTAGAAGCCGCTTGGATGCCTTGTACTGTAGAACCCGAACCGGTCGACCCCACACCATACCCCTCCAAACCCCCAACACGCCCGACAAACCCTGGCCCCAAACGCATAAAGCCCTCGATTTACAGAAACCCAAATAAACCCCAAACAGGACTATTAAAGGCAACACCCTATATAAACCTAAACCCCTCAACCCCAAGCTCCTATATTCTCAGCAGCAAAGGTACAACAGCAACGCTGCTTCTGATCTGGTTCTCGCACCTGGTGACCAAATCATCCGAGTGAACAAGGCCGGGGAGGGCTTGAGCTGTCGGATCCGGGTTGACGGTTTCTAGCATAGTACCCCCTAAATAGTAGGATCCTTGTCATAAGGACCCCAAAATCAGGTATAGGGTTCCGGGAATTTCAATCTTTTGGGCTCCGGCTGCCTTCGGATTAAAGGGTTTGTCTGTCTTTGCAATACCCATAGGCCCCATAGTAGTTCCTTTTTGGGATTACCTTTATAGGATTCTATATATGAACCCCCAAAAGGAACTACTATGGAGCCTCTTGGTATTGCTTGAGGACTGGGGCTTCGGGTTCGGGGTTGAGGGTCTGGGGCTTAGTAACTTAGGGTTTGGCCGATTTAGGGTTTAGGGCATATGAGGTCTGTAGGGTTTAGGTTAGGCTTCAGGGTCTAGGGTTTAGGGTTTTAGGGGTTATGAGTTTAGGGTTCAGGGTTACATTAGTCTTTTTGATGTTTATTTGAGGGTTGCCGCCTCAACGGGGGAGATCTGGAGCACTCCCCAGACCCCCCGAGAGGATCCAAAAAGTAGATCCCTTAATGGGGGGTTCCTATAGGGGTTCCTTTGAGGGTCCCTTTGAGGGATCTATAGGGTTTTCGGGTTTAGGGTTCAGGGTAGATCCCTTAATGGGGGTTCCTATAAAGCACCCTTAGTAGTACAGGGCCCCAATTTAGGGGATCTACTTTCTAGATCCTCCCGGGGGTCTGGCTCCAGGTGAACTCCAACGCTGGTGCTGCGGCGCTCAGTGAGGCGCGCCCTTCCGATGCGTTGCTCTGAACCCCAAACCTTAAACCCTAAACCCTATAAGCCCTAACGCCTGAACCCTTAACCCTGTCCTTCTTCTTATGTCTTTTGAGTTTTTGTGCGGAGGGAGGGTGTTAAGCTTTGGGCTTTATAGGGATGGTTATAGGGACTTAGCGTTTGTGTTGTTGCTTGTATTTGTTTTCGTTGTTGCTTGAGGGCTGTGAAATTACTTTTCGTAAGGGCTTATGGGGTTTCAGAGAGTCAAGTGGGTATGTTTCGTCGTAGGACTGTAGGGCCTAACTGTAGGGTTGAAGGCAGTTTCGGGCGGTGCTTTCATTTAAAAGATCTCGCTCTTAGAGCGTCTTCAATGTATGTTTTTTGGTGTCAGGGGGTTTGGGGGTTCCTTTGGTAAACCCAAGCCCTCCTCCCCAAGCACGGTTTAAGGTTTAGGGTTTAGGGTAAAACACTCAACTCACTCCCAAGCCCCACCAAAATCTTCAAACTTCAAGCCTAAACCGCACAAGCACCAAGCAACCCTGACCACAACACTCTAAAGCCAGTATACTATAGGGACCTTAATAATTACCTATGCAATTGTGGAGATTCCTCATTACTTTGGCTATGGTAGACTATACCACCAAACTCACCCTAAACCCTAAACCCTTAACTCTGTTCGAATTATTCAAGCCCCTATATTGCAGCTGCGACTGAGCCCCTGCAGCGCAGGAGATTCAGAGAGCTAAAGTTCTGCAGCTGTTCGTGCGTACTTCGGCGCGCAAGCTCCTGAACCGGTTGATTCTCCGGGTTTAGAGGCTTGAGGTTTCAAGCTCCGCAGTAGACGATTGCATCAGGGAAGCGGGTTCAAGAGCATCTGGGATGTTGGGAAAGCGGCGCAGCAGCAGCAGCAGCAGCAGCAATAAGATCAAACAACGAGTCACCCAACAACAATCCGATCGCAAGTGCTTCGGCTGCATTGCCTGCACAAACGCCGCAGGCTTTGGCCCCAAATCCCAGACCCCCACAACCACATGCAAAGCTGTTCCATCCACTTGGGGCTTGTTCTTGAGATCGTTTTAAAGGGTGGGACCCTTCGCAATACATTTCGTCATAAGAAAAGCCTGGACCAACCAACAAAAACCCGCCCTGTGTTATGCTGTGTGGGTTGAGGGTTTAGGGGTACTTCAAGCTGGGTGTTCATCTAAATCGAGTTGCTTGGGCATCCTCAGCGCTTGCGCACGACCAGGAAAGGGGGCTGGTTTCCTTGCCCCATCCACATCTGCCGGCTACTTCGCGCCCCACATATCGCCTTTGTACCTGGGCTGGAGTTGGGGTTTTGTGGTCTGTGCAGAGTTTGGGATTTGGGTTTTAGGGTTTGGGATTAGGGCCTTTGGGCATTGAAGACTCACATGTAATTCATAGCACTGCCAACACATGTCTTACTGTTCTTGCGATTCGTCTCCAATTTGCTGGGTTCTCGTGTTCCCCTTAGGTTGTGGATGGCTTCAATGAGTTATTCTGTTCTGTATAAGTGATGCAAGGTGCAACTACTAACTAGATGATTGACATAGGCTAATGTAAATGCCACCGCAGCTGCTGCTGCCGCTGCTGTTTGTTGCTGTTTCACTTCACTACTACCACTACCAGGTTACCACGACTACGACTATCTGATTCTTCAGCTGCTGCGTCGGCCTGTAGCTAGAATGAATCATCGTTAAGAAGAGTGCATCTCCTGCTGCTGCTTCTTCTGCTGCTGCTGACGGCGACGACCAATAACAGCAGTGTCACGTTGACAAACAGCCAGTATGACTCGGGATCATGATCATCACCAGCAGCATGACCGTTATCGTCATCGTAACACCATCATCATCATCATCAGCAGCAGATGAAAAAGATTGACCATGTGCCTTGAGGCCGCTAGAGTTCCCCTTGAACCTTGAAGTTCCAAGGGTAAAAGGAGGGACCCTTAATAAGAACCCCTAGGTATATACCCTTAATATAGCAATTATATACCCATTGTATAGCCCATTATAGGGTAGGGGTCCCCATTAAGGGTCCCTCCTTTTCCCCTTTGAGAAGTATTGGCCTTAAAGTACTCCCTATATAGGTACATTGGGCCCAAAGTTTTTGCTATATGGGTACATGGACCCTTAGGGGTTGTGCTCTCTCGTGTAGACAGGTCTTGGCCTCCTGTGCAGTGGACATGCGACGAGAGGTTCGCGTTCCGGTTTGTGAAGGACGACATACAGGCCGGTTCCGAAACAGGGGCGGTGGCCGAGTGTTCAGGGTTCATGGGGAGTGGAGTTCAGGGTTTAGGGTTGGGCAAAGCGTACGAGATTCCCTCGTATCACCGCAGCATACCTGTTTGTATTGTTTGGCCATCATGGTTTATGGGTAGTTCTCTATATTTGGTTTCTTTTGAGGTCCTTTTTTATCAGCGTGCTGTACTGTTTTGAAGAGCTCGACATGGACCCTGATTTACAGAGCTACCCACCTGCTTTCCGACGTGCGGAACAGCTGACCACAAACAGCCGACAGTCCGAGACTTGAACCTGCAATCCCCGCCCACTTTGAAGGGCAGGGGACTTGGTAAGTCGCTTATAAGTAGGGTTATAATTGGGGTAACTCCATTTAGGGTACTTACAACTCTACTTATAACCTACTTACTAAGTCCCCTGCCCCTCCAAGCACCCCCCCTCAAAAATCGAAGGGATCCAAGGTAGCTGGGATATTCCCAATCAAGAGTCCTTATATAAGGGATCCTTCATCCTACCTACCTTCATCACACCTTTTGACGTCGCCGAAGAAAAGAATTATCTAGACACTCCAATGCCAATCCGTGGCTTCCCAAGCCTGAACCCGGAGCTTTGAGACAGGTATATAGGAAATTTAGGGTTTTGGGGGCTGTAGGGTTTTAGGGTTTGTGAGTTTATTTAGGGTTTCATGGTTTAGGGTTTAGGGTTACTGTTGGCGCCATGGGTTTAGAGCTACATCGTGACGGTTTTGTTGTCTTGGGAACTTCTTCGTCGCCGTCGTCACAGGTTCAGCAGAGATACTAGAGCCGAGAAGAGCAGTTTCGGAATTCCCATCGACCGCTCACCCACCCCAGCGCTTCGGTTTCATACAGTCTGCTCTGAGCCCCAAACACTACTTAAAGGATCATGGGACTTAGTGAATAGGTTTTAACTGGGGTTATAACTCCCCTAAGTGGGGTTATCCTAATGGTAACCTACTTAGAACCTGACTTACTAAGTCCCATGAGCCTTTAAGTAAACCTAGCCGCACAGGGCGGGAGCTTAAGAATCCTGTTGCCTTGGGTTCTTAATATCAAGCCACAGTATGCTGCCATTCAAGAACATTTTGTAATTGGCGTCCCGGGTAAGTTCCCAGCAACCTCACGATCTTTTTGAGGTGTTTTAGCCGGAATACAGGGCTCCGTAGAGCATCGCAAACTACAGTTCCCCAAAACACTACACTTGTTAATCCCGATCCTGATGAATCCCATGGCCCTGAAAGATGCCGTTTTAAAGGCTTTCTCTTCCTGGATGATAGGTAGTTAGGTTGAGTCTGGGGCGTGAGTCTTTTCGGAAAGAGACCTACAACCCAAACCGCAAATCACATACCACTTCTGTAATGCCAACAGTAAGGTCCTGGAAGGCCATAGTCTGGCCCCTGTTCGACGCATCAGCGCGCAGCACATTTCGCAGTTGATCCTCGGAAGCTGTCAAGGTATAGTGTGGGGTGTGCTGCAGTCTTAACACACTTCGTGCTAAATGGTAACTTGGTTTGCAAGGGGAGCAAAGTGGGGTGGTGGTAGTGTCCTGGTGTACCATGGGGGTTTAAATAATTACCAATACTACTGTGGAGCTTGCTTATTTTGATGATAGCATAATATACCCCAAACCTTTTTCTAGTCATTATATAAGGCCCCTCTACTAAATCATTACAGCAGCCCTAACAGATCCTTAAAACGGAAACCCTATTCTAGTTATTGAGGCCCCTATATTAAGCGTTGGTCTCGGTGACTTTTTGGCCTGACAAGTCAGGCTTCGGGATGAAGCCATACCCTATGAATCCATGGACCCAAACAGGGCTCCGCCACAGGTACCATAAGGGTTGTATGAGGGTACCAGAAGAGTTTGGGGTTTAAGGGTGCGTGCGCCCAGATAGTAGATTCCTTGGCCGCAATGTAGTTCCTACATAGGTACTTTGGGCCAAGGGATAGGAAACCAAAAGATAGCCCCGCTTCGATTCACGCGCAATATACTAGGCTCCTGAGTAGTACCCTTGTGCACTTTCTATATTTTAGGATCCGCTTGTTAAAAACCGAATAGTAGGAAAAAGGGGCTGCTCAGGCACCTGATAGGAGCCGTTTGAAATGCATAGCATCCCTGCATGGTCACTGTACTGCTCTGCTCTACTGTAAAACATACCGTTGTTTGATTATCCAATGCCCTATCCATGTACGCGAATGGTCTATTCCTTGGTCCCTATATTGGTACAGTCAGACCAAAGTATCTACTGTTTGGGTGCAGGGATCCTGATACCCTAAAATCTACGCCCGTTTGGTGCCCTTCTAGAACCCTTATGGTATCTTGAGCGAACTCTTAAAGGAAACCTTAAGGTACGTGGACCCTTAGGGTATACCCAGAGGCTCCATAGCAGTTCCTTTTTAGGGTTCATATTTAGAATCCTATAAGGTAACCCCAAAAAGGAACTACTTTGGACCCTTAGGATATACTACCGTGTCAACGTCCGATGCCTCGAACTTCCGAAGACTCGGCCTTGCGAAGTTTAGGGTTCAGGGTCCTCCCACGACTCTGACAGCAACACCAGGACCCTCGAAGGTAACCCTAATTGAGCCCTTATGATCCTTAAAAATTGCTATTTTCCTGGGAGGGGCATGCGACTTAGTAAGTAGGTTATAAGTAGAGTTATCAGTACCCTAAATGGAGTTACCCTAATTATATCCCTACTTATAACCTACTTACTAAGTCCCCTGCCCCTCCAAGTATAATAGAGAGTGGTTGCGGGGGTCCTGGCAGATCAGCTACAGGACATCCCTGAGAAATGAAATCCCCGAGAATGGACACTCCTCGTTACAAGTACTGTACTTGAGGTTGCTAGGATAAGAAGTGTAGTTGCGAGGTTTTTGTAAGTCTACGTGTCCCCAAAAAACCCGTACGTTTCAGTTGTTATGGTGTTGTTTATGTAACTCCTTAAAAAACGGCAGGCTTTCTTGGGCCACAGCTGGCTACTAAGCCCCATGATTGGCCCATGATCCTCCATGATATCGCTGCTTAGGAACGTGTCGCCGAACTTCCAACCCGAGGATGCTCCCACGTCCCTCAGCACAGCTTAGATGGGCGTAGGGATGAGGGGTCTTATATGAGGATGTGTTGTTTGTTATTATGTTTTAGGGGTTTAGGCTTCGGGATGAGGGGTTGTCATAAGGATTTGTTCTTGTGTTAGTAAGATTCAAACTTCAGTGTTCGGGGTGTTGGGGAGAGGGTTTGTGCTTTGCAGCTTATTGTCAAGGTGCTGCAGGATTTACTCCATGGATCGAAGGGCTCATGTGGGTACATAGTTCTGTGAACCGGTCTCGCTGTTTATGGCCCCCGGCCCAAAGACTATGTATATCGTCAAAAGCTTGTGGGTCTTGGAGCCGTAGGCTTACCGAACTTTACTGAACAGTTGCTTCGGAGGGCAGTTGGGCGTAGTATCTGCAGTTCAAGAACATGTTTTGGCACAATGGTGGAGCGTCGTTTTATGTTTTGCTGGGCTTAGAACTCAGGTTTGAAATGGCTATAACCCTAAACCTCAAACCCTAAACACCCTAAACTCTACACCCTATAAACCCTACCCAGTTATAGCACTAAAGTCACTCAAAGCCTGAAAATTTTAAATCCTGAGCCCACGAAGAAGATACCCGAGCAAATCCTAGTTAAATCCTAAATGCCATTCTCGAAACCCGAAACCAGCCAAACCTCCTAGAGAACCCAATCCCCCTTAATTAAAGATTATACCTTAAATTCTAGGTGTCTTAATATTATGATTTAAAGTACATTCCTTAATTAAGGGGTATTGGAGTCTCCTAAATCCTACACCCTATAGATCCCTTATAGGAACCCTCATAGATCCCTTTTTAAGGAGCCCTTTAAGGGGTATTGGGATCTTTGGACCTCCCACCTCTGAGAAGGTCCTGCTTCCTTGCTGCCTTCTGCCCAGCAGCCTCGAGCTGTGTTCCGGCAATGGTGCGGATTTTTGCAGCCTCTTTCCTCAAAGTTTTAACCCAAAGCTCCAAAGGACCCAATCATTTAGGTTGTATAGTAGTTATGTAAGTTAGGATGTTGGAGAGTGTATGATTATATGGTACTTGGACCCTTGGGGTTACTGGAAATCGGGCCCTGAGCTGTGATAACATGGGTGCCGGATTACTCATAGGAGGCCCAAAGGGGTTTGACCCTATGGGGGTTTAGTAGGGATTAGGGTTCCCATAATAGGGTTCATATTAAGGAATCCCTACCCCAAGAGTCTTAAACCCCTCTTTTGGCCTCCCATCAACTATTGAATACCATGAACTCTTGGAGCTTCTACTCTTTGAGGTTCAGGTCATATCAAGCAGACTGGGTTGTCCTTTGGGATCTTTTTCAATTTCCCCTACTATTTTGTAGAGAACAACAATAGTACACAATTTTCAAAGGGCTTAAAGGACAACTCAATAGAAGCCAGAAGATCGGGAGACAATTTTCCACACGGGTGCAGTATCGGGCATCCAGCACTTGCCACCGTAAATCCATGTTCCAACTTCAGGGGTTTACGGCAGCCTGTAGCCCTTACATTCCGCTCTGACCTGTTGTCTTGAGCTAAACCCTAAACCCTAAACCCCTAAACCCTAAACCCTAAACCCCTAAACCCTAAACCCTAAACCCTAGAAGGGTTTGCAGGGTTCATTGCCGAGGATGGCAATGACTGGATGTTGCGGTGCAAGTGACTGGGATTCCACAGCCCTGAAATTACCCAAAGGGTCCAAGTACCTAATTATCATATACTCTCAAAAATAGTAACCTACATAAGTACTATCCCAGACCCGAGTACCTAATTATTGGGTCCTTTGGACCCTTAGGGTTAAGGAACATCTTCGAATCATTGGGAATCGCGAAAATTGTTGACTCTAAGGGTCCATGTATACTACTATGCTACTATTGTGGAACCACGTCCCCAAAATACAGCCATAATAGGGATGGTCTTTTGGGACCTAACTCCATAATGGTAGTATATATTGGCCCTATCCCCATCCCTAAACCCTATACCATAATGACAACATCTATCCCTAAACACCCTAAACGTCACAATAAAAGTAGACATGGACTCTTTGGGTTATGGTTGAACTTACGTTTGGTTTATTTTATGGAAGAATGGTACTAATAGTAATTCAATCTGTACCCGATTCCTCCATTCCCTACTAACCAAAGGCAAGCTTTTAGAGCCTCTGAGACTGAGGACTGTGGCAAAGGCGCCAAGCCCGTGCTGACAAAGAGCTTGCTCTTCGACTGAAAGCCCCGAAACCGTAAACCCCGAAGCACTAGACCCTAAAGCCGAGACCCTGGCGGTTTAGGGTTTGGAGTTTAGGGGTTAGTGAAGCCCTCAAACCGAAACCCTGCACCCCAAAGCTTGGAGCTATCTGCTTATGCAACAAGCTGAGACGCAGAAGCCTTGGGGCGATGAGCTCAAACCCTAAGCCCCACCCTAAACGCCAAACCCGAAACCCCTGAACCCTAAACCCCTAAACCCCAAAAAACCCCCAAACCCCCAAACCCTAAACCCTAAACTGAATCAGCAGGACCCCTTACTCTGATCATACAGTACATCCCGAAACCCTAAGCGCTAGACCCGAGACTTCATCCCCACAACCTGAAACCCTGAGTCCCCTTTTATGCACTTCTCGGCACCCTAAATCCAAAGCCATAAACCCTGAACCCTGAACCCGAAACCCTAAACCGAGATGAGGTTCTCCGATGCAGCGTGGGTTACCATGCGCTGGGATCCTGTTCCCTGGCTTGGCTAAAGGCGTCGTTCAGGGTTGAGCGCTTAGGGCTTAGGGTTTAGGGTTCGGCTGAATATTTACCAATAGTCCCGAATAGTCCCCATGTTATTCCGTTGTTCCTTACTCTAACTATACCATAGCACACCCCAAAACCCTATTGAAAGAACTGCCCCCATAGTAGATGCTGAGATCTTGCGAACCCTAAGATTCCAAAAACTCATACATGAGGTCTTCTGCGAAGACCATATTATGTGTAGAGTTTTTGCAATGTTGAGAATTACGGGCAGGAGTGGGAAGTTTCACAATAAGGAATGCGAGCGATCATGGTATATAAGGGCTGAATAATCCAGAAGCCCCAGAGCCTATACCCTAAATGGGAAGCTAAGAGAGTGAAGGGATCTCTGTTTTCAACGTTGCAACTCCGAGAACGGAAGCAGGAAGAGGAAGGTCAGAACAATCGCCATTCATGGGTGTCGGGCCATTATTTAACCTACTTTTGCGTGTTTGGGTAGGCGCAACCAGCTACGAGGAATTCTGTTCAATCTCCGATTTTGTGGACCTTCCGGACAAGAACTCTTAGGTTTTACAATTCTTATCTCGCGCGATCTTGACCAGCACATCTTAAGCCTAGACATATTTCCCCTAAGCCTTAGATTACTAAGAACTAATCACCTAAACCCTCATACCCCAACCCCTAAACCTAAATACGCCAAAACATGGTTCCCAGAACCTGATATACAAGCTCAGGTAGAAGGTTCGGATTTATTGCTGCTCGTCCATTCTTCGGAGCTGACGGAGGAGCTCCACTGCAATGTAGGGTCCAACCCTTTAAGGGTCACTAGATACAGGTTCGAAAAAGCTCTTGTGAGGGTGGCAATGAAGATATTAGGGTTTAGGTGGAGTTTGAGGTTTTAGGCCTCAGAGTGCAGGGCGCAGAGTTTCGGGGTTGGGGCTTTTGCATACCTAGTTTTGTCCTCTTTGGGATTTTGGGTTGAGTTGTGGGGTTTGGGGCCTAGTTTGTTTTAAGATTTGCGTTCTCCGGAGGAGGTCTCCAAATTGGGGCCCTTTACGGGGTCCTTGTCTCAGGAATGACATACTTTCAAAATGTTTTGTCAGTATCACTGGGGCTCCTATATCCCTAAACCTTAAACCTGTGCGATGAAAATCAGAACACTGCTGTAACATACAAAAGCTATTCAAAAAAGCTTTAAGGCCCCTTGACTAGCAGAGCCGCTTTGGCACAGTAATGAGGGTTACAGAAGAATTACTAATCATACTGGCAAAGGTCAAAACAATACTAATCATACGAACGCTGCTGATAATACAATCGGCAATAATAATGGTACAAGAATTATAGAAAATAACAAATTTAACATTAATGACACTAACAAAACGAGATTCATGCTCTGGCTCCTGCAACTCCTACAGAGCCCACCTACAGAGCCCAAAGCCACCAAATTGAGGAATGACCTCAAGCCTTAAAGTCCAACAAGCTCGTGGCGAGGATGACATGGCATTCCGAACTCTTTGCGGTCATGGTGGAAACATTCTGCATCTCCGAGAGAATGTTTACGGGTTAGGGCGTTTGCAATTTAGCACTGTAGGGTTTGTTATAGCTTTTACGCTCTAGGGCTTTTTTACAAGTTTAGGTTTTTTCGGTTTGTATGGGGTAACAGTCTGTCATGTGTTGAGAGGTATCTTCTACGGCCGCGGAGCAAGGAGCCAGTGACATCCCTCGCGACCAGCGAGGACCACATGTGACATGTCGTTCGGGGTAAAGCGCTTAGAACCCTGAACCCAAAAGCCTGAAATTACAAGGTTTAGGATTTGGGGTTTAGGATTTCGGGTTTGGAGCTTATCACCCTGGGCTCTCTCCGAAAGCTGCTGCAGGGTTTAGGGGTTTGTGGGGCAGCAGCCCAGGTGACCTTATAGTCCTGGACAACACCCTGCGGAGAGCCTTCCAAGATTCTATGCTGCACCCTCAAAGTTAAGGTGAACAATAACTGATGGCACTGCTGCCAGCCAAACCCTGTGACCTTGATAAATCTTTGCCTTTGCCAAGGGCCTAGGCACTAGTGGCGGACTGAACTTCAGATTTGGATTGCAACATCCCCTTTCTGAAAATAGGGACCCAAATATATAGTACCCCCACACCCCTTATTTTAGTGGCGAGTATCATGGGATGAAACTTTCAGCGTGCCACCTGGAGAAGTCTCAAAGTGACTTGTTCTGCAAAGCCACAGCAGACCCGCCGCTCAACATCCATATCCCTGAGTCCCAAATCAAAGTTCTAAAGCCTTGAAAGATAATGCAGTGGATGCTATATCAAAGGTTATAATATACCCTGAATCCGGTTCTGATTATCTACGGCCCCTGTATCATATATAGCATATATCCTGCATCCCAGAACCCTGTTCTGATCATGAAGGCCCCTATGTTAAGGTTTAGGGTTTAGGGTTTAGGGATTTAGGGTTTAGGGTTTAGGGTTTAGGGCTGCTTGTTTGGAGGAAATTTGCCTGGATGTGCAGTGGTGTCCAAGCTCTGGCGACCGCAAGCGGATGCTCCTGGGCCTGGATATGAAATGCAATGCTGTAGATAAATGAATAAATATATAAACAATACATAAGTAAATAGATAAATAAATAAGTAAATATGTATATGTATATATATATATATACCTATTTGTGTATATACATATATATAAATATGCTTATGTATATATATATATATATATATATATGTGTATGTATGCATGTATGTATATATATATATGTACATATCCGTTTAGGATAGTTGTGGATTTTCTTTTTTGTTTAAGACGATGCCCTGAGTATAAACAAGACAATACCTGTTGATGACAAGCTCAGCCGCCTGCAAAAGATAGCAATCCACACAGCACTCTGCTACCCTAAACCCTAAACCCTAAACCCTAAACCCTAAACCCTAAACCCTAAACCCTGAACCCCAAACCCTAAACCCTAAAACCCTACACCCCACCTTGGAGACTCTTAAGGCCCTCACCTCTAAGCTCCTTTAAATCGAGCCTTCATTAACAAACAAGAAGCAGTTCTGAATAATATAGGCGCCTCAATAATTCCGTATACTATTTTCGGGGTGCCTTTTCTAATATAGTAGAATGGGCCCCCAAGATCCTTACACATTTAAGGCCCCTGACTTAAAGATCCGGCGCCTCGCTCAACGCGAATTTCCTGTGTCGACTCATGGGATAAGCCGAGGATCCTTTTGCAAGGGCCGCAGCCTGCAAAGGAGTCTCAGCTGAATGGCTTCGAGTGAACCCCAGAAAGTTGGAATATAGTTTTAGGGTGATCAGTACTAGGATTCCCTCTACTTTACCTTAGGGGCATGATGCTAATGATGTTCCAACTTTCTGGCTTCTACTATAGACGTTGTCTGGTTTTTCGGGTCCTACGCCCTAGACCCCTAAACCCTCCGTCAGGGGCTGTATCCCTTCTGAGAACCTTTAGACTCTGAGCCACCAAAGTCCTAAAGGCCAGAGCCCTGAAACCTAAAGCATGATCCACATCCAACTTCCTGACTACCTAGCCCTGAGAGCCCAGTTAACCATGACTTATGGGTATGAGCCTGTAAGCCCAGCCCTAGCACAAATTCCAAACCCTAAACCCCTAAACCCCACACCCCTGAACCCCTAAACCCCTAAAAGCCTCTGAGCAATCCAAGAATGTTTCTGCAGCCGAACCATAAACCCCTGAACCTCTAAACCCCAAGCCCCGGAACTACCTAACTCTCCAGCAGGTTTCCATCATCTCGTACAGCGGTTCTGGGGCTACACAGCGGGAGGAGGCGGTCGTATGGGCACTATAGTTATATGGTTTGATCATGTTTTATCAGCGTTCTAAAGTTCTATCAGGTTGTTTGTGAAGGGGTTTTGTTTGCGATATTATACGGTCGTGTTTTGCGGGTCATTAGCTCTAGAAGGGTTCTAGAAGGTATTTATCATTGTGTTGGCAAGATTTTGGTAGTGCAGGTTCTACAGTGGTGTTCAGATTCAGAAGGGAGCCAGAAGACCCTGAACTGTGGCATCTAGTAGTGTTGTGGGTTGCCCTACTGGTTCTTTAACGGTCTTCCTCATCTCATGAACGAGTGTGTCCAAAGCATAGTACACCAACTGGGGGTCTGGGCCAAGTAGGGTGTGTGGGCATGATCTCCTCGCTAGGACCAAGGACTTGCCGCGTGATCACAATCTGTTGGCGTCCCTAGACCCTGCTGCAACCCTGCGGGGGAGAGGAGTTTAAGCAACCGGGAAGAAAGCCGTAACCCTAAAGCCTGAACCCTGCACATTCCGCGTGCCTTCCAGCCTAGAAGTTTTGTCGCCCGCTGCCCTAGTAAGCTCCAATACCTGAAGCTGTCAAGATGGCTTCCAGGATTCCCCAAATCATGTAGGTGGTTGTCAAAGTTAAAGTCCATTTTTGGGTGCCCTAAATCTTAGGTGCCGTATTATAATAGGGATTCAACAAGGTACCCTGATTTTGACAACCACCCATGTGCAGCAATGGGGTCTTGCTGGGAAGCCTGAGGGCCGGATGCGATTGCCGTTACAATGTAGGCCTACTTAAAGGAACATGGGACTTAGTCATTGGGGTCCTTAAAGGGGTCCCTTAAAGGGAATCTAGAGGGGTACTATAAGGGTTTAGGGTTTAGGGTCTACCTAAAGGATCATGGGACTTTGTAAGTAGGGCTCTAATTAAGGTAACTGCACTTATAATTACGTATAACCCCAAGTAAGGTACTTATAACCCTACTTGCTAAGTCCCATGATCCTCCAAGTAGGATTGACACAAAAGCAGAGCTTCTCCCGCTCATTGCTGAAACTAGCTTCCAAACCTTGGATCCCACACCCGTCATGCCATAGACCCAGAGCCTCCAATATCCTTTAATTAAGGAATCTACCTTAAATTATAGTAGGATCCCTAAGATGATTTAAGGAAAATTCCTTAATTAAGGGGTCTCAAAAATGTAAAAAAAAATCCCTAGACCCTAAATTGCATCCCTGATCCCCAAAGCCTCAGCCTTAAAGCCTTACTTGGAGGCCCTTTTGACTTAGTAAGTAGGGTTAGTAAGGTGGGTTATGGGGATTATAATAGGGTTTCTAGGGGATACTAAGTAGACTTACTAAGTCAAAAGGGCCTCCAAGTACAAACCCTAAACCCTAAACCCCCAGCAGCCTTAAACCCTAAAAACCCTAAACTCCAAGTCACGAGCCTCGAAGTCCTGGAGCTGCTAGTCTCCAGGGACTCAAGTATCATTTAGTTAAGGGATATTGCTTAAATCATATTAGGGATCCTACTAGAATTTTCGGTATATTCCTTAATTAAGGGGTATTGGAGTCCTTTGGGCATCTTACCTCTAGCTAAACGCCGGCTGCACACCGTGAGGTGGGCCGCTTCGGTGTCCGGAATAGCATCACGTGCGATCCTCGATCTGCACAGCCTTTGGGTACCCTGCCCTGCCCTACCCGACCCTACCCCTACCCCGCCCTACCCTCCTACCCGACCCCACCCCCGCCCAACCCTCCCTACCCTACCTGCCCTCAGGTCCTACCCTTGGAGAGCACCGTATGGTTTAAGCTTTAGGGTTCCGGGTTGAAGGCATGGTTTAAGCATGAGCGTCTTAGTTCTGAGCTCTTAGTGTATGGTTTGGATTTTAGGGTTTTATCTCTGGGCGTTTGGGGTGTGGCTTAGGGTTTGGGGTTCAAGGCTTAGGCTGTTAAACCTGAGGCCAGTTCATTTCCATGAGGTTGCAAAATCCAAAATAATATGTGAGACGAAACGCCAAATCCTTGTAGTAGACCTTATAGTAGCCCTTGTAGAGCCAACATAGAGTAATCCTTACTCCTGACAGAACAGAACCCTACACCACCCTGATAGCCGCCCTTATAGCATCAAAGCAGGCTTAGCAGGCTTTAGAACAGATAGTAACTATAGTAGTAACCATATTGAAGCCCGTATAGCAGCCTGTTCTTGTAATTCGTAGAAGCCGAACATCCCGAAATCCTTCAATTAAAGATTATACCTCAGTTCATATTATATAGGCATGCCACTACAGTCTAAGGTATGTTCTTCAATTAAAGGATATTGGAGTCCTTGGGAACGAGACGTCCCCCAACCCTTAAAGATCTCTTATAGAACCCCCTGATAGATCCCTGCAGGGAACCCATTAAGGAGCCCTATGTTTCTCAATTAATCCTAAGCCGTAAACCCTAAACCCTAAGCCCTAAACCCTAAACCTTGACTTTTGGAACTGAAACCCCGAACCCAAGAGGATCCTTTTGGCCGATCATTTTGCGTCCACGTGCAGAGTGAGCGGGGGATGGGACTCAGCAACGAGGCCCAATTGCTGGTGAATCCAGCGCTTAGAGTTGAGGGCTTAGGCTTTATGGGGTTTAAGTTTTAGGGCTTTAGACTAGAGTTTAGGGCTTAGAGTTTAATTAGGGTCTGGGGCTTTAGAGTTTCGGGCTTTGGGTTTAGGGCTTAGCCCCTAGAGTTTAGGGTTTAGGGCTTAAGTTTCGGTTTGGCGTTTAACGGTGTTTTAGGGTGTAGGGATGTTTAGGGTTGAACTTAGGGTTTAGGGCTGAAGTTTGGCTGTCTGAGTGCTGACAGTATTTATACAACTCTAGCGACTCCAGTATTTTGGATCATAAGACATTTATGAAGGACCCTATAGTTTGGTTGGACGTTTCGAGTCCAGGTTTCAGTCTTCGGGGTGCTGGGCCATGGGAGTTTGAAGATTTCGGGCCTTGGGGTATTCAGGGTTTAGGGTCTGGGCTTTGGGCTTTTAGGGCTCAGGGTCCAAAACAAACTAAGCCGCAAACCTGAAATATTATAAATGTAGTTGCTTTGTTATTCATAACCCCCACCAGAGAACCCATGATCCTTTAAGTAGCATTTCGGATCCACAGGCAGGGTTAGCGGGCTGCCCCAAAGTCATACATTTTCACTCTCGCCTTGCGGCTGAAAACATCGCGGGCAGGCCGACAGCGCCGACCTCTTCAACATGACCCAGGACCTGGATGTTTTTGGTGTTTGGGGTTTAGGGTCTAGAGTTCAATGTTAAGGACCTGGGCTTGGCAGTTTCTAGGGTTCAGAGGTTTAGGGTTTGGACTTTAGGGTTTAGGATCTGGGTTTGTTAGCGTTTAGGGCTTGAGGGTTTATCTCTCAGGTTTCAGGATATCGGGAGTAGGATCCCGGTTCAGGAAGCTTTAAGATTTGCGCAGGGTTTGGTTGTTGTTCTGGTAAGCACGAGACGATTCTTCATGTCAGCTGTAACTCGCTATGCGTACAACCTGACCTGACTCGCTACCCTAAACCCTGAACCCTAAATCCTAAACCCTAAACCCTAAACCCTAAACCCTAAACCCTGAACCCTAAATCCTAAACCTTGAACCCTAAGCCCGGAACCCAAATTTTCGAAGTTACTTATTGGCTTCTGCGCACGACAGAAGCTTTGTGGAGGCAAAGGACCTTCACATTATGGTGCTGAGTCTTCGCTAGATCCTTACATGATCATACATGTGTGGATCCGTTGGCGCAAACTGCACCTAGACCCTTACCTGAAGGACCAAATGACCCTTAAAAGTAGGGGCCCTATACCCATATACTATGAATCCCTATATGGTATATGAACCTTAAACCCTTTTAGGGTTCATTTGGTCCTTAAGGTAGCCCCAAACCGTAGGCCCTAAACCCCGAACCCTGGACTTCACACCCTTGACCCTAAATCCCCAACCCTCACAACGCATTGACTTGCTCGCCTACCTGGGGGATTCGGCAGCTGTAGGGAGACCCATATGCAGGGGGAAGAGAGCTTTGAGCAACAAACTTATACCTCAAAACCCAGACCCTTTAAACCCCAAACCCTAAAGCAACTGAAACCTAGTTGCCAAAGCCCATGGTCGGAAGCATGCGTGTCCAAGCGAAGCCGAGAGCAAAAAGAAGGTAGAAGGCGTGATGCAGCCCATACTCATTTTTCAGGGTTTACACAGCGTAACGAAGGTATGAACCTGGACCCGGACCCTAACATTAAGATATAGTGTAATAAAGCTTCCGAAGGTGGACAACCAGATTAAGGAAACTTAGTGCGGGGCTTCCCTAAACATTCCTAAACCCTAGCCCTTAAACCCCAAGCCATTTTGGCTCAAGCCCTGAGAGGCTCAAGCTTTGGCTCTAGGCCCCCCCTGACCCTCCGCCTCGCTTCTCCCATACTGGCTGGACGGTGAGGGCGCGGTGATCAGCCGGACCGGGGGCGAGGTGTGCGGGTGCTCGAGTCAGTTGCCTTCCCCGATTACCCGATTCTGCGCGAGCTGGTCCAGTTCTCTTGGGTTAGTCTGCTGCCGGGAGTGAGTGTCGCGGCGATGCCTTCCGAGGGAGGTGCCTTTCAGTTGGGTCTGCCGGGAGAACTCCCAGACGTGCCGAGCTCGAATGAGGACGAGGAGAGCCCTGCTAAGAAGCCCAAAGGGGGTCAGTCTTCCAACAAGGCCCGGCCTGAGACCTCCAAACCGGGGCCTAGGGGTCGCGGGAGGAAGGAGCCCGAGAACAAGAGCCTCACACTGGACCTGTCCACGCTTGAAAACCTGCTGGACCAGAACTGCGCCAAGATCTTGAAGGCCAACCGCGAGCACGCTCAGGGTCTTCTAGACTCTAGACGCGTTGGAGGAGAGGCAGGCGGCCCGTTTCATGACCATTGAAAGGACGATTGAGGGTATGGAGTACACGGCGGAGGGGTTCGACCAGAGGCTGCGGGCCATCGAGGAGAAACTTCAGAAGGGTATTCCAAGGGACGACGAGGGTCGGCGGAGATGGACTCTTGTGTTCGGAGGGTGGGAGCCTGATACTCGCAAGGCCACGATTCTCGCTGAATTGGACCAGGCAGTCAATAAGCTCAACATCCGCGACCACTTTGATGAGGCCCCCTTTACCACAGGACCACGACGCTCCGTTGCACTGTGCAACATCGGAGCGAGGGAGGGCGAATCGGAGGCCGACCGGAAGTCTCGTGTGCGTGGCATCGTGACGGCCTTCGCCAAGCAGACCATGATGACCTCGTCCAAGAAGAAGTTGTGGGCGGGGTATTCTAAGACCAAGGAGGCTCGGGACATTGCTTCTCATTGTTCCTGGGTGCGTAGAGTCGTGGCTGAGACGGCGGAGGCGCATGTGGGCTTGCTTGAGTGTGAGTACGGTACCGGAACTACCTGGCTGGGAAACTCCTTGATCGGTAGTGTTGGAAGGACCATTCCCCCAGGGACGGAGGCGAGTGACGTGGTGACCTATGACAAGGGTACCGCTAAGGGATGGGTCAATGCCAAGGCCTTGAGCAGGGAGCTGCAGGTTAGCATGGACTCCGTCCGGCATTCGCTGGAGAGGCAGAAGCGCTGAGACTTGGGCGAGGCGTATGAGCGCCTGCTGAACGTTGGGGACGAGATCCTTGCTTCCTCCCCGCGGTACAGTTCGTTCGGCAGCGAATTCGGTGCATTTCGAGATGAAGCTAGGGATGCTCGGGGATCGTCGGCCCGTGCTGAAGGCAGGGCGGAGTGTGGCCTCGACTTTACAGAACTACGCGTTTTTGGGTGGAACTTGGGAGGCGCAGCTTTGGAACATCTGAAGCCCGCTTTGGGGGACGTTTCCCGGGGTCCACTGCATCCACATGATTTGTTTCTCCTACAAGAACTCCCTCGGAGAGCAGCGGGGTGGTCTCGTGTGAAGGTGGAAGATCGGCTGGTGGTGGGGCATAGGGATCGGAAGCAGTGGCGTGGAGTCGGCATTTCCTTCCACGAGTCGGCCTGGGCGCTGCAGAAAAGAGTGGCAGCAGGGTACGGCTGTTGGTTCCAAACACGTCACCAGCTCGGTTCAGGTATGGTGTGGCACGTTCCACTTCCCGCCGGGAACTTCCTTGGTTGACTTTGAAGCAGGCCTGGCCCGATTCCTTGAGAAGAAGCCCAAAACAGCACTGCCCGTCATCGTTCAGGGGATGTGAATGCCCACTTCCGGTGGGCACAGAGCTCTAATCTAAGGCTGATACTCTGGTAAGCACGAATGGGCGGTCGCTCCTGTTTAGGGACCGTGCCGTGGCCGCAGGACTACTACCGGTGGCGCCCGTCCGCTCCCACCAAGGCCTCCCCACGAGCAGGCCGCGCCAGGCGGGCCGCGAGAGGCATCACATTGACTTGTTCCTGACTCAGAGGGTACTGAAGGGCAAGAGCGAAGTGATGGTCGACTCTCATGGGCTGCTTGGGACGGATCACGAGTGCATGTTCGGGGCTTTCCGGGTTAGGCGAGGGAGGACTCACAGACGCTGCACTACGGGACCGAGGGTGTGGACCGGGGGGATCGAACAGATTGACCACATCGACCAAAGTGTGCTTGAGAATCTGGCCAAGACCTGCTCCAAACCCAGACCTGGCCAATCGTATAAAGACCCCCAGGACGTCAAGGACCTCTTTCGGCAGGCGAGACAGAGTAAATCCAAGGTTGCCTGGAAACAGGCGCTTGCAGCCAGAAAGAGCTCTAGGAAGCAGTGGGAGGCAGAGAGGCTGAAGCGTGCGGCACAGGGCGACTGGAAGGAGTTTCGTGAATACAAAAAACAGGGGCCGGTGGGGTGGGAAATCGATTAATGTTGGATCCGGATTAACAACCCCCCCCCTGATTATGTGGGGATGGGGTTAATTATTAAGTATAGTAGTAAGTAGATAGAGAGTACTTAGTAAAGTATTGCAGTCGTACAATAGGAGTACAGTAGTATAGTTGTAGTACAGTAGTATAGTAGTAGTACAGTAGTATTACAGTAGTAAAGTAGTAGTACAGGAGTACAGTAGTACAGTAGTAGTACAGTAGTATAGTAGTATTACAGTAGTAAAGTAGTAGTACAGTAGTACAGTAGTAGTACAGTAGTATAGTAGTATTACAGTAGTAAAGTAGTAGTACAGTAGTACAGTAGTACAGTAGTACAGTAGTAGTACAGTAGTATAGTAGTATTACAGTAGTATAATAGTAGTATAGTATAGTAGTACAGTAGTATGGTATTATTACAATAGGGGGTTCAAGGACTTGAGGGGGTGGCAGCAGAAGATATCACCGAAATCCGAGGGATCCCAAGGCCAGGGATCTCTGACCCTTCCATCTCAAAGCTTCGGGCTTTCTAGGTCAAAGCAAAGGGCCTGCAAATCCCTGGTCCCGGGCCGGACCCTGTTAATCGGGGGGTGGTTTCCTGCTATTCTGGGGGGGGCGGGGCCTGCAAAGGGGTGGCTTTCTAGGTCAAAGCCAAGGGCCTGCAAATCCCTGGTCCCGGGCCGGACCCTGTTAATCGGGGGGGGTTTCCTGCTATTCTGGGGGGGGGCGGGGCCTGCAAAGGGGTAGCCGTGGAAAACTTGACAAACCTACTCTTTTTATATACGGTTTAATTAGGGAACCACCTGTTTCTGGCAGCAGAAGATATCACCGAAATCCCAGGGATCCCAAGGCCAGGGATCTCTGACCCTTCCATCTCAAAGCTTCGGGCTTTCTAGGTCAAAGCCAAGGGCCTGCAAATCCCTGGTCCCGGGCCGGACCCTGTTAATCGGGGGGGGTTTCCTGCTATTCTGGGGGGGGCGGGGCCTGCAAAGGGGTAGCCTTGGAAAACTTGACAAACCTACTCTTTTTATATACGGTTTAATTAGGGAACCACTTGTTTCTGGCAGCAGAAGATATCACCGAAATCCCAGGGATCCCAAGGCCAAGATCTCAGACCCTTCCATCTCAAAGCTTCGGGCTTTCTAGGTCAAAGCAAAGGCCTGCAAATCCCTGGTCCCGGGCCGGACCCTGTTAATCGGGGGGGGTTTCCTGCTATTCTGGGGGGGGCGGGGCCTGCAAAGGGGTAGCCTTGGAAAACTTGACAAACCTACTCTTTTTATATACGGTTTCATTAGGGAACCACCTGTTTCTGGCAGCAGAAGATATCACCGAAATCCCAGGGATCCCAAGGCCAGGGATCTCTGACCCTTCCATCTCAAAGCTACGGGCTTTCTAGGTCAAAGCAAAGGGCCTGCAAATCCCTGGTCCCGGGCCGGACCCTGTTAATCGGGGGGGGGGGTTCCTGCTATTCTGGGGGATGAGGGTAAGCTCCACGCATACTGGATGAGGAAGGAAGCCCGCAGATTGGGCAGGAACATTGCCCCTAAGTACAAGCTGAGCTCAGCTGGACATGCGCTGGTCTAATGAGGAAAAGTCTGCCATCATGAGTTCTTTACGGTTTAGGCTTCAGGGTTTGGGGTTTAGGGTTAAGTCATAAGCCTCTAAATCCCCTAAATCCTTATTTCGGTGATTTTCGGGGATGGCCCCGTCTAATCGGGGGGGGTTTAAATGAGCTCCGGTACTATAGGGGTGGGGTCTAATGGACTTCTTCATTAAGCCCATGACATGCCCGGGACGGCCCCGTCTAATCTGGGGGGGTATCTTAATCCGTAAACAACATTATGCCGAGGCACAGGCTTCTGATGTCCATCAAAGTGTTCACGACCACCTTCAGACAGTGTACAGTGGACCGTCGGTTCACCCCTACCCTGATGTGGCAACGGAAGTGAGGGCCTTCACACCGGAGGAACTTCAAGCGGCGTTGGAAGGGATGAAGGCGGGGAAGTCCGTGGGCATGGATCTTACAAGCAAGGAACTCCTGCAGGGGATTGTGTCAATCAAAGGGGGACGGATGCACTTGTTGGAGTATTTCAACCGTGTGCTGACCACCCGGGAGATCCCGCATGCGTGGAATAGGCCGCTGGTGATTTTGCTCCCAAAGGTACCCTCGCCTACCTCCGCGACTCAACTGAGACCCATAGCTTTGGGGAGCAGTGCCTCTAAGGTGTTCTCCAAGATGCTACTCGCCAGGGTTAAGGGGTCACTGGAGAGTAAGGCGTTCGACTCTTTGAACCGGCAGGCGCTGTTGGACCGTTTGCATGAGCACCTTGGCAATACCGCCGAGTTCTTCTGCCTCCAGGCCCTCTTGTGCGACGTGCGCACGACCATCCAGACTTTGTGGGGAGTTTCGTCAGTGGACATGGGTTCGGGGATTAAGCAGGGAGCGGCCGAAAGCCCGCTGCTGTTTGCATTTGTTATGGAAATAGCCTTGAGGGAGGCCACCACGCAGTTCGAGTGGGGCAAAATGCCGAGGGTCCTACCGGAGCTAGTGTCCTCAGACCTTCTCTTCATGGATGATGGGGTATTGTGGGCCAGAGACTGCAGGGATCTGACGAGCAAAATCGCGGGCTTCTCCGAAGTACTGTCCAGGTACGGCCTCTCGTTGAACCTCAAGAAGTGCCAACTCTACTGCACTCCGCTGTGCCCGCGACCACACCAGCTCCAGGTCGGGGACTTTAGCCTGACAGGGCAAGATGGACTGGAGGTCATGGGGGTTACAATGGCTCAAGGGATGCCGATTGCAGCTATGATTCACCCCATGTTGGTACGGGCCCAGAACAAGTTTTGGTCGCTAAAGCATCTCTTCCGGTGTAAAGTATCCGCCATTTCACGCCTCAAACTGATGCACAGGGTTATTACCAATTCTGCACTGTGGTGCTGCTCGGCATTCCCCCCGGATAAGGGTGCATTAAAGGCAGTGAATACACAGCAAAACCTCTTGATCGGCTGGTTGCTCAGGCTGGGTAAGCGCAAAGGCGAGGAGTGGCTTCCATTCAGATTGCGAATTGTCAGGTCGGCCAGGGCGATGCTGAACAATGCAGGGTTGCCGAGGTGGTCGACAGTGTGGTTGCAACGTTGGTGGGGTTACTCGGGACATCGGGCACGGTCGCTGTTGAGGGTGGTGCCACCTTTCAGTGCTGAGGTAGACACGGTTCGTACTCTGGAGTGGTGGAATAGGCAGAAACGACCGTCAGGTGTGTTCCACCCGGGCGCCTTCTACCCCCGGGTTATGAACCTCGAGCGAGCCGAACAAGGCCTGCTCCGGGCCATGGAGGGAAGCAGCTCACGACAAGAAGGGTTGGAATAGCAAGATGCAGACCTGGGTCTCGCAACAGGACCTCCCATGGGCATCAGGGTTGCAGCTGAGCTTGACGTGCGAGTAGGAGTTTGCCTGGAGGGTTAGGGTTTTGGACGACTGGTCGAATGAAGGCGACACCTGACAGATCTGTCGGCTCGAGGCTCCTTGACAAGCACAGTGGTAAACCCGCCCAGCCGTCATGATGTACTTCCATGTGTTCTTTTGGCTGCCTCCTCTCCTTTGCGACTGGAGATTGGCTTCAATTCGATATGTTCAGATGTGCCCCGCCTACGTGGCGGATGCGAAGTTGAACTATGTGGCGGACTACACAGGCCTCGCGAGCTTGACATTGACCGCGGCTATACCTCCTGGTTAACTTCCCCGACTACGTGCGTGACTGGGATGCAGGTATACTACTGGGTCGTGCTGCGCACCTTCCTCTTCAGGGATCACCGAGAGGGTACAACCCGGGGTTGAACGAGTTCAACTTCCTCATCACCCAAGGGCCAGCTCGAAGACGCCACCCACCCCGGGGGACCGTCCCCGCACACTCGTTGGCAGCGGGAGTCGTGAGTGACATCCACTAGTACCACAGACAGGGCTATCGGACCAACGGGCTCATCCAGGCCATCGAGCATCCTGGGCACACCGACAGCTACACACTGCCTGGGCCTTCACTAGCGAGCTCCCCAACGCCAAATCACTTCAATACGTGGGCCCAACAATGGAACATTTGGCACGAATGCTTGCGAAGCGACTCTACCCATCACATTGGCTCGCCATCCTGGGGGTTCCTGATGGGGGCATGCTTGCTGACCATTCGGCGTGAAGTCTGTGCGGTGCTCTTCCTTGGTCCTGTCGGCGGACAGCCGGGAGGATACCATCAGGAAATCCAGCTCCCGGCGTGGCTACTCACGGCGGCACAGGTTGCAGCCACAGCCCAGGCCACAGGCGCGGACATGATGGGCCTCCTCTACGCCGTTGTACAGTCTCGAGGAGTACCTGAGTACACGTACTTCGCGGGCCCGCTCTTTCAGGTCTTGTCGGTACTGGCTGGCATCCCGGAGTCACAAGTGCACCCAGGGGTAATGCAGATGGAGGTCATTGAGTGGGCCGAGTTCACGGAGCGACACATCCTGGGGGAGTGATCATGCCACGGAGCTCGCACTACACAATGTATTCATGGAGGCTGGGGGATCGCCGGACGCGGACCTTGGCCCACAGAGGAGAGAAACTCCCCACCTCCGAGAAAGGCGCGAACAGTTCAACCGTGTGCGTCGCACTAGTCCACTCCTACAACAACTGCGGGGGGCCGCAGCGCCTCCGCTGGACAACCGGGGTCACATGCTGGAGTGGACTGGGGGAGTGGTGCAGCACATCCATGACCTCCATGCGGAGGGCTTCCTTCCTGACTGCTGTGTTCCCCTCATCCGGCAGATGGTGCTCGAGCGAAGGTTTGCGGAGTACGAGAGCGCTGCTGCCCACTACCTGCGCAATGTGGAAAGCCAGATAGGCACATACATGGGATGCCATGCGGTGTGCCGGTTGGACACGGCATGCTGGGCAGAACGGGTCGAAGAGGCATTGTGGCGTCCATGGACTTGATCTACGAGGCGCCCCTTCTTCTTCCTCTTCTTCCTAAGGACCTAAACAACGGTGGCTGAAACCAAGCCCTGCCCGCCGGCGCCGACATGCTCCGCCTTTGGCGCGATCTCGAGGTGGAGGCCGCGGCGGCGCATCAGGGGAGGTATGTACCACGGAGACGCTCAGCCTGGCGGCGGCGGCGGACCAAAAGACTCGGGGCAGAGAACGGACTGCTCTGCGGGATGGGGAGTCACGCGGTGACAAGGGCAAGAGAGCACCACCGAAGGCGAGACCTGTACCACGGCCCAAGCATCACGCAGCGCCAGCGGCACGAGCGGGGTCCACCTCAACTCCGACCCCGGCATCTTCGTCTACGGACCTGGCCCCAATTTCCCTGGACACGGCGGTTGACACATGGATGCTGTGCCTGGGACTCAGACATGTGGACGACCCGGTCGGTCACGATCTCCTCCCTGCTCATGTCTCGGCCAG
Organism: Symbiodinium sp. CCMP2592; assembly: GCA_905221615.1. Classification (NCBI taxonomy): domain Eukaryota; class Dinophyceae; order Suessiales; family Symbiodiniaceae; genus Symbiodinium; species Symbiodinium sp. CCMP2592. Next base: position 564,557 of record CAJNDT010000757.1, on the reverse strand, counting down.
CATCGGCGACACCTATGTGGTCCCACAATATGCAGGACCGACAGGTGCTCATGCTGGCCATCCACAGGCTTGTCCTCCGACTGCTTGCTGCCATGGGGGATGCGATCCAGACAGCGGTCACTCATGAGAGGGAAGAAACGATGGAGGTCGCGGTGGAAGAAGATGACGAGTACATCTATATGCAAATGCCCAAGGACTTCCCTGACCTCCTGCTGGCACTCCTGGAACACCGATGTGCCAATAATGCGGCGGGATGGTTTCTGGGTCACTCAGGAGGGAATGTGGGGATGACGGTGGCAGTCCTGGCTACCTTCGTGGGGGATGCCAACTCCAACGACTGGGCCCGATGCAGCGAAGATGGTGTTAAATGGGCCCTGCAATGGGCCCAGCGGCTGCAAGTTCACCTACCCCAGCACCCAGGGTCTCGGCAGGCGAGGGGGCTTGTCCCGTGTCGTGGGCCGGTTATGCTGTTCTCCAAGCCGATTCCGGATGACATTGACAGCGATGGCGTGGAAGGACGGCCTTTTGGGGCTCTTGCGGCGGCACCAGCCGACGCCATACTGCTCGGGGACTCTCATGAATCGGGATGTGCATCGGGGCCTACTGAACCGTCCTCGCACGGACTCACGAACTACCTGGTTGGACTCCGCACGCCTTCGCCCGCTTCGGCTGCTTCGGAGACTGCTGCCGGGCCGCGCAAGGTACGGGTCCTCATGGTCGAGGTGAGCTCGGGCAGTGCTGATGTTCCGCGGCGAACGTTGCGACTGCCGTTGAGGCCAAACGGAACAGCCACTGTTCAGCTGCAGTTGGGCATTACTGAGGAGGAGGACCAGGATGAGATTGCCACACAGCCAGCTGGGAAGAAGCACAGGGTGACAGGGTCGCAGTACATGAGCCCGCCATCGTGGGGGGTGACATGACTCAGATGGATTCCCTGGAGGCCCAAGGGGTCGAGGCTATATCGGCGGACTTGGTCTCTTCGCTGGCTGACAGTCGTGACTTGACCGATGAGCAGATCCTTCGGCTGTATGGCAACGAGGTCCTGGATTTGGTGCAGGTCCGACGTGCCTTGATGCCGACGGGGTCAGCTACTGGATGCGGCGAACGAGGTGATGCGGTGTAGTGCCTGGGTCTTCGCTTCGCGGGTTGACGAGTGGTGCTGTGAGGGTGACGTCTGAGAGGGCTTAGGATGTGTGCCTGTAAGCGGCGCCGTTCTGGGGTGCTGGGATGTCGCCTGTCCCCTGGCCTCTGTGGCCTTTATCGAGCAGACTGGATTGCTGGGTGAAAAAGGGGCTCAAAAAAAAAACCTAGAGCCTGAACCCTAACCCCTAAACCCAAACCCTACAGCCTAAACCCTATTCAGCCCTGAGGACGGAGCCGTAGCTCACCGCGCAGCTGTGGCAGTGACGCGAGGAGAGCGCGACCAGCGACCTGGCATTGAACCAGGATGGTCCGGGATTTAGGGTGCCGGGTTCAGGGTTTAGGGTTTAGGGGCGTTTAGAGATTCTATAGCTTTAGGGTTCCGGGCTTAGATATCATAGTGTTTCGTGTTTAGGACTTCGGGTTCTTTAAACTGGCTGCCAGCCTGCCTGCCTGCCTTCTTTCTTGTTTATTTATCCATCTTTCTGTCCGTCTTCTCTGACCACCACCGATCCTGGCCCTAAATCCTAAGCCTCCCCCACTCGCCACAGGGCTTCAGAAGTCCTGGTTGCCTGCGGCTGAAAGTTGCTTTTGCGATTGGTTGCTAGGTTTTCCGGTTTCGGGCTTAGGGCTCAGGACCTTTTAGGTTTCAGGGTTTTGTTTGGTGTTTCGGGATGTTGCAGCACCTAGTTACGTTGCCGTGATGCAGTCGGGATCCCTGGAATGAGGTAGCATCTACTTTCGGTCGGGCTTCCTGAATCAGCTTGTGCCTAGACACCTAACACCTTACTACCCATACTCATGGCAAAACATCTATTACAATGAGTGCTGCAGAAGACCATCGTGGGTACTCTGTGTGTAGGATCGTGCGTGGCTTGTGGTGGATCTACAAAGTTTCGTTGTACTCGTTGGTCATGGCAACTATGCAGCTCCGCCTCCGTGAATGCCCCCCCCCCCGCCCCACCAAGTAGCCTGGCAGAACGTGCTCCTTTGTCAAAGCTTTGAGATAAGCCTCAATTACAAGGGACCGTAAGTTTGAGCAGGCCACTCTTGAAGATGCATCCCAGAAAGGTGACTTTATAAGTTGCCCACGAGAACGCGTGTTCGACAACGCGTGTTCGACTTGCACGGTTCTTGGATTCTGGGATGTTGAAGTAAAGCGTACGTTACATTTACGTTACATTCACACTACAGATTCATGATAGCATCACGCATGCAGATTCCTGAAGACATCCAGAACTTGCATGCCTATTTCATCCTACTCCCGTGCTGTTCTCTTCATGTTTCAGTTGACTGTCTTGTATGCCTCTGTAGACAGAAAGCCAAACATGTTGGAGTTGCGCGCGCGACGGCTTGGGTTTCTGGCTGGCCGCAGGTCCCGTTTAGATGTTGTCCGCGGTGGACAAGGCAGTTTCATACTTCAGACTTCAGCAGAAAGTGCGCGCTGCTCGCTAAGATACACAGGGTGAAACTTTCGAGAGGGAGCCGCAGAAGCAAATCCATAAAACCCAGTTTCATTACCTTTCGACTATGCTCCTAGTATGCAAGTATGCCGTCATGCGTGCAGCCGGTTCGCTTCGGATCCCCGGCCCGGAATATCAACGAAGCATGCCTTGATCCATGAGGCCGTGACGCTGTTGTGAGGTCCTTAGATGCGAATCTCCAATCCTAAGTTTTCCCTTTTTGACTTATGTTACGTATTTTGGGGGAATGACATATTCCGAGAATGGCAGCATATCAAGTAAAGAAAATATGATCCGGGACCAAGTGGCATCCTACAACAGTCGAGACAACACGCCGAGCCCTAGAACTCCAAAACTTTTGGAGACTTTAAAAAGCCCGCTAAAGAGCCTGGAACTCGGAGTAAAACTATGCCCTGAACTTGGATGTTTCAGCCCCGGTCCGACACGGATGCCTGCGCAGCATGTTTGCGCATGCGTGTTTTCTAGGTGTATTCGATGTGTATGCGTGCATACATGTGCACATTCTATAGATATGTATATGACTCTTTTTTTCTCTCTCTCTCTCTCTCTCTCTATATATATATATATTTATATTTATAGGTGTATATATATATAGGTATGTAAAGATACGATTCAGATATATACATATACAGGTATAGAAATGCAGAGATATACATTTGGCTGTAAGTGGTTCTGTGTGTGTGTGTTTTTTGAATTTGTTCGTGTGTGTTTTTGCGTGTTGGCACATGTCGTATGCTCGGCTATGCTCATTTGTTTCTGCTCTCGTTTTTTCTCGTTTCGTCGTTCATCTGTTGGAACTGTGTCCGACGTTCAGACTCCTATATATTGGGAAGCATTTGCACTGTCCAAAGTTTGTGATTGTGGCGTGGTGGGCGTGGCTGACGTGAGATCATTCCGCGGTATTCGAACCTTGCGCTGCCTTGAACCGCCATCCCCCAGCACCGAGCCAGAAATCAGAAATTAGGTTAGAGTGTAGTCGGGTTCGTTTGTCGGAGCATGCTGCAGCCAAGAAAATACACACATGGCGTCGAGCTTTACTTAACCCGTGGATTCATAACTGCATCGGCAAAAGAAGTGCCCGAACACATTCCGGTAAGTCTCAATTCAGAAACATTGCAGACAAAAGCCTCAGGTCCAAAATCCCGATCTCTCGACGCGTAGAAGTTTTTCGATGTTGGAAATGGTGATCGACGAACATGATAATACATGATATTGGTTTAGACGCCCAGGCCGGAATCTGGTGTTTCAAGCTCCCCAAGAATTTAGTGTGGAAGTCTCATACTTGAGTGTAAGAACTCGTGGTAGATGAGGAATGTGGCAAAGATGTTCAGCTCATGATGAGGGGCCTAGGAGTTTTTAGTTTGTAGAACACAACCACCGATGTTGTAGGTACTTGGGGCCGACGATTTCGCGCATCGATTTCTCGCCCGATGGCCGCACACTTATGGCGAACGTGCAGACAGAATCCGGACTTGAATTGAGTGCTCGGTCTTTGGTTGCTCCTGACCCATAAAATCTCTTCATCACATCAGGCGTTCGGTTCCAGCGATAGGCATGGTCTCGGGCTTGGGGGTTCTGAATGTTGGTTGCGGGGGTGGTGCTGCTAGATTCAAGTTCCCTAGAGGCCCCCCCAGGAGGGTATCTTTGATATTGTAAAGAATCTGGTAGGGGACTGGTTGCCAACGTTCAAAAGCGTGGTATGCAGGGTGTCATGTCATGTATTGATGTGGTGGTCCGGCAATTCGAGTCCCGAGTTTGGAGTTTATTAAGGATTAGGATGGGGGGTTGCGGGCTTGGCTTGTGCCGCGAAGCTCCAAATGTCCAACACCTTGACAGCCTTGACACCCAATACACCCATCACCTGAAACCCAACATGTTGTCGGACATAGGAACTTAAATTTGTTACATGCACACTAACCTGAGCCGTCGTCATTACGGTTTCGGTTGTCAGGTTGCGTATACCCTAAACCCGCCTAAACCCTAAACCGGAACAACGGCATCTGAAAGACCTGCGACCGGCTGAATTTGGCCTGGGGGTCTGCCTGTATCTCCCTCTATAGTTGTACTTCCAACATAAGGGGTACCTTAGGGTTCCTTTAAAGGGCTACTGTGAGGGTACTACAAGGGTTCTATAAAAGGGTTAGGGTTTAGGGTTTAGAGTTTCCGAAAGTTAGGGGTACCTTGTTTTGGGGTCCTTATAATAAGGATCCTACTGTTCAAGGTACTGTATTAGTATTAGGATCCCCTATTTTCGCACACTCACATGTATCCGCTGAGCCCAGCATCCCGGGGCCCCCGACGCTGTGGTTGAAGATTCAAGTGCAGGCAGTTGAGATCGAATCACTGGGTGCACAATTATGTTCGTGCTCCGAAATCTGAGCCTTACCCATACAGCTTCATCCGATATGCAACTAAGCTATCAAACCTGAGCCCGTAATACTCCTAGGTTCATACATGTATATGCTACTAGTAGATGCATATGTGAAAATGTGCCTCTATAAACACTGAGGGAAGACCAAATGGTTTTAAGTTACAATATGAGTATATTTTAAATATTCCATTACAATATACATACCTATTTTCGTTCATACATGCATACATACATACGTACACACACACACGGACACATAAATTATATATATATATATATACATACATATGTATATATAGTGAAATATGTCAATACGTGTGTTTATCGTTTTTGACACGTGTACATGTGCGTGTGTGTTTGTGTGTATATATATACATACGTGAAAATGTGTACATATCTGAATACACTCATACGATTATGTCGGTCCCTTTCTGCTTCTCGGTGGCTGTGTGTCCGGGGTGGTGCGAATGAATCTGAATGACTGAATGGATGCGAATGTTCGGTCATGACTGTGCGGATATGAAGGTGATCACCAAGGTTATAGTACTCACCAATCTTAAGTACAAGCATGCCTTGGCAGCCTTGGCACTGATAATCACAGATTATGTGCAAACATGCATGCATACATAGACACATTACACATACTAGGCGTACTACACACATAGCATACGTTGCATACATATGACGCTGTACTGTAAATACATACTCAAACACACACACACACACACATTTCCTACATTTGTACCTACTTACATGCATACCTGCATGCACACATACATGCATGCAGACCGGCCATAAAATACCTTGCAATGCGTCACGACGCAATACAAGACAACTCAGTGCTGTTCATGCATACATCGTTACACTCGCATACCAGACATTCCTCACTGCATGTGTACATACATACATACATGCATGCATACATACATCGTTTCATACAGACACACACAAACACATTTATATACATATGTATATGTATATATATATATATATACACATGTAGGTATACATACATTAGATTACAGTTCATTTAATCAAACCCCACTGACGTATGCAAGGTCATGTGTACATACGAGTACATACGTACAGATGCATGTAGGAACATACTTACATACATATAGCCAGAGAGTTCGACAGACAGGAAGACATAATACTTGTAGCGACTTTTCACTGGGTAACGGCTCGTCAGCGTCGAATTTTGCAGTCAACCAGCCGTTTTGCGATTTCTTCTAGCTAATCTTAAAGCTTAACCCTACTGTGCCAGGGGAGTCCTTCAACCGCCACTAAAGCCCTAAGCCTGAACTCGAAGCCCCAAACCCTGAGGCCATGAAGCCCAGAAGTCCTACGCCGTGAATCCGAGGAGTTTGGATCAGAACTTCGATTCTTGAACGTGCTGGATGGCAAGCTCCTGGATCTGACATGGCCTGTTTTGAGTTTGGGGTTTAGGGTTTGGTTTTGCAGTGCGTAAGGTTAAGGGTTTAGTTTTTGGGTCTAGCTTTTTGCTTGACCGGTGGAGTCCTCGGAACACAGCAGCAGTACATATTCGGGGCAGGATCAAGCCGAAGCATGCGCAGCATGGGAGGGAGGGATTGAGCCTTGAGTGAAGGCCTTGTTGTCGATGGTTCCCATATGACCAAGAGTCGTACCGAGCTTGGCCGGGACAGGAGTGCTGTGCCGAATCCATGCAGTTGCTGCCTTTATGCAGTGCTAAGTTGCACGGTGCAGGATCAGCCAAAGACCCTTTACAACCCGTATATGCGTGGCTAGGTGAGCAGTAGAAACCATGTACAGATCGTACAAACACAACTCAGCCCCTCTTCCTCAATGGTCAAGCCACTTGCGCCTGACCTAGAATCATGCAACTCTGCATTGAACTATTCTCTCCTTTGCAGGTCCTGTACACACCCGACATCCGAGGCTGCTTTGCCGCATCAAGTTCGATGGCGGCTCCATTGCACTCTGGCGGCCGATGGTGGGCTTGGCGCCGCCGGCGCCTGTGGCTGCGATGCTGTGCGCCTCTGTTTGATGCGTGTCTGTCTGTGTGTTTGTCTCTGTGTGTGTGTGTCTGTCTGTCTGTCTGTCTGTCTGTCTGTCTGTCTGTCTCTCTGCCTGTCTGCTTTGGTCAGTTCGGGCTCAAGTCTTTGAGGGTGCAAAGATTTCTGGGTGTTTTGTGAGCGCGATGCCGCTGCCTTGCAAGAGGTTTAACAGATGTTGAACAGTGACGGGGCGTTGGTTATGACATGGGTCGGAATCCAATTCTCCCTATTAGGCTTAAATATTCACGTGGCACACCCCGACCCTGTTCTAGTTGTTAAGACCCCTCTCTTACTAGGCTTTTGCTTTGACCTCAAACCTCTTGCCTTTGGTGTCTAGTGATATTGTGGGCGTCTTTTGGTGGATTACTTTGAGGTCGGGGTACGGCCGGTGTGTGTGGCATAAAACTTGTAGGGATTTGCGAATAGGATTCAGTTTGGAAAAATTGTCACGTGCTGCCAAGAACATAAAGGCGGCGGATTTTCAGAATCTTCATTGAGGAGTCATGTGCATGTAACCTTTGCCGCCCTACTTACACTTGCGACCTAGTTTTGCACTCGAGCCACCAAAGAGCTGAACTTTAAACGCCGTCGCTTGTCCAATTAATCCCTGCTGACCTTCCCAGACTTGAACCTGAACCCGAAGCTTTTGAATCCCGAAGTGCTAATCTCCCAAACCCAAAAACCCTGAAACCCCAAACCCCGAAAGCTTCACAGCCCTTAAACCCAATCCGAAAGGCCTAAAACCCCCAAACCCCGAAAGACCCACAGTCCCTAGGGTATGGGGTTTAGGGTTAAAGGCTTAAGCCCGACACATTTCAGCGTAAAGGACTTCCCGGTGCCCGAGCACACTCGCAGCACTCTGGCACCCACAGTCGAACTTCGAGATAAGGACCGACGGGATGTTGCCAAAACGGTCCACCTTTTGCGGGCAAACATATTAAGCTACGATGAAGTTGGGGTATAGCATGCAGAAGGGATCCAATCGATATATCTATGATTTCTATCTATCTATCTACCTACCTATCTATCTATCTATCTATCTATCCGTATGTGTGTGTATATATATATATATATACACATGTACCTCTATCATATTTATATTTCTATATGTATGTATGTATGTATGTATGTATGTATGTGTGTATATATATATATATATATATATATACGTATATATGTAGGCCGCATATGGTCCGTATTATCACGGCTCCGTGCCACTAACATATTGGCTGCTCAGATGTCATTCTTGTGCTCGGGAGTCCAAACCGCAGACTTAGGCCCAGATGTAGTTTAGTCAGAATTCGTTCGATTCAAGCGGCTCCCGTGTACAAGTCTTGCAAGATGCATCTATATGCCTCGAAGAACACGTCTCCAAGCATATCATGTCTATGTCTGCGATACTGTAGCGTAACTTGTTATTTAGCACACACGAGGGTTCATGCGAGCTTTGGAAGATGTTCTATACTTAATTACGGCCCGGCTGGTTTGTTGGAAGATCGGGGTATGCAATGCACTTGCGGGGGAGCTTTAGGGGTGATGGTTCAGGGCGTCTTACGCGACCCGTAATGGCCCAGCAAAGGAGCCCCCTACCTAAGCCCCAAACGGTACTTGGAGGATCATGGGACTTAGTAAGTGGGTTATAAGTACCTTAATTGTGGTTATAAGTAATGATAACTGTAGTTACCTTACTTATAGACCCAGTTACCAAGTCCCATGATCCTTTCAGTATAATACAGGTGTTGAACTCGCGCCAGGACTGGCTCTGGCGCCGCCTTTGCACGCTGCAAGCAAAGCTTCAGGAGCTGTGCCGTTTGCTGTGTTGAGGGTTTCTTTGTCATACTTGGGTAGCATTTCACATTTTTACGGGTACTTAAACCCAATAAGGAATAAAATTTGATTGTTTTAATCCTATCCTAACCATGAACTAGGTTTAGCGTTTAGTGTTTAGTGGAGGGGGCCGGGCGCACAATTTTCAAGGAAAGCTCCGAGAAACCCTTCAAGGAGCCTTTAAAGAAAGGTTCTTTCTGTGGCCTATAACGGCCTATTGTAGTTTACGGGGTTCCTGTCCGGGTTCCTTTGGGTCCCATGATCTAGATCAGGATTTAGAAGGTTCCTGTCAGGGTTCCTTCATGGGGCCTATAAAGGGTTCTATAAGATTAGGGTTGACGGGTCTTCGGGCCACGGTTTAGGGTTTAGGGTTTTGGGTTTTGGGTTTAGGGTGTTGAGGTCTAGGTACCATGCTCAACTTGGGTGAAGGGTTTAGGCTTTGTGCAGACTTTCCAAGCTACTTGGTAACTGGGGTTCATTATGGGGTTGACAGCTGTTTGGCCTTTGAGCTCTAGCCGTGGTGTTCATCTTGCGCTGTCGGATTTCATGTGTTGCGGCTTTGCTGTTCATGGGTGGGATAGATCTTGTTGCAAACCGTCGGGGTACAGGTTGTAGATGTTGCATTACATTTGTTGTCTAATGCTTTCACGGCACACCACTCTTAGCCCAAAACCATCCATGCTAAAACATGAACCCTTTTCCCTCCCCAAACCCCTAAAGCCGTAAATCTTATGAGCCCCGAACCACATAAAGCTAAACCCTGAATCCGAAAGCCCCAGCGAGTGAAGGAGATCCAAGCCGAGAGCACTGGCCCACCACAGTACCAGTCGGAGGAGGCGCGCAACGTTCCTACTTACAGGAGCAGGAAACTTATCCCAACGGTTCTATGTACCGATATAGTAGCATGTAGGGTTTCCATATTAGGAATTACTATTATATGACTTAGGGAAGTATCCCCCATAACAGTACATAGGACCCTTTGGGTTACTGACTAATTAAAAGGATTCTACAAGCGATGCATAAGGGCTTCGAGTTTTAGGTGTCAAGAGACCTGGAAACTGGGGTTATGAAATAGCATCACTATAGCGCTCTGTAAACACCCAGAAACTCTAAAACCCTCCAACTAAAGAGCTTATTCTATCCCATGTTAAGGATCCCCCTGCAATTGGAGGCATATTCCTTAATTAAGGGGCTTGGGTGGCGTCCCTTGGCAACTAGCGCAGCTTAGAAACTTCGCATGGTCCGTTTCGATTGACATGCTCTGACTGCTGCTTGGCTTATCTATCTATATGCATGTATACATATTTATGTATATATACTTATGTATATATAAATACACACACCTAGATATTTGCACGTGCACATATGTATATATATATATATATACATACATAGAGAGTGAGAAATAGCTGCAGAAGTCTCCCGCCACAGTTGAACCTCCAGGGATCCACAAGGAACGAAGCCGGAGTACGCTTGAAACTCCAAGTGCTTGTCGTGTCTATTGTAGGGTTTAGGGGTTTTGGGTTTTGGGTTCGGGGGTCGTCGTTGGGACTCTGCTTCTGATGGTAAACCGTAAACCCCTAGATCACTTTAAAGGATCCCTTATGACTGTAGTCTAAACCCTAAACCTCTAAACTGTACCCCTTGCAACATAGTTGCAGACTGCAGGGCCTCAGCCCCAATAACTACCTATAGTTTAGGTACGGCCCCCACTCAGTAATAGTTGAATAATGTTCATCATAGATATATGAGGACCTTAATAGTAGCACTATTATAGACTCTTATTGTATAGGGTATAGCCTGTAGTCTCCATTGCAGTTCCCTTTTGGGGTTACCTTTTGGGACCCTTGCTATAAAGTTGGTTAAACCAAAAACGGGAATTAGAATGGAGACTATAGGATAAAGCCTCAAAGCCTTATACCCAAAAGCCCTACCTAAAGGATCACGGGACTTACGGTTGATGATATAAATCCTGCATGACCTTAAGGACCCTAAACTATGGGAATTATGGTATATTCCTTATTATGGGTAATGCAGGATTTTGACCATCAACAGTAGTAATTGGGGTTCCTTTAAGGGGTCCCTTTACATAAGGGAACCTGTATGGGTACTATAAGGGTTTAGGGTTTAGGGTCTAGGGTTTAGGGTTTAGGGTTTAGGGTTTAGGGTTTAGGGTTTAGGGTCTAGGGTTTAGGGTTTAGGGTTTAGGGTTTAGGGTTTAGGGTTTAGGGTCTAGGGTTTAGGGTTTAGGGTTTAGGGTTTTGGGGTTTTGGGGTTTAGGGTTTAGGGTTTAGTGTAAATCCAAGATCGATTCTGAATCAGGAGCTTCTTCTCTTCCTTGCCCAGCATAGAAAGCCCCACGACGTGTATCTGAAGGCGCAAGCGTTCGTCGACAGCTGGCGAAACAGAGGGCCCGCAGTGCGAGCACACGCGCGACTGTGTTGTGCCGTCTTAGTTTGTAGATTGGTAGCGGAGCTTCGGCTCCTTAGGTCCAGTCTTTTCCGCTTCTTTGTGCGATGTCGCAACTCCATGGGGAAAGTTTCTACGGCAACCTTGGCCAACCCCTAAGACCTCCTGTACCCGATCCTCCGCAAGAACACAGTGATGGCGCGCATGCTGTACCCGGGGACGTAGGCGGTGACCGGTCCTCTCGTGATGATCAGGGCGGTGGAAGTAAGTGGACTCCCAAGGAGTCCAGCTCAGGAGCTGGAGATGACAAAGGCCAGGGCGGTGATGATCGATGGCAGTGGAGTAGAAATCAGCAGAGCTGGTGGGGCTACTCTTGGGGAAACGGGAGTCAATGGGACTCCTCTTGGGAGCCTCGATGGGACTCCGCCCGGAGGTGGAGTCGTGATGAAACTTGGGGCACTGGCTCTACGGAGTCGGGATCAGCGACTGATTGCCAGGGGAACGGCAATCCGAAGGGGCACTGCCAGCACGGAGATGGCGCGCAAGATCTTCATCCTCCTCGAGGTTCGGGCGATCCTCGAGTTGACGGGGCAGGAGGCTTTCCGGATGGATGGAGGCCGACTTCGCTTCCCGCGGAGCTGGGCGGGCCACGACCTCGCGGCCCTCAGGAAGGGATCCGCGGTCCCTCAGAGAAGATGGTGGTGCCTACTTTCTCTGGCACGATGGATGCTGGAGATGAGAACTTGGGCCAGACGGCCCGGTCCTATCTACGACAGGTCGCGGCATGGAGGCGCATGACGAGAATGGCCCCTGAAGCTCAAGCGTTGACCTTGTACCAGAATCTGACGGGGAAAGCGTGGATTGAGGCAGAACGCCTCAGCGTCGACCGCCTTGCCGAGGCGGATGGAGTGGACCACCTGCTTGCCTGGATCAAGGACCGCTACCTCGACGTCGAGATCACACAGGTGGGACGGTGCCTGTCTGACTTCTTCAGAAAGCTGAGAAGGAAGCCCGGACAGTCCGTGAGAGACTACCTGTCCGACTTCGACAGATGCCTGGCCAGGTTGAACGAGGTCGGCTGCGTCCTCCCGGACCTGGCCTCGGCGTGGGTCCTGGTGGACCGGATGGGCTTGGAAGAAAGCGCCGAGCTCAACCTCCTTGCCTCCGTCGGTAACGTCTACAACCTGAAGCTCCTGAAGCAAGCTTCCATAGTTCAGGATAGATCCCTTCGCAAACCATGGGAAACCTCTACGAGTACTAAGCCCTGGAACAATCGCAAACCGCAAAGTGCCCTGATGGCGAGCGCCCTCGACGAGGAGGCGGCCGGCGACCTCGACGAGGAGAATGCTGGCGCAGAGGACGATTCTGAGGTCGTCCCTGAATCTGTGGCGGCAGAGCTTTATGAGGCCTACGTTACTCATGAGACGGCTCGGCAAAAGTACCGTGACACCCTGAAACTCAGAGGCAATGATGCCGAGAGCATGAAGCAGGCCATGCACCAGAAGCTCCTTGCTGCAAAACAGAGATCCTTTTGTTCCGTCTGCAAGAAGCGCGGCCACTGGCACCGAGATCCGCAATGTGTGTTTAACCAGGGTCAGGGGAAAGGGCATCCCGGCGGGAACGGCTCGGCTACGGGGGCTACTTCGGGCTCTACTACCAGTGCTTCCACCCCTGAAAGGAATCCCAAGGTGAATTTCCCTTGTCACGTGGTGCATGTTACATGGGATCTGGCCCAGCCCGCTGAGAACTGTTCCTTGTTGGGGATCACGGACACAGCCTGCAGCCGGAGTGTTGCAGGAGTCCCCTGGATTGAGGCCTACATGAACGAGGCAAAGAAAGTCGGCTTCCGCCCGCCCTTCCTTGAGGCCCGGGAGTCTTTCAAGTTCGGGGCCTCTCGTGTGTTTGAGGCCGTCTACAGCGTGGTTCTGACTTTTGACATCGGAGGGCATGGAATACTCGTCAAAGTGTCGGTCGTCAATGGGGACGTGCCCCTACTGCTGTCCCGACCCGTGCTCGGTCGTCTCGGAATGGTCCTCGATGTCAGTGAGAACAAGGCTGACTTCCGCAAGTTGAATGTGAAGGACCTCGCGCTTGTTATCACGGAGACGGGCCACCCCGCGGTCCCTGTCAAGCCGATATTTGTAGATGGCGCCCTCGCCCAAGGCGGCGGCTGGGACGGACCTGAGGTGAAGATCCTTTCTGAGCGTGCGCAATACACGGCCTTTGCAGTAGAGACTGTCTGTTTTTCTGAGCCAAACCCACTTGAACAGTCCGCAAGAACCACCTCTCCTCAGAGTCCACAGCAGTCTTCCACAGAACCCGAGCAAGTAGTCGAGTCATCAGCCTGCCCTACGAGATCCTCCCCGAGGCCTTCGACCCAAAGTTTGAGTGGAGAGCCATCCGTATTCCATCCTAAGAAGTTGGGTTCCGCTGTCAGAGGTATGTTGACTGCCGACAAGCTCAGTCCCGTTGCCTTTATGACTTGGTGGAATAGCACGGCTACTAGCAACGACTTCTGGATTGAGGGCGAGCAGGTGTTGATTAGGATCCATGTGATTCCTAGGAAAACCCTATTCAATCCCGGGAAGTGGAACACAGCCTCCCCTGGACACAAAGCGGCCCTGCTACGAGCACTTGGAAGCCTCAGGACCACGGAAGCTATATCGTGTAAGACTCATCGTGAGTATCATCCCATACATGGAGAGTGGCGCGACCCAGGTGACGACACTGTACTTCCGATGCTTTGGGTCGGCAGAACAGTTTTTAGCCGCGCTCGAATGTCGAGCACCAGCGACCCTTTGCAATTCGAAGGACCCCATGGCATCGCGCTCCACGGCTCCTCTGCTGACAGCTCCCACGGTGACTCGCCCGAAGACCCTATGGGAACTGACCAAGGACGAGTTGGTGAAGGAAGCTCAAGCCCGAGGGCTACAGCTCCATCCCAAGTGGACCGCCGCGGAGATCAGGCAGTGATCCAAGAAGACCGGACTCAACGAGATGGACCCAGTGTGCCGGGAGCGCCGCCGCCCTCCTTGTCGAAGATGACCCTCGACCAGCTCATGAAGGCCGCCGCGGACGCGCACCTGGAGGTCCCGGAGCTGATGAGGGTTCTTCGGGACAACGGGAGCTCAGACGATACTCGCCTTCGGACGGTACCGGGGCAGTATGTGTCAGGAGACTCCACCAAGCTACAGAACCTGGGCGATTCGCGAGACCGAGGCCAATCCTGGGGCTCAAGAGGACCTGAAGATGTTTGCGGTTTGGAGCAAACGCGACTTGGAAGCCAAGCAGGCGACTCCGTCTCCGGCGACCCTGGGTGGCTACCTGGACTCCGAGGACACGGCGACCGTGCCCTACACCCCGGACCCCTCCGAGCAGTGGGACATGGTGGGAATGGCGAGTCCGCCATCGGGGGCACGACCAAAGGCCGAAAAGGAGAACGAGGGCCAGCACCAGGGTCCACAGGCGCCAGCGGCCCACAATGCGGACCCAGACCCCAAGGTGATCCAGCTCCCAGAGAACACCATCGGCCACTACCTCAACGAGGACTCTGCAGACCACGAGGGTGTCCGGAATGACCCCAAGGTGATCCAGCTCCCAGAGAACACGTGAAGGACACCGCAGACCACGAGGGCGTCCCTTCAACTACGATCCTAGGTCACGACCCATGCTCTTCAGCACCAGGTGAAGTGAAGCATTACCCCGAGGAGATCCAGTCCCACGAGAACACCATCGGCCACTACCTCGATGAGAAGGACTCTGCAGACCACGAGGGCGTCTACCTTGGTAACATCCCCGACGCTCTCCAGGAGGAGGAGTCCACCACTGGGGTAGAAGATGAGTTCGAGGCCATGTACACTGGAGCTGCTCTCACAGAACATCCTGGTGGGCGCGACGCTAAGGACACCTACGAAAGCCGGACATGCGAAGCGTCTGGAGGCGACCGCACCGAGGGCATGAAGTGCGAAGCCTTAGCACGGGAGCTCCTGGGTAAAAAGTCCTTTTCCTCAGAGAGCCTTGTCCGCCTGCTCGATTACCTCCCTATGAAAAGGACCCGGAGACATCGCGGTGTGTGTGGCGAGCCTACCGAGGTAGTGAAGACCTTCTTGGGCGGAATGTGGACCCACGGAGGACTGAGAGGGCTATCTCGGCAGACCCAGGACTTCCCCTGGACCATCAAGTATATCAACAAGGCGATGCGCGAGCTCTCCAAGGACGCATGGAGGACCTCACAGGCGATGTGGACTTCGGTGCTCATCACCCAGAACGTCCAAACCCGCCTCCATAAAGACGTGCAAAACCTTTCCGGCAGCCAGGTTCTCACCTACACCCTCGGTGACTTCACTGGGGGAAATCTTTGGCTAGAGGACCCTCGAGTTCCGACCGAGCTCGCCAAGGACTACTACGACGAGGCCGGCCACGCCTTCCGAGGAGCTTCCATCGACACAAAGGAGAAGCCCTACGTCTTCGATCCCAAGAGCAAGCACGCCACCGAGCCATGGGAAGGGAACCGTTGGTGCATCTCATGTTTCTCTACCCGCGGGATTGCATGTGCGGACCAAAGTGAGAGAGACGAACTACGAGAACTGGGCTTTCCCTCTACGGGGACTCGATGGGCTCCTGGCACCCAAACCGGACCACTACGACAAGGCCGATCGCCCTGCCAAGAGCGTGAGAAAAGGGATCTGGAAGGCTGCCAAGCGCTTGGTTGCCCTCACTACAGTCTGCGCAGCTGCTGCTGCGACGTTGACCGGAGAGACTCTGCCTGTCTCTCGGGGATCGGACTCTGTTGCGCTCCTGGAAGTCGGAGGCTGGACGAGGACTCTGGAGTGCGATTTCCTCAGTCCTTCCGGAAGACCTCTATCACGAGGACTTCCTCCCTAGGCTCAACGAGACTGTCGAGGAGCTCGCCCCAGCCACTATTTGGATCCACGGTGACATCGCTATCGGACGTCTACGAGAGTTAGAGGAGGTTGCCTACAAGCAGATCAAGAAAGGCAGGGCCGTGGTCTGGGAAGCGCCCGACGACGCTTCCATCTGGGAGACCTCCACCCTTGACCGCATGCGAGAAGAGGGAGACCTACTTCTAGAGCGAAGCCGCAATGGGAGACGAGAGCTCAAGATCAACTTGGTTCAGACCTCGGTGTCATTTGTGGGAACGGAAAAGGTCGGGGCGCTTGAGACCTACCTGGCCTCATCTCAAACTACACCAACGAGATCTACTACCTCTGAGGAAGCCTGCGCCGTGACCGAGATCTCCGAAGATACTCCCTCGGACCGGCTCCACGAATCGCGCGGAGCAAGTGCTATCACGTTCGAGGCCGGGAAGAAGATTCCTCCCGTCGTGCAGGCATCTTTACGCCGACTACACCAGAACTTGGCTCATCCCCGGAACGACGATCTGGTGCGTCACCTGAGAATGGCAGGAAGCGCTCCCGAAGTTCTAGAAGCAGCCAAACGTCTTAGATGCGAGGTTTGCGACCGGCACCACCGAGCGAAGTCGGCGAAGCCGAGCTCGCTCCCTTCCCTCTTGGAGTTCAACCAGCTGGTCGCGGTCGATGCCTTTTCGGTGTATGACGCTCATAAGACCCGAGTCGAGTTCCTCATGGTGATCGACCTCGGCACGGGATTCTGTGTGGCGCGAGAACTTGAAGGACACTCTGGCGAGGCCCTCGAGAAGGTTTTCTGTGATGCTTGGGCGTCTACTTTCGGGCCCCCAGGAACCCTCATCCTTGATTTGGAGACAGGCCTGCAAGCCGGCCTGGCAAGGTTCAGTGAATGGCATGGCACCTGGATCAGGCCCATCGCGGCGCAAGCCCACTATCAGCAGGGCTCCGTCGAGAGATGCATTCGCACCTGGAAGCAGCTGTGGGAGAAGGTCGTTGACGATAAGACGATCGAGTCCGATGAGGCGGCCATGGCAGCCACGGTGATCAACTCTGCAATGAATTCTTTGAGAAGGAGCTCGGGCACAAGCCCGGCACAGGCCGTGTGGGGGAGAGAACCTAAACTCCCAGAGGACTTGACACTTCCAGCCGAAAGTGAACACTTCGAGAGCGTCCTCACTCGAGATCGTCTCCGAGCCCGAGAGTTTGCCTTGAGGAACTCGGCCCGGACCGCCTACTACAAGTGCCAAAGCGACGCCACTCTCCGAAGGGCTCTTCACCATCGTTCCCGTGTTGCAGGCCCTGAGCTGGTCACCGGGGACCACGTGTACATCTACCGAAAGCCGAAGTCCCAAAAACACTGGGAATGGTATGGACCAGGCGTCTTGATAGGACGGGAGGGGCCCAACTGGTGGGTCTCATACTCCGGCCGCTGCCACCTCACTTCACCGGAGCACCTCCGGATGGCGAGTGGAGAAGAACTTGGTGCAGCCTTTTCCTTACGTGCCACGCGAGAAGACTTGGAACGGATCCTGGACATGGACTTCAGCGACGAGACCATCTACGTGGACGACACTGCCATGGGCGATGGCGACCATGTCCCTGAGGAGATCTTGATCGATCCCGGAGAACTACCTGGCGACCCGTCCTCCCCTTCGGCAACAGGGGACAACAAGAGGGACAAGGGACCCTCCCGGCTTCCGCCGGTTACCAAGCGACAGCGAAAGAAAGGGCCCGGAGATGATCCCGGACCGAGCCGTTCTTCCCACGAGCACCACGACAGCGCGTTCATGGCCAAGTTCGCGAAGACAGCAAGAGGGCGTGAAAAGGCACTCGAGAAGGAGATTCCATGGAACCTCATCCCGTCTGAGGCCAAAGACCTTTTCAAGAACGCGGAGGCCAAGCAGTATCAAGAGCATCGCGACCATGGAGCTTTGGAACCTCTGAGTCTCGAGGAAAGTCGCGAGATCGCCACCACGAAAGCGGACCGTATCCTGCCGAGCAGGTTCGCCTACCGTGACAAGAATTGGAGCAAGCGACGTGGCAATCCAGCCATCGACTGGAAGGCCAAAGCCAGGTTGGTGATAGGAGGACATCGCGACCCCGATTTGCTCAAGGGCCTCAACACCCATGCTCCTACCATTTCGAGGCAGGGCATCCTGCTTTTGCTCCAGATCCTGGCAAGCAATCTTCAACATGGATGGTCCGGGCATGCTGGCGACGTCACGGCAGCTTTCTTGTCGGGCGAGGAACTCACCCGAGAGCTCTTCCTGAAACAGCCCAAGTGCGGATTGGGCGGACTCCACCCGGAACAGCTCCTCAGAATTCGGAAGCCGATCTTTGGGCTTGTGGACTCCCCGGCAGCTTGGTGGCATAAGCTCAGCGGCACCCTCAAGACCTTGACGATCGTTGATGACCAAGGGGTCAGGTGGGCCATCAAGCAGTGCGAGCTCGACAACTGCATTTTTACGGTCCACCAAGTGAACACCGACGAGAACGGCTACGAGACCTACGGGAAGCCCCAGGCCTACCTTGGGGTCCACGTCGACGATATTCTCTTGATCGGGAATGATGGACTATGCGCCTGCTTGAAGCGCGAGCTGAGCAAGCAGTTTCCCATCGACGAATGGGAAACTGGTTCCTTCGAGTATGTGGGATCCTACGTGGACATTCAGCCCGACCGCATCAAGGTGAGCCAGGAGTCCTACGTGAGCACTCGACTTTTCAACGTCGAGGTCGAGAAGGGTGCGAAGGATTGGGAACCGGCCTCCGAAACCCAGAGGCTGGACAACATGTCCCTTATCGGGGCATTGTCATGGCTGGCCTCACAATCACGTCCAGATCTACAAGTCGGCGTGTCTATGAGTCAGCAGTGTCAACGTGACCCATGCATCGGAGACATCCGGTTCACGAACCTCCTCGCGCAACGGGCCCTGGAGCACCAGCAGGAGGGCGTCTACATCTACCCCGTCGACTTTGAGAAGGCCTTGCTCATCTGCTACCATGATGCTGGATGGGCAAACTGCCCACAAGATCAAGAGGACCCCTTCTACGCCCTCGACGAGGATGAGGAGAAGCAAGGTTTGATCGAAGGTGGACCGCACGGCCTCCTTTCCAAGAAAGCCAAGAAAGCCAACTCCTCAATTGCCTCTCAGCTCGGGTGCCTCTTCATGTTCGGGGAGGACAAGGTTCTACGAGGACACCAGACCCCTATGAGCATCCTCGATTGGAAGAGCGGTGCGTGCGAAAGGGTCTGCAGATCCACCTTCCAGGCGGAGACGATGGCGTGTGCCTACGGGATTGAGACCTCCGAGTACATTCTCAAGTTCCTGCAGACCCTCCTGGACGGGAAGCTCATTAAAGGGAACACCAAGTTCCCAGCGAGGTTTGTCAGTGACTGCAAGAGTTTGTATGATCATCTTATGAGAGAGGGGATCCCAAGGGTCCCGACGTGCAAGAGGCTTGCCATAGACCTAGCTTCGATTCGGTGCGACTTAAGCCATTTTGGAAAGATCGCATGGACGCCGACCACGGCGCAGCTTGCAGATCTCCTCACCAAGCCACTGAAAGCGGCGAGTTGGTGGGATCAGATCAAGTCAGGAATCAGACTGACATTTCGAGAGGAAGAGAAGATTTTGAACGAGTGTAAATCCAAGATCGATTCTGAATCAGGAGCTTCTTCTCTTCCTTGCCCAGCATAGAAAGCCCCACGACGTGTATCTGAAGGCACAAGCGTTCGTCGACAGCTGGCGAAACAGAGGGCCCGCAGTGCGAGCACAGGCGCGACTGTGTTGTGCCGTCTTAGTTTGTAGATTTAGGGTTTAGGGTCTACTTAAAGGGTTACAAGTAAGGCAACAGTTGTAATAACTTATAACCCCAATTAAGGTTATAACCCTACTTACTAAGCCCCATGATCCTCCAAGTAGGGTTTAGGGCTTCTCCAAAACCCTAGGGTTTAGAGCTTAGGGCTACCTAGATCTCAGTCGTTCCTCTTCTTGGTTCACCAGCGTTTCGATTTGGATCCTTCGATGAAATACGGGAATTC
This sequence comes from Symbiodinium sp. CCMP2592, assembly GCA_905221615.1. NCBI lineage: Eukaryota > Dinophyceae > Suessiales > Symbiodiniaceae > Symbiodinium > Symbiodinium sp. CCMP2592. The sequence continues at coordinate 544,359 of CAJNDT010000757.1, read as the reverse complement.
TTGAGTTCTGAAGTTAAAATGTGCAAGAGATGCGCAACCAGGAGACAAAGAAAACTGTAAAGAAAGGGTCCAGACATCAGTGACTGCCAACTACCGGGCTTCTAATCGTAGCGCCTCAGGGAAGCGCCCCCCCCCCCCCCCCCCCCCAACGCAATGGGCAACGCGATAGCCGGTTGCATGCATCCGAAGGCGAGCGTACCGCAGCCTGCAGAGGCCGTTCCGCACAGAGCCAAGCGGCCCGTGAGCGTTCGTTGCCTGGCAGGTTCCAGCTTTGAGCTGCAAGTCGATTCTGCCGAAACGGGGCGGGAAGTAGCCGAACGGATCGCAGCCGCAGCCGGCCACCCTGCAGGTTTACTTGTTCTTACATCCAGTGGCTGCGTCATCGATCAGTGCCAGCCGCTGCTGCATCAAGTCCAGCATGACGAGATCTGGTGCGTGGTGCGACGACTTGGCGCGGGTCTTGTCGCGATGCTTTGGGAGCACCTACTCGAGAAGAAGACGGTGTCTGATGTAGCTGCCCCTGAACGAAACGATGTCACTCACATTTGACTCCTTTTTCAACCAGAGCTTGGAGGGCATCCAACTACCCAGCAGCCTGCAGGAATTGACGTTTGGCGACAAGTTCAGCCCGAGCCTGGAGAGCATCCGAGCATCCCACTGCCCAGCAGCCTGCAGAGTTTGACGTTTGGCTGGGTGTTCAACCAGAGCGTGCAGGGCATCCAGCTACCCAGCAGCCTGCAAAGTCTGACGTTTGACTACAGCTTCAACCAGAGGTTAGAGGGCATCCAGTTACCCAACAGCCTGAAGAGTTTGACGTTTGGCGGGTGGACGTGTGGCGGCCAGTTCAACCAGAGCCTGGATGGCATCCAACTACCCAGCAGCCTGCAAAGTTTGAGGTTTGGCGGCCAGTTCAACCAGAGCTTGGATGGCATCCAACTACCCAGCAGCCTGCAAAGTTTGACGTTTGGCGACGACTTCTAGCACAGCTTGGAGGGCATCCGCCTGGCAGCCTGCAGAGTATGACGTTTGGCTGCCAGTTCAACCAGAGATTGGCATCCAACTGCTCCGCAGCCTGCAAAGTTTGACGTTTGGCGGCCAGTTCAACCAGAGCTTGGCGGGCATCCAACTACCCAGCAGCCTGCAAAGTTTGACGTTTGGCTACAGCTTCAACCAGAGGTTGGATGGCATCCAACTACCCAGCAGCCTGCAGAGATTGACGTTTGGCTGGAAGTTCAACCAGAGCTTGGATGGCATCCAATTACCGAGCAGCCTGCAGAGTTTGACGTTTGACTTCGCGTTCAACCAGAGGTTGGATGGCATCCAACTACCCAGCAGCCTGCAAGATTGACGTTTGGCTGCCAGTTCAACCAGAGCTTGGATGGCATCCAACTACCCAGCAGCCTGCAGGAATTGACGTTTGGCGACAAGTTCAACCAGAGCCTGGAGGGCATCCCACTGCCCAGCAGCCTGCAGAGTTTGACGTTTGGCTGGTTGTTCAACCAGAGCTTGGATGGCATCCAACTACCCAGCAGCCTGCAGAGATTGACGTTTCGCGTACATTTCAACCAGAGGTTGGATGGCATCCAACCTGCAGGCCTGTCCTTTGTTTAAATTTGTTCTTTTGTTAAAATTTGCTCTAAGAGCAAATTTAAAAAAACAGGGTTGTTTTGTACTTTTGGAATTTGTCCTTTTGATTTGGAATTTGTGCTTTCGACCTGGAGAATGAGTTTTGGACAAGGAAGCTGATTTTACCAATCCGAGAACCCGTGTGGTACTGCTCGCTTTCGAGACGCTCGTGGCTGAAATGTGTCAACGTACCAGCGCTCATCCTAAGATCCCTGTGTGGAAACATGTGTTGAAGCGCAGGCTATCATGATTTTGGTGTTTCTGCAGAGCATCCTTGCCGGCCGTCTAGCATACGTCCATATATTCCCGTGCATATATGTACATCAGGATATATCTGTACATCTACTATTGCAAAACATCTGGTCGGATATGGGGGGGTCGCCGCCCATATCTGAACAGATCAATTTAGATATGTGGCCCGCCCGTAGCAGTAAAAACAGAATCAGTACATACTGGAACAGATTGATGGTTTCGTCCTATATAAGTTCAGGTTGCCGGTGTTCAGGTTGCCGGTCCAAACCGCAGTTCAGTCGATGGATATCTTGTGAGGATCTGTAGCACCAGAACATCGGGAATTAATTGTGTGGGGTTAGATAGCGAGCATGCATGTGTATCGCCGTGCCACGAAGCAACACGGCTCATGCAGCAAGGAGGTGTGCCTTCAGCTCTTAAGGCTTCCTACCCAATTTACATTCAGAATTGTTCCACGCGGGCTATCGATTTTTGGAATATCGATAGGCCTTCGGTTTGTCTCGACAATGGCGGATGAACCTGCGGATGCTTCGAGTCCTTCGACCTACTACGGGGACCTGGTGAGGTTCAAGAAGTCCCAAGAGCCGGTACGTGTCGTTGCCCTTTTGGGCGATGTGACGGTGGCTCTTGTGTCCTGCTTGCAGCATACAGATTAGGATTAGGTGCCACGTCTGAGAGTATAAGCCTGCTTTTGAATTTTGCAGTTCCCCAGGAGCAGTTTATCGTGGCTCCGGATCTAGCTGCAGTCGAAGGTGCAGCGGCACCGCAGAGAAACGAGTTACTTCAAAAGAACAGTGCCGTGGTTCTCGCGCAACTTGCTATGGTCAACACTACTGATAAAGAATGTTTCTTTTCCAGTCCTACATCCACAGGTGCGATATTCAACTGAAAACCTGAGCCCTATAAGGATTCTGAAAGCGTTCACGGAGCTCAACAAAGTGCTTTCGGTTGACCAGCTGCACTTCTGCATCATGCAGAAGTACGGCATCAAGGTGCTTGCCTGAAATGTTTAGTGGTTTATAACATTGGCTTGTGATTCCTGATCTTGGGCGCCCTTAGGAATCTGAATCTCCGTTGGTTCAGCTAGCTCACAGCCAAGCCAGTGCGCTGAAGTCGATGGCCTCTCGGCCGCTACGCTTTACGGATGCCAATGCACAGCTTCGACATGCATATACAAAGTACGTGATACTAAGGCACAACATGTCATTCGTGAAGCCAAAAAAACGGGAGGGGCCCGTTTGAAATGGCTCAAGGAGCTGAAGGCCTGGTCCTAGTCGTATTAAACTTGAGCAATTCCGTACTGTGAAAGTGACAATAACTGACAGGATGCAGTGGGACCGAAACTTCGCGAAAAGAAGTTTGAGCGCAAAAAGAGCGGCGAGAGCCCCGAGAAGAGCGCTGCTCAAGGACCATCGCCAGATTAAGAATTCTATTTGGTTACTTTCGATCATCCAATAATATCTTTGTGTACAATATTGGCCGTCAGGAGCGATCCCTCGCATTTCCTCGCCTCCGGCGGCTACCGTAATGGATGTTGTTGCAAGCATCGCTGCTAACCCTCCATCACTGGATCCAAGTGAGCAGTACAAAACCAAGATGAGGCTCAGAATCAAAACCAAATCCCCTCCGGAGAACACGACCGCAGCAACAGGAGCATTGTGTGTCGCAAGTGCAAGTTAACAAAATCAAGTCATATAGTGCTCAGAAATGCTGTATGCGAGCAGGAGTGCTACCCCCGGCTGCTGGCGAAGAGGTGGGCTTTTGATTCGATTCGCAAACTTTAGATTGGTTTGTAATGATACTTTGGGAAGGATGGGACCTTAAGCCCTTGTAACCCCTACCCTACAAAGGCCTGGAGCTCATGGGCTGCATTTCAAGGCAGTCAAATCAATAGAAAAGTAAATCAGTAAGTATGTATGTCGATATGTGTGTATACGTGTGTATGAGTATCCTATGTTTTGATAGTATATATGTATACTACAGATCATAATCATTATGGGTCAAAGCTCTGGGTCCTTGGGTGCAGGGATTAAGGGGATCTGTACATACCTATTAGCCACCATACCTTTAAACCGTAAAAAGACTATTCCTGACAGAGCCCTAAACCCAGAAAACTATAGTTGTTCTCCCACGGCAGGCATCACCCGAGAAAGTTGCGATCACCGGTTGCACGGCTTGTTTATACATTGCGGGCAAACTTTGATTCACGTGATCCCCAGCCCTGGAGACTGAAGGTCCTTCCCTGATGATGTGGCCTACGGACGAGAATGCTGATTTGAAAGAACCCAGTCTTCAATAATCTGATCTTGGTTTGCCTCGTAAAGCCCAAACCCCCTGAACCTAAACCCTAAATCCTCCACCCTGGAACCTTATAAGCCCTATACCTTTAATTTAATTCTCAGCACATTTGCCCTGAAACACCCCCACACCCTTGGCCGCTTTCTTTCAGGAATATCACGGCCACTCCGTCGTCGGGCCCGATGGCTTGCTCACCGCTGCTCCTGGCAGTGGCTCGGAATGCTGATGGGTGTGCGGTTTTGGGGTTGGCTTTGCTTCTTCATCCTTGCGACAGATCGAGTGCGGACCCCTGCTGTTGAAAACCCAATCTTTCCTGAGCTCTGACTCAAAAGTGGATGCCTGCCGCTTGTCGCCCCTCTGCAGATCCAGCATCGGCGGCAGTGGCGCCGGCAGCGCCTGCGAGATCGACCGAAGCTTCTCGATTAAACCAAAGAGTGATATGAAAGGCCGTTTGGGAAAGTCGTGGTTTTGTTTTGCTCTTAAGGATGACTTGCCGGAGCCGTTCGAAGGCGGCGAGGAAGAGGAAGGAGAGGAAGGAGACGAAGGAGACGAAGGCAACGAAGGAGAGGAAGGACAAGGAGCAGAAGAAGGTGACGAAGGGCAAGGAGCAGAAGAAGGTGAGAAAGACCCAGGACATCGCAGGGCTGTAATCAAAAGGGTGCTGGTTTCCGACATTACTCAATCACAGTCACTAGTGACCGCTCGCAGGGTCGAGCGACCAGCCAGCCGAAGATGATGATCAGGAGCACAGACTTAATGTGATAACTTGGGAAACATGCATATCTTCAAATTATCACTGTTTTCCAACACAGGAGACCAAGAAGAAGACGAAGAAGCGTGGCAACCCCAATAGCGGCCCGCTCTGGAATGCCATGCAGCAGTTCATCAAGACTGACTTTTGCACACGTCATTAGAAATTGCCCTGACTCTTTCGTGCTTAGCGAATCCTTGCAATTCTTTTGTAGGACGGCTCGTTCTGAGTACAGCCTCGGCTACATGGCACCTCGGATGCTTCGTCTTGCCGGGTCTGCATGTGCGGTTTCACTATGGTGCATGGTACAATCGCACAGCTGAGGATGCAGTAAAGTTGTGGAAGCATTCTGCCATCAGAGAGTTGCTCGTCTCAAATTACGGTTAATTGCCCTCTCTACAAACTGACCCTATAATTACCAGCCAGTTCCTGCCTTATCCCAGGGTTCTGGTCATGGATATCCCGGACAAGAAGAGACGACGACTGTGAGGGGCACACCGAAGGTGTCTTGGCTTCTACGGTACAGACTTCCGACCGTGTTTCAAGTTTGCTCGCAAGCGGTTCTTGATGCGGTGCACCAGCTACTTTGGTGAGAGATTTCATAAAGCTCTCTTTATGTCTGTTCTTCGAAGTGCACTTGTTCCTCTGTGATCGCTTGCTTAATTCATAGCCATACCCAGCAGGCCACATGCATGCTGTGAGCTTCTTACAATGGTTCTAAACCCTAAATGCTGAAGCCCAAATACACCCCTAAACCCCAAAGTCTAAACAAACCCTAAGCCTTAAATCCTCAAGCCCAAAGACACCCCTGAACCCCAAAGTCTAAACGAACCCTATAAACCTTAAACCCTGAAGCCCAACTAGACTGCTAAACCCCAAAGTCTAAACAAACCCTAAACCTTAAATCCTGAAGCCCAAAAACACACCCCTAAATCCCAAAGTCTAAACAAACCCCAAACCTTAAAGCCTAAACAGACCCTAAACCCCTAAACCCTAGAGCCTGCTATGTCGCTATGTCTTGACTTGAAAATCCATGAGCTAATCAACTGAGTGTAGCTTGGTGCTTTTTGCAAAGCACCATGCATGTGTTGCCACGGCATGTGATAATTTGTTTGTGAAGCAAGCATTGCTTGCTCTGCCTGATATCGCGACGGGGACTCAGACGAAAGTGAGGTACGCAGTGACTGTCAGCCCTGCCACAAATAATCCATTGTCATTAATGGCTTGTGCCTACTGCCGCCTTTGTGTCTGCAGTGCTTGGCCCTGATCAGAGAACTGTGTGACCAATACGAGCGACCCTGTGTCGTTTCTGCTGTGCATAATTCAGGGGCTTCTTGAATAGATCTTATATACATCTAATCGGTATACGGCTGCTGCCAAAATAATCGAGCTGCGACTATCTATGGAGTCCTTGTCATGACGATCCCATGAACTGTATGGGGCGTCTGTAATGATATCCTATAGTTATCAGGAACTCCCAGATTTGAACATGGCTTTTCGTCCGGGGCCTTATCCCCGGGTTCGTGAACTCCTGGCGCGGGGAGTGCTGCTTGCCTCAGATCAATTTCACGCTTCCGGTTTTGTTCTTGATGTTTCTTAACTCTCGGATTGTTTAAAGGTGGTTCAGGCTTTAGGGCTTTTGATCTTCGAGACAAGTGCTTCCAATTCACTCTGTGTTTGTAGTCTCAGTACAAGGCACACAAAACACGTACATAATTCGGTGTTGCACTGCAATATCCAACCACAGCTGGGTCTCCTATGTCTGATAGCTAATTCGACTGTTGTGAATTGACCTCAAGGTTTAGGGTTTAGGGCTTAGGGGTTTAGGGTTTAGGGGTTTAGGGTTTAGGGTACGTACAGGACATTGAATCAATTAACGGTCCACTATATGGGAGTTTCCGAGAATTAGGGGTAATTATACTCAGGATCCTACTACTATATTAGGGTCCCCTATTGTCGGAAACTCCCATATCAATCAAGTTTACACCTGCACATATATCACCCACATGCCCCTCTTGATTCCAGCTTTTGACAACTCAGTTCTCGCCCCATGGTCGTGATCCTCATGATGATGTGCTTCATGCCGCTGGAGTCTTGGCTATACGGCTGTTCACAAACACTCCTCTTCTTGCATGATGTGCGATAACTTAGTGCAGCAAAAGCAACGACCTCGACGTTGTCGAGTACTTTGCAGGCGAAGCAGCAGCACAGATAGCATATGGTCTTGTGAGACCTTCCTAGTTGCCTGTTTCTGAATAACCGAGGTGGTGCACCGAGAGGCAATGTCCAGAGGATTGAACAGCCGGATGATGGATATAAACGAGAGCGACACCAACGACCTCAAGACTCCCTGGGGAATCTTGTTCCTCTAATGCAAAAAAATCCAGCCAAGCTAGTACGTGTACAACATCCCAAGCAGATCTATGCCCGCTTCAGGCTGGCATTAATGTACTTACGCCGTCTTCGTCCCGGAGCCTTGATGGTGCTGGCACCGGTTTGCTGCTTGGCTTCTCGCACTTTGGGAAAGGATATCTTAGGGATCAGTTCTAAGCCCTATGAACCCTAAACCGGGCTTGAGTTGCTTCTCGGAAGTCTATTGAAGCCGCAATAACACCAAATCTGATATAATAAATTCCCCATAAACAGTAGCATTTTTATGATCACCCTAAACCAACAACCTTCCCCCCTCTCAACCCACAACCCTGGGCTTTAGGGTTTAGGGTTTCGGGTTTAGGATTCGAATCGCCAGTGTCGCAAGAAGCCTGTAGTGCATGTACTCGGTGTAAATAGCGCAGCTCGAAGTTGGCAATTGCAGGCCCGGCTGCGATAGCCTAGGATTCGAACTTGTCTTGGTACAGTACTCTTCTACTATAGCAATACAAGAACTAGTATGTACTGACAATATCTTCTATATCTGGGAAGTACGATAGGTAGTTGTATATAGTACCATAGACGACCACTAATCGTACTTCCCAGGTATATAGAAGATATTGTCAGTTCTAGCACTATGGTAGAATTTGTAGTCAGCATTCGTAGTGCTGCTAGAGCACGTGATACGTAGTGGTTTTTTGGAGGTTGGGATCGGCTTGGGGGCACGTTTTCGGACGTTTGGAGGTTTGTGGTGTTTTGGTTGCCGGGCTTTGGTTTGCTGCTGGGGTCTGCAAGCTTCCATTCGCAACATTGTTTAACGATCCCTTTCGAAAGGCCAGTTGTGGTTCATCTCCATTATCATCAAGCATCATCGTCAGCAAAAACAAAATTAGTGCATCGGTCCCCATCAGCATAAACCCGAAGCCGAAGCCCTATCCTGATCTCGGAACTTCCCTAACGCCGAACTGAGATCTAATACAATCCGCTTTATGTTCCAATGCAAACCCTAGCTAGCCCTATAGCTGATGATGATGTTGATGGGGATGGCATGATGGTGTTGCCCATGAGTATAAGTTGTATAGGTGTCGTCCGGAGTGGAAGCACTGCAAGTAGATGAGCTAACAATTAAGTGCCCAGACCCTGAGCTTCTCCCATCAATCGCAATATCCGAGGGGCCGCCAGCTTGAGAGATCCCACGAATGCAGGGCTTCAATTAAAGGGAATTCTTGAGGTTGGGTGTTCTAGTCCGACTACAAAAGGCAAGGCTACGAGGCACTACATTCGTTGCTGCTGTTACTGTTGCTACTACTTCTACTTACTAGTATTTCTGTTGATGGACAAAATCCTGCATGACCCAATATAAGGAATATACCATATAGTTCCCATAGTTTAGGGTCCTTAAGGTCATGCAGGATTTTGTCCATCAACAGTAGTACTAGTACTATACTAGTACTAGTACAAGTACTAGCACTAGTACAGGTATAGTACTTGTCCCACCACTACTATACTACTACTACTACTACTACTACTACTACTACTACTACTACTACTACTACTACTACTACTACTAGTATACTATACTACCACTACCACCACAATTACCACGACTTCCACTACCTCCTATATATACCACCACCACTACCAATACAACCACACTACCACTCCTACGTATTGCCACATGCATACCAGTGCCTGAACTAGTACTACTGCCACTGCTGCCATTATCACAACCACAACCACTACGACGACGACGACTACTACCACTACTACAACAACTACTACTACTACTACTATTACTACTACTACTACTACTACTACTACTAGACTCCTGCTACTACTACTACTACTACTACTACTACTGCTACTGCTACTGCTACTGCTACTGCTACTGCTACTGCTACTGCTACTGCTACTGCTGCTCCTACTACTACTACTACTACTACTACTACTACTACTATACTCCTGCTGCTGCTGCTGCTGCTGCTGCTGCTGGTGCTACTACATATATATATAAATAGACTCACACAAATGCTTCTGTTGCTGCTACGTACTACAACTTCTGTAAAGCAACAGGGTGACTGTATTGAAGCCTACGAGCTACTGCGATGGCCGAATCAATAATGCCGTGGCCGCTGCTCGGAAGACTGACCCATTTGCGGTTGCATGGTTGTCGCAGTACTTCTGCTACGAGGAATACGACGACAATATTAGGGATTATAGGGCTAGGGTTCTATTATTTATTCGTATGCCCAGTTCCAACGTCGCAAGCCACGGTAGTGCCTGGGATGTCCGGAGCATTTAGAACACCTTGAGAGTGTGTAAAACTATAGATGCTAGTGAATTGTTCTGTCCTCGTTCGATTTAAATTGCCGATAATCTCCAATGATTGCTGGTCAGCCTTTCATGCGGTTCACTTCGTTAGACCTAGGTATGCAAGCTAGGAACTTAGATCAGGCTTCACTAGATCCGGTTTGTTCTGCATGCCGATTCATTCATCCAGACCGAGCAGGGATTAAAGGATAAAGACTTCCAGTCAGGATGCCGGCTTTGTGCGAAACAGGAATCACGGGATAATGCCTTACTTTGCAAGCTATCTCATGCTAGGGATATGGGGTGATTTGTTGGTAGGGATTCCTGGAAGTATGAGGGCAACCCGGCCTAGACCCTTACTAGTCGGTGCTTAATCATAAGTCCTGTGGTTCCCCCAGCCAGAATGGATTTCAGGATTTCAAAAGCTGTATGTATATGTCAAAATGTCCGATCTCAGGTTCATCGTGGAGCTGGCTCAATGCCTGGACGTCGGGACGAAGTGCCCTTTTGCCGCAGGGGATGCAGGACCGCGAGACAGTTCGATCAGGCAACCTCCTAGCCATCAGGCCTGTCGGGCCATCAAGGTGTTGATCTAGCTGAATATTTAATGCATACAGAGTTTCGCCACGCAAGCCTTGAAAGGGCAGCGCTGCTCATGGTCCTGGGCCACGCGACCGGCATCTTCATGTGCTTGGAACAACCAGCACACCATGCCACCGGAGGAATGGAACGGCTTCCAGGGTTTCGGAGAATTTGCTCAATCTTCACAGTGCAGTACTCAGGAATGTTGTCGATTGCGAGCAGGTAACAATCGTTCTCTCGCCCATCCATAAAATTGGCCTTGCTAACTTAGGTCTATCGACTGCGGGTCTGTATGTCCTCGTTCGGTTCCACAACCAAAAAGCCTACGTTGCTCTATGTGAATCACCGCCGTTTCCAGGACTTCGTGCGGTTGCAGTGCCCTGCACAAAACACTTCATGTCCATTCCCTGCCAGGAATTACAAGTTCTCTCATCACAGAACGCACCAAGCCCTTCAGCCTTCAAAAAGGTTCGGAAGAGCATCGTGAAATTCCATGTCGATGCTCCTCTGCTGTCATTCTACATAGTATACACGTATCCGGTATAACCCCTAGTATACACCTATCAGGTATAACCCCTAAACCCCATTGCAAACCTTAAGCCGTTCTGGCAAGTTGCAAAGACCTGACCCAACGACGTTGTTCAAGCCCAGGCTCGAGGCCAGCAGCGCAAGACGGGCGTCCAGGAAGATGTCAAAAGCACACAGTGCCTCGGCTGCCTGGGCTTCTTATCAATCCTCTGCATGGGTTTTATGTTTAGTCGAAGCCGAGGACATATACCGAGTGTTTTGCACGAGCTCTTCTAGATGCATGGAGCCGGCCTTGCCACGAAGCCAGTACAGAATCTTGGAGCAAACAGTAGCTATCACACATACCCGATCGAAGTGCCATCGAATCTTTTGGAGGATGGTTTAGTGTGTGGTGTTGTGGCCACTCAATTTGGGGATGCCTAAGGTTACTCGATCTGGTCAAACCTGGGTTTTTATATACAGGGATGAACCTCTGGTGTCGTTGTACAGTTGGCTTTAGGGGTTATGTGTGTGTATGCATGTATGTATGTATGTATGCCTGAAACTTTAAGCATACATTGGGGGGTATATACGTATGTGTATGTATGTGTGTGTGTGGGTGTGTATGCATGTATCTGTGCATATGTATGGGGATATGAATGTATGTTGTATAGGTATGTATGTATGTGTACATATGTAAGTATATATGTGTGTATGTACGAATGTATGTACGTTCGAGGTATGTACGCATGTACGTATGTAGGTGTGCATGTATGTGTGCAGTGTTGGGATATATGATAGCTTTATTCCCTCGATCAGGAGCCATGTGCGGGGTGTGCTGAAGTGCACGACCTGCTTTTTGTGGAGAAATACGACCCGGAAGACATACAACTGCTATTTTCCCAGCCGATTGGATGGGATGATCAGGAGACATACGTGTAGTACTTCAGCCCGTACTATAGTTCAACACAATCACAACCCACCCCCCCGACGCAGGACCAGCTTTACGAGGTTGCTCAATGGATGATGCGGAGCCAGCGCTTGACTTTGCCATCGTGCTGGCCGAGCCCATTCCTTTGAAAGGACCGGGCAGTGCATCCAGAAAGGATGCTAGGGGACTCTATGTGCGAGTGGGGTAAAGAGCTTAACTGCCGTTTATGAATTGAGGCTGCACCAAGTTCGGCTTGTCCCTAGGCGCAAACCTACGATCCCAACACCTAGTTCCCTAACTTACGACCCACCCGAGGTACTGCTATGATTTAATTCAAGCCCAGGCACCCTTAAGACGATCGAACCAATGTCATGTAGTATACAATGTAGTCTTTAATCAAATTTAACCTCCTGTTAATTTATCTATTTATCTATCTTTGTATGTACATACCTGCATATCTCTGTATATATGTGCGAGTGAATTCGTTGATCAGGTAGCTAGCAGTTCTGGGATCGTGTGTATGCAGGACACCAACCACCAAGGAATGTTTGCTGCATAAACGACACTATAAAGAGATACTACGTATACGATGTATGTACACAACCGACACCAGTTCTCGTGAACCCCAACGTGAATTCTACTGCCCAAACAGCAGGAGGACGAGGTAACACCAGCTAGCTAGGTGTAGCTATTTGGCCTAGAAACATAACACACCATCCTGTAGACGGTCTAATGCACACGTTTGCATCGACCATATACATACTCTAGTTCTGATCGAATATGTGCTGTGGTCAAATCCAGTTTGTCGGGTGTCATATTAGTCCACGCTGACCTGTTTTGTGGTACTGTGGTTCTTAGCTTTGTTTAAATTTGTACTTTCGGCGGGTGTGTGGCTCCACCTGGAAGGCCGGACTTGTACGCTTGGCTTGTATAAGACCCAATATCGAGCGAGAACCCAGAAGTTTGAGTATCCTGGCACCTTGAAAACGTTGTCTGCACCTCCCAAGTCAGCCCAGGATCAGGTGTCCAAAAAGCGTCAAAACCTGTCCAAAAAGCGTCAAAAAGCGTCAAAAAGCGCAAATTTAAAATCCCGGATCGGATCCGGATCCTACCCTCAACGAACCCCTTGTCCAAAAAGCGTCAAAACCTGTCCAAAAAGCGTCAAAAAGCGTCAAAAAGCGCAAATTTAAAATAATGCTTATGGTTCTCTGCCTGAACCTAGAAAATCAGATTCGATGCGAACGACACTGGATGCTCCAGGCATATGTGAGTACGTTTGAGGTAGGATTTAGCCATGGTGAAGAAAGCAGCTGCAAAGCCGCCACCACAATCGGCACCCGTTTCTAGACTGATCTAGGTCTTGTGCTGCATTCTAGGTCGACAAAGTAGTACTATGGCAGCAAATCCGACCCAGGCTCCCGAGATGGCAGCATCAATCGATGCTTTGGCCATGAGCACCCTTGGTTTAAGCCCTGCTCAGCAGCAGATGGTGCTTGAACGAGTGAAGCTCTGCAATTATTGATTTAAAACTAATTCTGTCGAATGTGTCATCTCGCCATGATCTAGCAAATATTGCTACCTGCACTCACATGGTAACGTTCACCTCGTGTATAGTACGTATACTTAGTAGTACTATATAGTATATAGTACTATAGTGCCTATAACTAGTAGGATGGTACTATATATCTATATAGTACTAACTATATAGTGGCACAATATTAGTCTAATATATTTTTACTAGCATTAAATTTGGTGAATTAAGGGCATAGACAAAGGCTGCTTTATATCCATGTTATACTATCAATATAAAGAAGCCTTTGTCAGTGCCCTTAATCCACCAAATTGTCCAACACCCCCAGCATATATTGATGTATCCTAAACACTGAACCCCTTTGAAGTCCTAATGTCCTAAACTCCTATACTCTTGATCCTATATAACCTACCGAGGAAATGTATATAAGTAGTACTTATTATAGTACTATGTTCCTCGGGGTCTAAAGTAATCGCCAAGGAATGTACTGGTGAAGGCACGACCACCAGCCGGTGTGCCGATGGCAGCAAAGGCTAAAGCAGCACCAGTGGCGGCGCCCGTGGAGCCTCCGTGCACACCCGAGCCCACGGTGAAAGCACCGACACCCCTGGACACCCCGCCAGAGAACCGTGAAGCCCGACCCGAAGCCCCGAAGAGGATGCTCAACTTGAGTATCGATCCTGAGCCTAGCCCAGCAAAGCCGGATGTCACTGCGGAAGCCCAAACCCAGCTGGATACCGACATGGACAGAGAGCTGCTACACCACCTCGATAGTGCCGAAACTTTGGTGCTCGGCCAAACACAGAGCCTAGCGAGGATCCCTACTATCAACTCCTTGGACGGTGAGCCGATGGACGACGAGGATTTCGAGCTAGAAGCGGCCCGGGCAGCCGCTGCAAAGTACCAGGAGCTTCTGCAGAAGAGACAACAAAAGGCCGAAGTCGCGAAGAAAGCAGCAGCCGAAGCAGCAGCACTGGAGCAAGCACAGAAAGCCCAAGCCGAACAAGCAGCACAGGAACAAGCACAGAAAGCCAAAGCCGAACAAGCAGCACGGGAACAAGCGCAGAAAGCCCAAGCCGAACAAGCAGCACGGGAACAAGCGCAGAAAGCCCAAGCCGAGCAAGCAGCGCTGGAACAAGCGCAGAACGCCAAACGAGCAGCACTGGAGCAAGCGCTCGCAGCCCACAAAGCCCAAGTCGAACAAGCAGCACTGGAGCAAGCACAGAAAGCCGAAGCTGAGAAAGCAGCGTTGGAGAAAGCCAAAGCCGACCAGGCAGCACTGGAGCAACAGCAGAAAGCGCAAGCCGAACAAGCAGCACTGGAGGAAGCACAGAAAGCCGAAGCCGAAAAAGCAGCGCAGAGGGCGGCTTTGATTCAGCAAACAGAGCTAATGATCCAGCAGGCACAGAAAGACGACGCCAACCGAGCAGCCAAAGAGGCACAACTGGAACTGGACCAGCAGGCCGAACGACAGCTACGTACTCAAGCAACAGACGCAGCGCTGCAAGCAGACCAGTACCGGATCACTGCCGAGCGCCTGGCTCGGGAAGCAGATCAAGCACGTCTGGTGTTTTTGGAAGCAAGCAAAAAAGCAGACGCAGCAGTAAAAGCTCGAGTCGACAAGACCTTGGAGGTGGAGCAAGCACAGCAGGACGCAGCCGAGAGAGCAACAAAGAGTGTGCAGGTGGAGCAAACGCAGCAGGCACAGCCAGACCACACCAAATCGGCACCCGTACGTACTTGGTCTACTCTAGCACATGCTGCCTCCTTTGACGACTCAAGTCTTCCAGCTCGTGTGATTCAGGTGCTATGTAGTTAAAGCAATACGCTCGTTTTCGAGGGATTTATCTTTGCTACTGAAGACTTAATACCGAAAACTCCCCCGCCCTGAAATTCCCTGAACAGACGCTGGTGACCCCGGACACCTCGGCATCATTGGCTGCGAAGAGCCCCGGCATCCTGAGCACTCCGAAAGCTGGTCGTGCCAACCGAGCCAAGAAGGATTGATAGTGGTTTCGTACGCAGTGATGGTTTGGATTTTAGGCTTTAATAAACCCTAAACCCCTAAACCCCTAAACCCCTAAACCTTTAGGTATGTGTGATTCTGTCTGTGTTTCCCGGTATCTACCAGGTGTTTCGTGCCGTTACGACACATATATGAGTTCTACATGTGTATGTGTTTGATAAAAAAAACATGTATAGCACAAACAACATCATGCATCTTACTTACTTATGCAGGTTGGGTTCCGGGATGTGGGCTTGTTGGGCGAGGATGACTTTGAGCTCCCCGTGCTGAGCGAAGCCGAACAGAACAAGTACAAGGGCTTTTGGAACCGACTTCGCTCCAGATCGTTCGATACCCTGACCCTAAGCTGCATTGAGATGTTTCGTGCCAGCTTGAAATCACAGTCAAAGATCAATCCCGCTTTCGAGGTCCGAGCCAGCTACACCGGGTCCCGAATCGACATCTTCGACTGCTGGTTCCTCGACACCTAATAACCTAATATGTGAGGCAAATAGACGCAAGCCAAAGCTTGAGTCACGTGCTGCTACAGGTGAGTTGGCCCCGAGCCCAGCCACGCCCGTTCATAGCAACTCGCCTTGACTTGTTACTTTTTCAGCAGAAACGAACCGCCCAAATAACCTAGGTACTGCGGCGACTCCGGCGATGATTCCGAGCCCAACCACATCCACTGCTGGTAGCTTGGCCAGCACCGTTTAAGCATGAACACATCGAATCGCACACGCACCTAAGGTACCACGGCGACTCCTTCGATCATTCCGAGCCCAACCACATCCACGGCTAGCAACTCGCCTTGACTTGTTACTTAGTGAACATATCGAAACACCCAAATATCCAAGGTACTGCAGCGGCTCCGGTGATGATTCCAAGCCCAACCCCCCACACGTGCTTCTTTGGCAACTTGCCCAGCACGATATGCAAGGCAATAGGAGGCGCAGTGGCAGATAGTGCAGACCCCAAGGTACAACAACAGAGCCGCAAGCATCCACTGCTGGCAACTTGGCCAACATAGCTGTTTCGAACACGTGTTGTACAAAGGTTTTTCATTGATTGTGACACAACCAAGGTCTCGTGGAGAGTACGGCGAACTCCGGCAGCTTGGTAACAACCAGTTTGTAAGCATTTTCTAAGTATAGTTTTTATGCCGTGTCCCAGATATCCAAGGTGCTGTTGGGACAACACCCGAAGCATCCACTGCTGGCAGCTTGGCTAACGTCCATGAAACTCTCAAGTCTCAAGTTTGGCTTTGACACACAAGCCTAGGTATCGTGACGACAGAAAAACAAGCAAGCCCGGGACCTTTGCAAGACCTTTTACGAACCCTTTCGAGCGATCCATCGACTATGGAAGCGATCGCGAAGATGCTTGCTGAGATCAAAACCGCGAGTGTTCCAGCGACCCCGTCGCCAACCACTTTGAGTTCGCCCCCGCCGAAAGCGAGCACGGCGGCAACCCCGCCCCCGAGTGCACCCGCTCCACCGCCTGTGGCACCATCCCCGGCGACTGTTGGGCCGACGACCACCGAACTGGTGCCGACGAGATGCAATTCCGCTAGCCACCCGGGCGAGTACAAGAACTTCATAAGGTTCTGTGAAAGGCACGAACATGCCGGCGAACTCAAAAGCGCCTATGAGAGCCTGTTAAGCAATCCAGAAATGCCTCGATTCGTTTCTGGTGGTTTCGCTTATTCTATTCATGATGTGCCACAATAAGGAAAGGAGGTGCCTTTAAACTCCAGGCATTCCAGAAGTTCGTGCAGTCTGGTTGATCCTTGGCTTGACCGGTTTAAGTCTGTTCATATATATTGGTTGGAACCAACATGTTAGCAGTACTTACTCAGGCAAAGGCCTGGAACTGGAAGCAGTCTTGCGATTTCGACGACAACAAGAAGAAGAACAAAAAGACGAAGGTCGGTGTGTATAATCCTATATAAACCTAGACATAAACTCCCGATCGAAGCTATGAACCTGTAAGCCCCTAAACCCTAAACCCAAACTTTGAAATCCTACAGAAAATCAATGCCCTGGATTTTACAACTCCTTCGTAGTCTTGATCTACTTATTATAGATCCCTATATTCGGCTATGAGCAATAATACTCCTCAAAACCCTTATATGTTACCCTAAACCCCTGAACCCTTACCGTTTCTGCACATGTTGCAGGACTTTACTACCCCTGGACCGAAATCCTGGACTTCCACTCGGGTGACCTCGAGAAAGCCAAAACCTTCATTGAAATGCGCCGAAGGCAAGCGAAAGGGTGCCCAGGAATAAAAACTAGTGCAATATTGCAACCTGTTCAATCGCGAATCCTTAACACTGTATCTTGCTGAAGCTCAGGACCAGCTGGGATCGGAACGATCCCACTGTGGAGACCTTTTTGTACTACGGCCGGGAGCGACGTACTTTAACGACCCGCTCCCTGGTGCCCAGGCTAGATCTTTAATCTTCCGCCTTAAATACACTAACCCTCAACTTCGATTCTCTATTTCCCAAACCAGAACTAAGGACGAAATCTCGGCCGAGCTTGGATGCGACCCTCGGTTCGCTGCTTCTCTGATGGAGTCTTTCGAGAAAGGGAATGTTATCGGCCAAGGAGCACCCGCAGGTCCCCCACCACCTCCGCGACCCTCCAGCGCTGCAGATCCAGCTCCGAACCCAAAGGAACCACCACCTGAGCCCAAAATCAAGAAAGCGAAAGCTCCGAAACCCCAGGCTCGATCTGGCTCGTTGTTGAATGTGTGAGGGTGTGTGTGTGTGTGTGTGTGGTGCGACACATTCATGAATGGAGTTTGCTCCAGGGGGCAGATCTTGAAGCCACGATCATGGACGAGAAGAATGTGGGGGAGTTTGTGCGCCATTGGGTTCAGGCCGCAACACAAGCCGAAGGGAAAGCAACAACGATGAAGGGTGAGTGTCTGGACTTATTGTTAGAGATAGGATCCACCCATGCCCATGATGGTTCATCCGAGGCTGGAGGCTTTGGAATCCCAAGATGCTTTGATCAAGTTGATAGCTGACGCTATCACCGGGATTTCAGAAGCACGGAAAATGCTACAGGGGCTTGGTAAGAACCCATCGGCTCCAGACGTGCATCGCATCACTGCCCGAGCTTCTTGCCTACGTTGAAATATTTTAGCACAAAGGCTGAAATGAACTTGTTTCGATCTAGCCCATCTAAGGCGGCACCGTTTGTGGAGGCTTTCAAGAAGCACCAAAGGGTGGCGTCGAACCTGAAACTTGCCTCTGAATAGTTTCCCTTTCGAACCCGTGGAAACCTAATGCAACAGTTTACGTCTTTCTGCCCTTAAAACCAAGACCGTAGCTTCGTAGAGCCATCCCCAATATCACCATTAACTCCCGTAATATCTCTCAATGCCTCTCGCCACATATCCCAGGATTTCTTCCGAGGCTCGTGTGTCCCAGCCGAAGAAAAAGGCGAAGTCGGCTGCTAAGGCAGCCCCGGTAGAGAAAGCGCCATCGGTTGCATGACCAGCTGAACCATTAAGTTGAGCCTATATCTTCATTGACTTAACTAGACCTGAACTTACATCCCAAGCCCTCCAACTATCAAAGATCATTAAGCGTCCCGAGCTGCACCTGGTCAGTAGCCAGCTTGTCTGGGGTTTGGGAGTGAGGTTACGGGCAAATACGGCTACAGGTTCCGGGTTTAGGCTTGGGGTTTTCGGTCCGGGCGCCTGGTAAATTCTGTACTGGTCCAGGGTTTTGGGTCTGGGACTTCCAGGGTTCAGGAATTAAGGGTCGATGCACGTTCGGTAGTTAATGGCCCTGTAGAACTACCCTGCTAGACTGTTGCTCGAAATACCTCTACTGCTACTGCTGCTGCTTCGATCGACTGTCCTACTGCTGTCCGGATTCCAGAAAGCTGTAATCCCATACAAACCTAGGCCAGCTAGACCCGGAGCTAGTGCTAGAATTGCTAGGCCTTAATTCACTGCTGCGGATGATGACTCAGTTCAGCTGGGACATGTCGATATCCAATGGGCTTGTTTTTGAGTTCGCTTGCAACTGTCAAGCCTAGTACGTTCGAGCCTGCTCCAGGCATGTGGCAGGAATGCCAATCTGATATATATGCTGGGGTCTGCAGATTCCGGTCGCTTGCATAGGGAGCAGTGCTATGGGTAGGGAAGGCTACCGCACAGTCGTGCTGAACACGACTGTGGCACTTAGTCGATCAAATCTCGCAACACACGGTGAGTGAAGAATAGCTGCTGAGTGATTTTTCGAGCTTTTGCATGGGAGCCTTATGATGTGGTACCACCACTTCGAATGCAAATTGCCAGGCTCGGGATAGCCTTTAGGATCCGAGTTGTTCACATACTGAACATTCTAGTTGTAACATCCTCAAAACTCGAAACACAAACCTTAAACCCTCGTCCCAAACCCCTAAACCCTAAACCCAATACTTACTATACTTACCCTAGCCCTTATAAATAATACATACATATGTACATGCCCTCCCGTAGCTACACATATCCAGTTTCCTGGTGTTTTAGAACGTAGATGCCATGCTGAGACGTGCTCAACAACTGGCACGAAAAAAGGATGAGTTGGCTTCGGAGTTGCCAAAGTGCAGCAGTTCTGACTTTTCGCTGAAATCCTCGCCACTTACACGGCAGTTGGCCTGGAATGTGGGTAGAGGGGGTGCTGCTTCTATGATGCAGAAGCTGGCTTCGGCTGCAGTGTCCGAATCAGGGGCCCATCACGTTTCTAAGAGCCCCTCGTGAGAACTTATGTAAGTTAAGTATGTATGTGTGTATGTGTTTGAAACTTTATACACTGCTTATGGGGGGGGAATATGTATGTATGTAAATATATATGTATGCATGTATGTATGTATGTATGCATCTCAGGTACTCTGTGGGCATCTCGAATGGGAGCTTCTGGAAAGTGTCAGAATCACATCGAGGAGACATTGCACCGAGCAGCGAGTGCTTCTTCGAGCGATGTGCCTTTTCGACTTTTCGGTGGAATTCGGATCAATTCTTTGGGCTTCAGTTTCGGATTTCAGTGGATCCCCAAAATATGAACATACATATACAACCAGGTTTCCTTGTCGATCTAAGGCACCACTAAAGTGTGGACTTTCAATGGTTTCTGTGCTGGTGAAGGATTTACGGGTGGCACGCAAACGCGGCAGCAACCGGGCGATGACCTTTAAGAGGCGGCAACTCCTTCGCAGGGCAGCATCGGCAATGAAAGGAGCCAGAGCTAAATCGAAAGCTAAGGCTAAGCCTAGAAAAAAAAGCAAGAATGCGAAACCCACTCCGACGATGTACGAGAAGTGGCCAGTTTTCCGGCCTTTTGATATTTTCAGTGCACTGGTTTCGGCTGGAATGGTGAGCGAGCTGTGCCATGTCTGTAATTCGCGGGGTGATCTAGACTCATCCCTTAAGCCCCGAAACCTAGACCCTGAAAGCTTACAGTTCAACCTTATACCTATGTGTGACCTGCAAAGTCATATATCACCCTATCCTTAAAGTAACTGTTTATGTATAAGCCTTATTTTTATACATCCGTTAGACAGCAGCTGAGGTCCGGAGACACGAACTGGCTGGATTTTTGGTCCCAAGCCAAAACTGAAGACTGGGGGAGGTCTCACCCGGTACAGAGCTGGGATGAAGCAAGCAGAGCGACCGCATACGGCATCACCATACATGGGGATGAGGGGCAATCGAAGAGAAAGAAGAACGTTCTCGTTTTGAGCTGGAGCCCGGTGGCTGTAACTGGCGAAACAATGTACACGAAATACCCGTACCTTGCAATCTGGCCGAATTAACACATTCGGTTCAGTTTCTCTTTAATTTGGGGTATGAAACATATATCCAGATTCCAGGTTATGCAATCGGACTTTTTCGCGTACGACGAAGCTGGGGTAAATATTTCTCTTCAACAGTTCCAAAGGGACCTAGCTTGCTCGCTTCGGCAATGCGCGTCGCCTGACAACGGTTTGGGCCATACTCTTCACATCATTGCGGGGAAGGGCGACTGGAAGTGGAGAGCGGAATGGCTAATGCAATCACGACACTATATGAAGGTGCAGAGCAGTACAGATGGCTTGTGTCCGAGATGCTTATGTACCCGCGACACGTGGCTAGACGCGCAAGAACGTTTTAATGCACCGGCCGATTTGCAAACAGCACGCTTGACCGCCGTGGGCGACATTCCGCTGAAGACGGTGCCCGGCTGGCAGCCGGAAATGGAGGTTCCAGATTTGCTTCACACGCTCTGGACCGGGACCGGGCGTGACTTGATAGGCAGTCTGTGCCTTCAGATCGTGGAGTTCAGCAGAAGCTACACTGGTAGTACGTACGACGAGAGATTGCGACAGCTGAGACGAGACATGCAGACATGGTGCTCGGAGAACAACATCAGGCCATCGACCGTGGAGGAGCTAAGTATTTTGGACCTAATTAATTAGGCAATATTTCGAAACACTGTTCGGGTTTGGTTAATTATGAAGATTACCCCAGCTAGGTCTTTCACGACTTAGTGTGGAGACCCTCAGCCTGGATTATCCGTTGGGGCCGTCCAAAGGCTACGCAAACAAGGTTTTGTTCCTCGGCATATATATAGCCAACAATTTTTCTAAGTGTTCGTATCAACAATTACAGCTAGTATCTTCCGTATGTTCGTCGGTACCAACCTAGGACTGCGTATTTCGCTGAGACACTGCAAGCAACGAGGTTGCATTCGCATGAAAGTTTGGGTTTTGCGACTTTGAGAGTGTAAGGGGTTTCCAAATCCGAGGACCAGCCGGCGATGAAAGTGCAAAGTGTCTGCTGTTGGGCCCTTCACACGTTTGGTGACGTCTGCGACAATGCTGGTATCTGGCTCACTGACAGTGAAGCTGCGTTGCTAGTACAGACCCCTTCCCGCATTATTATGGGTTGGATCTATATACACGTCGAGGATTTGAAATGTTTGCAGGGCTAAACTGAACCCGATCAACTATTCACACAAAACAAGTATCTATCGAGGACACCCATTTATTTATCTAAGTATTGCCAAACAAGCCAACCATGATACAATATCATCAATCCCTTAACCACACGATCCGATCCGAGGAGTGGTCGCCTTTACGTTCAGTGCTATATCAAGCTGGCGGAGGAAGCTCTGCAGAACACTCGAGCATTGCAGCTTGGGGACAATATATTGGGGCATATAAGAATTTGTGCTAATTGCACGGTTGCTTGGTGAAAGTCGTGTTTCCTTGGCACATATATTGCTTTAATTAAGGGCCCTATAAAAACCCTAACCCTGAATCCCTGAACCCTAAACCCCTAGAACATAGGACAATATAAGTATAGTGGATCTGTTGTGTTTTGGAGAAAGCTTAGGTACAAAGTTCGTCCGAAAGTACATGCATTCCACTGTCAGATCGTGCTCCGGATTGAAGAAGGCAGTCGTTTAAATCCAAAAATATGTCAATGTTTTTTCCGAAGAGGACTGGATAGGTCAAGTGTGCGCAGTCGCCAAAGGCGCAGTTCACTCCACGTCGCTTTCGAAGCGAATCTTACAGAGGTGGCTTTTGCAGAAGAATGCGAAGATATGCGCGGGGTAAAGAGTACGAAGTGACCAATTCTGGAAATCGCTCCTTGATTTAAGGACATAGATCGAGTAATAACCCTCATAGTTTTCCTTCTAACGTACAAACCGGTCGCTAGAACCAAGCTTTAGTGTCCATAGACCCGAGAGCCTTCAAGCCCGAGATTCCAGTCCTCCAAAACACAGCGCTCGATTATGTACTGCAGACCAATCTTAAGAACCCCCGATCAACAGAACCCCACGATGTTCCCCAGCCTCTGAAACAGGTGAAAAGCCTTAGCTGGCCATGATCCCGAACCCCAAACCGTAAAGCTTTCTGGGTCGCAGGGCTTTATGTTTCTTCAGATCGAGAAGGAACAGTTTCTGAAGCAACCCTACCTTAACTTTGCCCCAAACCCTAGGTTAACCCTAAACGCTAAACCCCAACTATTCCGACGGTTTATGATCCTAGATCGGATTCGAGAGCACTCGAAAAGGTTTACTTTCAACCCTAAACCCTAAACTCCCAACCTGAAAGGGTTAATACTCGAGAGCGTGGTTTCTGGAACCCACCCAAAAACCTTGAAGGGTTAAGACTCCAGAGCGTGGTTTCGGGAACCCACCCAAAAAACCTTAAGACTCGAGGGTGTGGTTTTGCGTGGCTTCTGGAACCTACCCCAAAAACCTTAAAGGGTTAAGACTCGAGAGCGTGGTTTCTGCAACCTACCCAAAAACCTGGAATAAGACTCGAGAGCGTTGTTTCTGGAACCTACCCTAAAAACCCTAAGTTCTAAGCCCCCACCTTAAGAACTTCTGGCTCAAATATTCCGCTAAAGGCTCAAATTTTCCGCTTTTCTGATTCTCCTGATGCTTGCGAGCGGGTAGATTGTCATGATGCGAAACTTCAGGAGGGCATTTCCGTGGTTTTGGCCGCCTTATACGATGTGGGGTGGGAGAGAAAGAAGGCAAACCTTGTGCACACAGCACCGGACACGATGGATTTTCACTTCAATTCGAAGCCGAACGTTGTCCAAAATGGCCGACAAAGCTCTTGGAAGGCTTCCGGAAAACCGCCAAAAGGGCCCCAGATCCGAAAGGACAAAATCCAGGGACGCGCCCTCCAAAAGTACAAATTTAAAAAAGGCGAAAGCGCAGAATTCAACAAAGGACAGGCCTGCAGGAACTACCCAGCAGCCTGCAAAGTTTGACGTTTGGCGACGGCTCCAACCAGAAGTAGGATGGCATCCAACTACCCAGCAGCCTGCAAAGTTTGAGGTTTGGCGGCCAGTTCAACCAGAGGTTGGATGGCATCCAGCTACCCAGCAGCCTGCAAAGTTTGACGTTTGGCGACGACTCCAACCAGAGGTTGGATGGCATCCAACTACCCGGCAGTCTGCGAAGTTGCACTTCACGGGGTGTTCGCATAGACACGTGGTGTGCAGTGATGTGCTGGTGTGGCTTAGTCTGCTCGTCGGCATCAGGGCAACTGGTATTGACGTCGTCGCTCCTTCCTGACTTCGTTGGATCCAGAACCCAGCCTGACTGTTCCAGAAGATTCTGCGCGGGGGGGGGGGGGGGGGGCGGTTTAGCCGCATCCTGATCCGGGCCTTCTCACTCCTGGGTGGGTTTTTTATCCACGTGCCTTTAGGGACACGGTTTTTTCCCACTCACTTCTCTTCTCACCTCCGGATGTACGAGATAGTAGAGTTTGGAGTGCCAAAGGAAACTCAAGTCTTGATGCCGTGCACCAGCCTGCTGAGTGATGTTTGTTGTTGGCAACTCCAAACCCTAGGCCCTTAAAGATACTCTTCGATCACAAACTTCACGTTGTTGGGTCGGGGACTTATGCAGACGAGGGCTGCGCCACAGACCATGCACGAAAGAAGTCCTAACTTTTGCGACCACAGCACATGCCTGACAGTCTGTCCTATGCATAAGCTGCTATCATGATAGCCCATGTTGGGCTCTTTGGTCATCTAGGCTGCTTGGTTCGATCGCCTCGAACTTCTTCACAGACTAGAGCCAGAACATTCATCACAACCGGTTCTGCAAAGCGTTCTGCACATGCTAAGCTGGTTCCCGGCACTCAAGAGCTTGCTATACATGAAGGCGGCTAGAGTTTTCTGCACTCCTCCTTGGTGCGACCGCCAGGGATGCATCACCAATAGATGCGATTGCCGCCATTCTCTAAGCAGCATCGGCACAAAGTCACACGTTGAACATTGCCGGCATTCCTCAGGCCCCAGCATTCACGGAAAACGTGTAAGTGATCTCGTCCCGGTACTTGGTAGAATGGGCCCGCAACGACTTCTCTCACGGGTGGTGGTGCGGGAGGAACTCTGGTAAAGGCCGGTTGGTAATCAGCCTGAGTGGACTGATCCCTTGTTTCCTTTGGCTTTGGTTGCTTATTCCTCCCCGGCGTAAAGGATGATGCCGAAGAGGAGGAAGGTTGATCGGTACCTGAGGGCACTGGAGGATCGTCCGTTGGGAAGCGAGGTACATCAGAACATCCTGTTGGCATAGTGTCATCAAACTTCTCCTTCAAGTCGCAAAGCCTTTCTTTCTGCTCTTCGGTAAGGTCCTTTGGATCATAGGTCATCAGCAACTGCAACTCCTTTAACTCAATACGAATCAACTTGCCCTTGGAGGCCCGCGAAGCCGACGCTCTGAGAGCCTTCACTTTGGCTCCCCGTTCGCCACAGCAGTGCTTTATCCCTTCCCACAAACCAATAACAGCCACAGCAAGGACCAATATGACCAAATACAAGTCCCACGGAACCTCGGCCTTGATGTCCTGTTTCTGAGCTGCCGAACCACAAACTTGACAAAGAAGTAGAAGTCGACCCAGGCATGATGCTTCCACACCCATCTTCTTTTGTTGCCTTGAATCAGTTTGTTCTCTTCTGTCTTTCATTCCCCACATTCTGACCAACTGGCGTAGTCTCTCTCCCTTGCAAAAGGTTTGGTTCCAAGGTCTGCCCGCTGAAATTCTCCTGGAGTGAACTTCACATAGAGCTCCAGTCGGTTCACCATTTCACGAACCCAGTTACTTCTCAACCTCAAGTGCCGAGTTCTCCAAGAACCCGAGCTTGTAGTGAGGAGAGAGACTGCTGCACTGTTGTCAACCCAAACCACGATTGGAAGCTCCTTGCCACTGATCTCCGTGACGAGGCCTCTTGTAGAAAGCCCCAACTGAGTTCCCTCCACAGTCTCCAACAACTCCGATTCTGCGGTAGACAACCCTCCACACCAAAGGACTAGAGCCCAGAAAAACCACAGCCGCCCCTTGGGACTGTCCGCCACTAGGCGCGAACGAGCTGTCCGTGTAGACATGCAGTTCCGGGATCACCTCCTCAGCGTCCTGCGTAAGGCCCAAACGGTAGAACTTCGTCTCGTTCAAGTAGTCAAGCAACCTCTCGCCCACTCGATTGACCATTTCCGGACACCTTGTAATCCTCGATGCCATTATAGACGTGTGTCGTATGTCCGGTCTCGTACGGCCCATTAACCATAAGAGCTCTCCAACTCTCCTTTGCGCTTCTTTGACCGCCGGGTTTTTCTGGTCCACCGGGATCTGCTCCGCCTCGATCAACGCCCTCTCCTCCTCATCACTCAGAAGAAGGGTCTCCTTTGGTCCCTGGGATTGAGACCTTCCCACTTTGTGGTTGTGTGCCCGGAGGATCTCGTTCACAAAGCCCTCTTGAGCCAACTCAACCCCATTGGCAAGTCTGTGCATTTCCATTCCCAGGAACCTAATCGGGTGGTCGTAGTCGAGAACGTCTAAATCATCAACCTCCCACTTAGAGGATACCCACTTGAAGAAACCGTGCATTGCCTCCTCCTGTGCATGGATCAGGAGGTCGTCGATGTACACCAGGACATAGCCGTAGATCTCTTCTCCTCCTTGTTCCCGAACAATTTTCCAAACTTGGTTGTCGGATACCAGCTGCTCTATCTTCATTGTTGTAGGCTGCCCTTCCAAGGTCATCTCCCATCTAGCCATTCTCAACTGTTCATCACGAAACATAGACCAAAGAGCTGGGGACTCTCTCAGGCCGTAGAGAGCTTTTTCTACTAACCAGTAGTCTCCAGGCTCAGCCAGCCCTAAGGAGAAAGCAATTCCTGGTGGTTCTAGAGCAACTGGATCTCCCTTCCATCCTGCCAAGACGAAAGCCTGCCTCACATCCGTAGTTCCAATGCGCCACGGTTTCCTGGCATTGAATGCAAGCATCGTCCTCAGTGAGGTAGCATCAAGTCCACTGGCGAACAAGTCCAAACACGCTGCATCTTCGGGTACATGGTTTCCACATGCCACAAATCTGGTTTTCCTCCTGTAGCCCGGTGAGGATTTGTCTGGCTTCACGGTGTAGACGCCCTTACAAGGAACAATTCTGCAGTTTGCTGGTAGTTCATGTCGTTTCTTCACAGTGAAAGCTCCCTTGGACTGGGTGAGGTTGTTGAACTCTTTCATAGCCGAAGGCTTCCATTTTGATATGTTGCCCTTCACATCCGCAAGGCTCACAGTGTGGGTCACTTCAAGGCAGCCTCCCTTTGTATCGATCTCCTCCAAAATCTGTTCGATGTTTGGTGTGTACTGGACCTCAGCCTTCTTCACAATCTTCTTGACGTGAAGTTGTACACCGTTTTGTTCCGTAGTCAAAGATTCATCTGGTAGTGGATCACGAAACTTTGTATGGTGGTCCTGAAAGAACTCATCGTCCTCACACTCGACAAAGGCATACCCATACTTGGTGACCGTATCAGCAACCATAACCTTCACCTTCGCCCCTGAAAACACCGAATAACCATCATCTTCGGGCTCCCCTTCATTGTCCTCTTCCTCGGCAGCCGCCAGGGACTCGGGATCCACATTGAAACCAGCATTTGCAACGCATCCACGTTCTCAGACTGCAGCTTTGTGGCCCTCGGAGTGTAAAGCAACATCATGAGCGTTTCTCCTTGCCACGGTTGAACCTCATGCCATTGCCTGGGGCTGAAGCTGACGACTTTTCCCCTTTGCATATCCAAACATCGTCCTCGAAGGTTCTTGCCGTTGGGGAGGGTCTTTGTCACACACTCTTGTTCTCGAACGTCTTCATCTTGAACCCATAAAGATCCTTGTTCGAACTGTTGTAGTGGTAGTACAGTACATGATTCTTAGAGAACTTGTAGTTGTGGGAATCCCGGTGGAGGCCCAGCTGAGCATTCTTGGCGATGCCCAACGCGGAAAACTTCACATCCCCGCAATGGTACTTGGCAAACTCCGTGAGGTAGGTTGTTGTAAAAGGGAACGCCTTCACATTCGATCTGATCCCCGCTACTCCACCATGAACGAAGGCACCCGTGTACCACGACGTCATAGGGGCCTTCTTGTCAAACCTGGTGTCGTTCTGCCCCAAGAGCTCCAGGTCCCGGTAAAGTTTGACAACCTCGCCGACGTCATAGTTCTTCTCTTCACTAAGTTTCCGGGCCTTAAACTCAATCTCCTCTTTCAGCTCCGTGGAAGTTTGAGGATCCCAACCCACCAGCATTTCTTCTGGAAGGCCTTCTCCAATAGCCGGGGAAGGCCCTTGAGGTCCCTTTCAGGTTCCACAACACCAAACTTGACGCTTTTCGCAACCGTCAAACCACCATCTTCCCTTGAGATCAAATGACCCCGTTTCACATCAGCAGCCGGTCCTCTGTAGAAGCCCTTCTTCCACCTTGCGCCTGCCGCCTCGTGCTTCTTCTCCCGTTTTCCTTGGTAGGCTTTCGATCGAAACCACACCTCATTCCCAAACGTAGTCGCCGGTGGGGTAGTCCATGAGCTGTCTGGGAAAGCCTTTGCCCAAGCTGACGCAGAAGCATGTTGCATTGCCATTGGCCAATCCTTGGATGGAGCCTTGGATGCTCCAAGGAGGGATCTAACCCTTGCCTTTGCCCACTTGATGCCCAGCTCAGCCGTACTGTTGCCTGAGGGATCCGCTCCTGCAGTCTTTGTGTGCCTCAAACCTGAGTCCACTGTCCACTCTTTGAAAGTCTTCGCTTTGAACTCTCGGGCTCGATCGGTGTGGATGGTTTCCACATGAAGCCCCGTTTGCTTCAACTGCAGAAGGATCTCTTTCGCTGCCTGGACCACGTAGTGATTGGTCCTTCCCCTTAACGGCCGGGTCACATAGATTGTGGCATACTCTTCTGGCTGGGCTAATCCTTCCACAGCTTCATCCAAAGTCTCTGGCCCTGCTGGTACGCAATCGTCTTCACCTTCAGAAACTTCATGATCTTCATGCCGTTCCTTTTCGTGCCCTTCAGGTAGCACTTCCATTGGGTCTCCTTCATCAAGATCGCTTGGCTCATCCGGAACATAAAATTCGCGATCCTGCTCCTCAATGGCTTTGGCGCTCATGTACTCCTTCGGGCAACGATAAGCCGCAACCATTATGTACTTGTAATCCTCATGCTCCATGTCCCGCCCTTTCTGCTTGAAGGGACCAGCAAGGTCCAGGGCCAGGGTATACAAAGCCGGATGTTTCCGTCGCCGATGTTGGTAGCCCGTAGCTTGAGCATTGATACAAACCGCGCAATCTGCTCTATAAGGTTGGTGGTCGTTGAGCAAGTGGCGATGCCATGACTCTCTCTGTTCCTTGGTGAGCTTGCTGAGCTTGATTCCTGCCTTCACGAGCTCCTCCTCATCCGGTATCGACATAGAGTGGTAGTCCTTGATGGAGTCCGCAACAAGCTCCTTGAAGTTTCTCGGCCATTGCCGAAGTTGAGCACGGCTAAGCAACGAAGGAGGGACACAGTCGTTCCCAAAGTCGTAGTTCTTGTCGATCTGAAGGACTTCAGGGTAGGTTGTTGCCGCCGTCGTTGGTCTCTTCGCCTTGTGGCCGTAGGCGCCCATGTAGAAGGAGACCTCCCTTATTCCAGTGACTGACCGGAATGCCTTCCACATTTCCGTAGTCCACACTGAAGCTTTCACAGGATCATCTGCACGTAACCGCTCTTCATCAGCCGGAAGCTCCATGAGAAAACCAACATCCCTTTTTCCATTCATCTGAGCCAGCAACCATACCAAAAGCGGTTTTGCCACAAATGCAGTTTCTGCATCGACTTTCTGTCTTTCGGCCGCAGTGAGGTCCTTGATGCCGTAAGGGGAAGTGGTACTTCTCACAGGATACGAGTCCGGTCCCCTGGTAGGCATAGCTGAAGTTGGCCACGAACGGTGCGGAGGGGAACTTATCACATCTGCGATCCTTCCTTCCGAGGCTGCCCACAACAGAAGCTGGTATACTCCACCCTCCCTGTTCACATCCCATAGTCTTGACTTTGAAACATCAATGTCCAGAACAACCTTACCTGCCAAAGGGATCGCGTTGAAGGGGTCATTCTTGTAGTTCTCGCTTCCTTGAAAAAGGTTGACTACCCAGCTCCTTGAACACATAAGCGCTCTCCTCTTCTTCCTTGGCAGGGGCATATTCTTTAAGTACGTCTCTCCGTGCTCCTTGCTGAAGCCTTCAACCAAAAGGGATTGAACATCAGGAGGTAGGTCTCGGGTCACCGGTGACGTGAGGACTGCCTTGAGCAAGGTTGGCTTCGAGCCCGTCTTCGCGTAGTCCTTCAACAACTCAACCCAGTCCCTTCTTTCCTCCTTCTGTATCACTTCAAGCCGCGCTCGCAAAGTAGCAACATGCTCGTTGAGGGTGTTCACCTTCTTGAGCTCCAGCTCCCTGATAAGGGCCAGCGCATCAGCGGCCGCCACTTCCGGACAGTGGTTCTTGATCCGGGCCTTGATAGCTTTCTTTTCCGGATGAGTTAGCCGCAAAGTCTTCGGTGTCCAGTGGAGCGTATAACCCAGTTCAGCAATCACCGCTCCCAATGGCACGATGGGTTGAATCGCTGCCGTCTCCTCCTGAACCAGGATGGTCCCTTCTTCGTTTTGTCGAAGCACCCGAACATCTTCTCCTGCCAGAGTAACTTGTACAGGTTGTCCATCTTGATATTCTCGTTCCTTGGCAGGCCTCATAGCATGGCTTGCTCCGCTGTCCAGTAGTCCCGTGGCTCCCGAAATCGAGGGAGGATCTTCACACACTGACTTGACGATCCTCTCTTCCTCCAACTTCGTCTTGTCACAGGTAACCCTCATCGCCTTCAACGTAGTAGCCGACATCGCCTTAAGGACCTTGCCGACATCTGCCAGGACTTCCTTGAGGTCCACTTGATCACTTGCAGAGCTAGTGCCACTCCCGTGTCGACCAGGGATTTGCTCCACCTGCGGGGTCTCATCGATGCAAACATTCTTGTTGGAGGTAGCATTCGTTGTAGTAGATGAGGAACCCGGCTTCTGAGCAGTCATTTTTGCCTGCGGGGTTGTCGTAGGTGTGGTCTCCGATGCCGAGGGGGGTTTTTTATTCGGACAGTCCTTGGCCGAGTGGTTCTTTCCCCCGCACGCCAGACATCTCCCTGTCTTTTCAATGCCGTCCCATGAGTGCATGAAAGGGCAACGACCTGCTCGAGCGCAACCCTTGTAGGTCTTCCCAAAGAACTTGCATGGAACCTTGGACTTATCGTCGTGAACGCGCTCCCCGTTTTCTCCCTCAGACTTTGTCGTTGACTGAGATGAGGATCTCGAAGGAGTAGGAGGTTGAGGCCCCGAGGGGGTAGTAGTTGGTGTAGTCCTGTCGGCCTTCATTGGCTTGATCCTCGGTTCCGACTTCGGTGCCGGAGTGGATGTAGAAGGAGTCGTTGTTGTAGGGACAGACACCGCCATTGCCTCGCATTCAGCCAACAGGTGGTGGTAGTACTTCTCGACAGACTCGAAGGACGGCTTCGTATCTACAGAGAGATGGCTTTTCACCAAAGAAGTTCGGAAGCTTGCTTCTGCATCCCTCTCTAAGACATTCCTAGTGATCGTTGAAAGGCCTCTTGTAAGGAGGCTTGGATCTGGAGCCGAAACTCCCAACTCCTTACACCTCCTCAGCCATCTCGACCATGTCCTCAGAGACTTCACAGCTCTTGACGCAGTGCTTTCCGCCTCCGGTTGCTGGAGATTCTGCAAGATCATCACCTTCTCCTGCTGGCCCCCCGGCTGGTACACTGTCAAAAGGCGGAACACCAGTGCAGTAACGGATCCCGTAGACCTCCGTTGAACCATCTCTTGCCGAACAGATTCTGGAAGAGCCAACATAATCATAGAAGCCCCTCTTGAGTTGACACGTCCCCAACGCCCCGTTTCCAACTCCACCTCCTTTGGTGGCTCGATGCTGAGCTTCTCCACTGGTGATGCGACAGTCCACTTCTTGTAGGCCTCATCCGCCAAAGCCCTCACGCGCAACCACCATTTCGCACTCCCATCGGACAAGTCTTGCATGATTGTAGTGATCACCTCCAACCAGTCCATGATGTCCACTGAGCTTGTCGTTGGGTTTACCTCCGGCAACGCTGGAAGTGTCGTAGATCCCGGCTTCACCGCCTCTGGGCTCCGGTCCTCGTCCTTAGTCTTGTCCTTCTCCTTCATCTGAGTGAGCATCGCCGCTTGAAGCTGGGCAATTCCACCTGCCAGAAGAGACATAGGATCCGGAGTGACCGAACTTCCCAACCATTGACTTGGGGTACCAGAGGAAGCAGCCTTTGGAGCTTGACCGCCATTCGTAGGACCTGGTGGCTTCTGCTGTTTATCGTCATGCGGGTGACTGTTGATCTCGTCCTGACAGACATAGGTTGCAGACTCCGACTTGTACTTAGCACCATCAGCATTTTTGCCCAGACTCCCTTGAGGTCCACTTGAATTTCCTGGAAGCTGGCCTGGAGCATCTACTGGTACGCCAAAACCATCGCTACGAAGGTGAAGACTCCCTTGAGGTCCACTTGGATTTCCTGGAAGCTGGCCTGGAGCATCTCCTGTATCCCAAAACCATCGCTACGAAGGTGAAGACTCCCTTGAGGTCCACTTGGTTTTCCTGGAAGCTGGCCTGGAGCATCTCCTGGTACACCGAGACCATCGCTACGAAGGTGAAGACTCCCTTGAGGTCCACTTGGATTTCCTTGAAGCTGGCTGGAGCATCTACTGGTACACCGTGACCATCGCTACGAAGGTGAAGACTCCCTCGGGGTCCACTTGGATTTCCTTGAAGCAGGTCTGGAGCAGGTGGCTGTGGGTTTAGGGGATATTCATCACGTTCCCTTTGTGTTCCCAAACTGCTTTCACCACGAACAACTTCTCCTCGGTCCCCACTAAAGACATGTGCACCTCTGGCTCTTACTTCCCATTCGTTTCTTTCCTGACGAAGCTTCTGAACTTCACCCTGAAGGGTTCGTAGCTCTTCCTGGTACCGCATAGCGTATTCTTCCATCTGTCTCTGAACCTCAGCTTGAAGTCGCGAAGAACGATCCGATCCCTCTTCTGACGCTTGTCCATATAGAAGAGGGTGATCTCGCTGAGCTTGCCTGAACTGTGCGGCCTGCGCCTGGGAGAAGAGCGGTTGCATAGGTGGGGTGGTAGCCGCAGACCACGAAGCTGGGGGTGGCATAGTTCTCGTTGTTGTCGCAACAGGTAACTCTTCGGGTGGGGAAAAACCCAGATACCCTTCACGAGGCCGCCCGGAGAACATGTTTCCTTGCTGCTGCGGGGAAGCTTGGTGTCCATGAACCAAACCCAAGTTGTCCATCATCCTGTCGAACCCGCTCGCACTTCTATAAGCAGCAACTCTCATGAACTCTGTAAATCTCGACATCCACCTTCCATTTCTCTCCTCTGTTGTAGTAACCGTTGACTGAGCTGAATAGAACTCCTGCACTGTCACACCTGCAGAATTTGCCGTCGGCGTAACGGCCACTGGTAGGAAACTTGGTCTTGTAGGAGTTGCCGGGGTAACCTGCCGTTCAGAACTTATAACCTTCGCGCTCCGATCCGGTTCCTCGTACGAGGGTTCGGCCACGTCCGGTCTAAGTTCTGTCGACGTAGTGGTATTTGAAGACTGTTGAGGTCCCATTCCTGGTGCAGGATCATGAAGATTAGGATTTCCCATGACTTCTTCACCCGTAGTTCCAGACGTAGATCTCGCTTCAGCCACAACAGGGCTTACTCCATTCATCCTCACATCTCCAGGTCGTACAGCACCGTAGGTGTTCGCTGCAGGGTTCACTGAGCTGCGCTCGGTAGCTTGGGCGCTCATAACCTAAAGATACTCTTCGATCACAAACTTCACGTTGTTGGGTCGGGGACTTATGCAGACGAGGGCTGCGCCACAGACCATGCACGAAAGAAGTCCTAACTTTTGCGACCACAGCACATGCCTGACAGTCTGTCCTATGCATAAGCTGCTATCATGATAGCCCATGTTGGGCTCTTTGGTCATCTAGGCTGCTTGGTTCGCTCGCCTCGAACTTCTTCACAGACTAGAGCCAGAACATTCATCACAACCGGTTCTGCAAAGCGTTCTGCACATGCTAAGCTGGTTCCCGGCACTCAAGAGCTTGCTATACATGAAGGCGGCTAGAGTTTTCTGCAGCCCTATAACCCTCCTATAGCACCTCCACAGTGCCCTCCAGTACTCATACAACCTATGAAGGCCATGTCGATCCTACCTCCTCTTCTAAACCCAAAAAGAAGAACCGAGCCTTTCGAACCTTGCCTTTCAAACAGGGTTTAGGGGTTTAGGGTTTAGGGTTCCAGTTAAAGGCCCGAGCTGCAGTCTGCAAGACAGCAGTTATTTTCAACGGCTGAATCACCACACCATGCAGATCCTTGAAAGGCCTTTGCAACCCAAACGCCTTTAGCATCCCAAGCCTCTCTGAACAACCAGACCCGCGAACATCGTGAAGAATCAATATAGTAGAAGTAGTAGAAGAAATTGTATGTCGCATGCGCATATAGTTATCGTTACTATATATTGGTCATCGGTTTCGTCGTCGTAGCAGTAGTTGTCGCAGCATTCGTCGTGGCACCATGATGCGGGGTACGAAGGTGATTGGTAGCTATAGGCTCACGACGGGCGCAGCCATCGATGCGAATGCATCCAAAAAACTGCTAGTACAAGACATCGTTACTTTGCCTTGGACCATCAACCCGAAATTCCCGACCCTAAAAGGAAAGTATATCCTTACACCTTACGTTTTCAGCTCGAGAGTGATCACCAGGAATCACAAGGAGCCCTCCTCCTTATTGCTGCGAGGAGCAAGATCTACACTTCGAAATCAGCAGGCTTGAGGCAGGCCCGACCCAGACCCCCGAGGGGATGCAAAAAGTCGATCCCTTAATGGGGGTCCCTATAAAGTACCCTTGGTACTATAGGGCCCAAATTAGGGGATCCACTTTCTAGATCCTCGCGTTGGGCTGGGGAGCAGGGTCAGAAGGCTGTTTAGGGTTTATGTTTTTCGTTTGCGTTCAATTTCTCATGAACATTTAAGCACACATTCTTGCGAGGTCACTTGGAAGCTGAGATCATGGGGCCTTCGGAAAGGGTGAAGAAAAGCATAACAGGAGATTAGTTAATATTCTAAAACCACTAAATCCCCAAGAAAAAGGGCCACCCTAAACCCTAAACCCTAAAGCCTAAACCCTAAACACTAAACCCCCAAACCCTAAACCCTAAACCCTAAAGCCTAAAACCTAATCTTAAGTCGTCTGAGACTCTTTGGCTGGTTTTGAGGCTTCGGGTATCCGGCCCTCGGGAACTACATAGATTTAGGGGTTTAGGGTTTAGGGTTTGGGGTTTAGGGTTTGGGGTTTAGGGTTTAGGGTTAGGGTTTGGGGTTTAGGGTTTGGGGTTTAGGGGTTTAGAGTTGAGGGGTTTAGGGTTTGGGGGTTTAGTGTTTAGAGTTTAGGGGTTTAGAGTTGAGGGGTTTAGGGTTTGGGGGTTTAGTGTTTAGAGTTTAGGGGTTTAGAGTTGAGGGGTTTAGGGTTTCGGGTTTAGGAACGCTCTTGCAATGCCATCGTAGCAACCCTTTTTGCATAGTCGGGTCAGTAAAGGAGATGCGGTGTAGACCAGAGACGCCTACTTAAAGGATCATGGGACTTAGTAACGAGGGTTAAAAAAAAGGTAACTATACTTATAGTTACTTCTAACCCCAATTAAGGTACTTACAACCCTACTTAAAAAGTCCTATGATCCTTAAACCCTAAACCCTTATGGTACCCCTTATATTTCCCTTTCTAAGGAACCCTTTAAGGAACCCTACTTACTAAGTCCCCTGATCCTTTAAGTAGGCCTTCACCAAGGACTAAGGAGCTGCTCACGGTCATCCCTGCCCGTGGCCGAAAGGGCCTACCTTTTTAGGGTCCCTTGTTAATTTAGGGTTTAGGGTTTAGGATTATGGGTTCTAGATAAATATATATATATATATATATATATATAGATATATATATATATATATATATATGGTTCCTTAGAAGGGTAGGTCTTTTCGGCTACAGGTGCACCCTAAACCCTAAACCCTAGCCAAGAGCTTTCAAGTAAAAAAGGGGGTCAGTTAAAAAAATAGCAACGAAACCCTAGATCCTAAACACTGGACCCAACACCCTGAGCCCTAAACCCTAAGCCCCTAAGCCGTAACCCCTAAACCCAAAACCCTAAACCCCTAAACCCTAAACCCTGGGCCCAAATCCACGGCCCGGCCTCAATCCCGGTTTGGCGATCAGGGTTTACTTTTGGGGCTTAAAGGGTTTAGGATTTAGGGTTCAGGGTTTAGGGGGTTTAGGGTTTAAGTAATTACCAATACTATTTTGGGGGTTCCTTATTATAACTGTAGCATAATGGGCCTCAGAACCCTATTCTAATTATTAAGAACCCTACATTGGGGCTTCAGGGTTTAGGCCCTTTTGGACATGTGCGTCCCAAGAAGCTAGACTCCGACGATGCCGCGCAGGAAGCATCGCATGCGCCACCATCCACTCTGATCTTGGAGCTACCCGGGCAGAAAGGTAAAACTCAAAGTTAAGAAAACTCTCTCAATGGCACAAGCTCTTCTATAGTGACCCTAACCCTTAAACCCTTAAACCCTACACCCCTAAACCCCTTAACCCTAAATCTCTAAAACTCTAAACTCCTAAGCCCTAAACCGCGATATGACGACCTTAGCGTCGATGTATATACTATCCACTATATGAGGTTCAAGGGCCCATGCAGGCATGATGGAAAGGTGGGGTTTCGGGCTTCAGAGTTTATCGGATTTTTTTTTTTGGGGGGGGGTTAGGGCTTTGGGGTTTCATGGCTTTTTCGGGTTTAGGGTGTGGCTTGATCGGTAAATGGCATGATCTCAGGTTCAACGGGGTGGAGGGCTCGTCGGTGATCACCTGCCACCCGAGCGATGTGCAGAACGGAGGCACCTGTCTGATGTGTACTCCTAGTATGTCTTCAAACAACTAAGTCACTGTGTAGTGAGTTGAGCAAGCATACAACGTACACCCATCTGCAATGAGCCATGCCACATCTTACTCATCCCTGCCCCCGGTGCCTTGCGTGACTCGTTTGGTTTCGGTCTTCGTCTCGTGGGTATTCCTTTTCATGAGTAGGTTATGTAATGTATGGGCCTGGATAACCAGTGCCAGGACTCGCCAGGGTTCCCTACTATATGTATCATATACCCCCAAAACCCTCTTCGAATTATGTAGGCCCCTTTGAGCAGCACCATGAACAGCAAGGATCTTGATCATCCCCCCTCTAACCAAAACATGCGTTCTTTTCCGTTGCACCCTTAAGGTGTCATCAACATATCCAGGGGTAAAAGGAGGGACCCTTAATAAGGACCCCTAGGTATTTGTTTTATCCATTTTTTAGCCCATTATAGGGTAGGGGTCCCCATTAAGGGTCCCTCCGTTTCCCCTTTGAACATATGTAGGGAGTTTCAGAAGTGGAGGGACCTCGACCAAGATGGAGCCCCCAAACTCTTTGGATCCTTGTTGCAAGAGCCCGGAAATAAGCTACGTTAGGTGTCTGAAGTCCTCATGTGGGAGTTTCCGAAAATAGGGGTACCTTAGGCTGGGGGTCCTTTTCATAAGGACCCAGGTACTATATTAGGGTCCCCTGTTTTCGGAATCTCCCATGTGTTCCGCCCTGGGCACTGCCCCTCTTGGTCATCGTTGAACGCTGCGGCTCAACAGAGCCCGAAGGCCTTCTCGTGTAGGGTGTTCGTGCCCGGAAGCCATTAAACCCAAAATCGATGTGAACACTGCATCCCAAACCAATGTGTAGCCCTTCACCCCAAACCTGTCGTTAGAGCCCTGGATTTCATGTTGGACGGTTCTAAGCACGGAGCATCGACAGGCTGATAAGACATAGATGCCCTGAGCCTCAACCCCAAGCCCAACGTGAGATGTAGAGTTCGTAAGCCTAAATAGCCCGACTGCAAAAAAAGTCCTAAACCCATGTTGAGACACACAAAAGTAAACACCCTAAACACTAAATTAAATCCTATGTCCAACAATCTAGGACAGTTCATGGTACATAGACTCCCCATGGCTTCCCTACCCCAACTTAATATAGGGAAGCTTCCAAACCTTCTTGGGTGTGCGGGGGGGGGGGGGGGGGGGGACAACATTGGACAAGTCTAACTCACTTCAGACCCCGAAGCCCGAAATAATTAGCCTGAGCCCGGAATCCTTGCATAGCCCTTCGAACCTTAAGGCATCTTGGGAGCTAAGATGACAGAAGCCGAGGACCCTTAACCTTCATACAACTCTTGTGGCATCTTAATAGACACCCTTGCAGACACCCATGTAGAAACCCCTTAGAACCCTTTTCGCAACCCTTCTACAGAAAGAACCATGGGAATTCGCAACCACAGGCTTATAAACAAGGAAGCGATGATGGAAATTACTTTCAACTTCAACTGAGGTATCTGAAACAGTACTGAATAAGCCCAATGATCTTCCCCAAGTACCTAACATGCGCGTAACCCTCGGAGTAACTTGCCCTTTTCTTTGGTATCTATATATGAAGACCCTTATAGTAAACCTTTCTTGTGATAACCCTGATTGGGTCTCTATATATGAAGACCCTTATAGACTTTCTTGTGGTAACCCTTCCTGTTAGCCCAAAGCAGAGCTCCACGAGCTGTGAGGGAGTCGAGAGCTGGCTCTGCGCTTCTGCCGCCAGCAGCACTTGGAGACTCCGCCGTTTCCGGTGCTTTCCTTTAAGGGTTTCGTTAAAGGCTCCTTTACGGGTTTAGGGGTTCCGTTGAGGGATCCTTTGAGGGTTCTGGTTTCTTCAGGTTTTGGGGTAGTTTAGGGCCGCGCGGTGTTTCTGTTACCTTTTTGCTCTGACGGTTATCTTGGTGACAGGTTTCGTTTTTGCGCTTCCCGCCCTTCTCCCTGCTCAACCTCTTCGACTTTTCGTAGCGGCGTTCTTCCTTGGAGGTGTTTTTAGATTGTCTTTGGATGGTCGTGAGGATTCTGCAGGGGCAATAGAATTTGGTGTCTGAGCTTTGGCATGCTGTAGGGTCAAGGAGTGCTTTTGGCAGTTCGCCGTTTGGTGCGGGCGAGCATCACAAAGTCATGGAGACTTTCTTGTTTTAATGTCTCCGTGGCTGAAGCGAATGTAGTGGGTCGTATATTGATCAAAAACGCCTACACGGCTTCGAAAGGAGCTTTAGATTCCTACGGCAGCGCTCCGTTTCAATTGAAGGGCCTTGTCTACAGTTCAAGTCATGTCCCTTATGGGGTATTGAGCTGTCTGGGGTTTGCCAGCATTCGCTTTGAGGTCGCCCTTCAATGATCCAAGTAGGATTATCCATAACAACATTCATGCACTCACACCCTGATTGCAGAATCCAAATGGCTCGAACGGCGTGAACAGTAGGCTGAGGCTCGCAACCCTAAACCATACCTCCCAAAAGCCCCCCCCTAAACCCCTAAAACCCTAGACCCCTAAACCCTAAACCCCTAAACCCGAAACCCTAAGCAAAAGCAGGCTCCTGCTTAACAAAGAAAACAAAAGCAGGAGCCTTCTTTGGCGAATGCCCTGGCAGAGCGTCTGGAGCGGCTAGTTCCGCGATTCACCGGAGGCAGTCGGAGCTGAAAAAAACAACCTTAGCTAGGGTTTAGGGGTTTAGGGTTAGGGTTTAGGGTTTAGGGGTTTAGGGTTTGGGGGCTTTGGGTTTAGGGGTTTAGGGTTTAGGAGTTTAGGGTTAAGGAGTTTAGGGTTTAGGGACTTTGAAGGTTTCTGTATCGCGACAGTGCTGCAGGATTTCGTTGGGGGTCATGCGGCGGGTTCCAGTGCTTGTATCTGAGGCTGCCAGTCTTTGCTTAAGGGCTAAAACATTAAAACACTAAAACCCCAAACCCTTAAAACCCTAAGCCCCCAAACCCCCAAACCCCAAACCCTAGACATTCGACCCCTGTATAAGGATTCTACATGGTTTCATCAGGCGTAAACGCTGCTAGAGGGTTCATGAGGAGTTTAGGGCTTCAGGCTCCGGGGCTTTGGGCTCATGTTTTAGGGTTTAGGGTTTAGGGTTTAGGGTACAGGGGAACTCCAGAAAGTTGGAATATGGTTTCATGGTAGGATACCCTATAATTTACCATAGAAGGGTTAGGATAATCATATTCCAACTTTCTGGCTTTTACCTTATATACGTGGTCCAGGGTTTTGAGGTTTGAGAGTTTGGGTTTCATTCTGGAAGTTGACCGTGGCAAAGGGTGTCCGGTGTGGGGTTCTTCAAGATTTTAGCCTCACGGTGTTTCGGGTTCAGGGTTTCTGTTTTCAGATATTAGTAGCAATACGCAGATAGCGCCGTTAGCGGGGTGGGGGGGGTTCGTTCTCTCGGACTATTGAGGGGGGGGGGGTCCTTACTCCAGGAGTATTGAGGGGGGGGGGGGGGGGGTCCTTACTCCAGGAGTATTGAGGGGGGGGGTTTGTAATCCGGGAGTACAGGGGGGGGGGGTTCATACTTCAGCACTATTGAGGGGGGGGGGGGTGTCTATTCCAGGACTATTGAGGGGGGCGGGGGGGACTCGTACTCTTGGGGAGGGGGGGGGCCTCTTTGGGAATGGTTGTTGTAGTATTTTGTCGGGTGAGGAAAAAGGAGCAGGTCGGGTGAGGAAGAAGGAGCAGGAGAAGCAGTAGTAGTACTAGTAGTAGTCGAAGTCGTAGTACTAGAGTAGTGCTAGTAGCAGTAGTCGTTGTAGTCGTAGTCGTAGTCGTAGTCGTAGTAGTTGTAGTAGTAGCAGCAGTAGCAGTAGCAGGGCAGTAGCAGTGAAAGAAGCAGCAGCAGCAGCAGTAGCCAGTAGCCGAAGCAGTCACAGTAGCAGTGGCAGTGGCAGCGGGGAAGCAGAAGCCGTAGCAGTGGCAATAGCAGTGGCAGAAGCAGGAGCAGTGGCAGTAGCAGCGGTACGAGTGGTGGTAGTCATGATAGTAGCAGACTAACATGCCGGACAAGCAGGGCTGCAAGGCACGCGTTTTGACGGCTGTGCACCTTGCCAGTGTGGAGCACGGCAGTGTAGTCAGCATTCCGCGGGGGGCATGTCGTGCAGCAATCCTTATAACAGCTGTGCTACATCGAGACGACCAGGGCGGTCCTGGCGCCGTGGGCGCCCGTGGATCTCGTGGAGCTGTGGCACGAGGCTGCTTCGCTGCACCTGCTGTGCGATCCAGATGTGCCTTCTGCACCTTGCTCTTGTATTGTGCTTCGACGGTTGCAGGTGCATACCGCTCGCAGCCACAACGTCGCCTGGCGAAGTCTCCTGCTTGAGCAGTGGCGTCGCGTGGCAGGCATGGAGAGCGCAGAGGGGGCGCTGCTGCTAAAGCTCGGCTGTCTGTAGATTTGTGCCTCGTTTTCGTTCCGTCAGCTCACGCATACAGACTCTGCGGACCCGACGTGTCGTGCAGCCATGGTTCCGCCTTCACCTGCGGCTGCTGCAGACGTGCGAGTTTGCTCGTACAAATATAGTACAACTGCTGTGTCTGGAAAGCGCGCCCGCAGGTGTCACTACTGCACAACGACAAGCGTTGGTGTTGAGACCCGCCAGCCGGCTTCCTAGCTACGCTGGAGAAGAAAAGCTCTTGGAGCTGTATCCTCTCCATGCGTGTACTGCTGCCAGCGGGATTCTTCAGCGGCTTGCCGAAGGGGGCGGCAGGCAGTCGATCGCAGACCTGTTCGCTGCCTTTCACGTGTGCACGCCGCAGCTTTTCGGCTGCCATCATGGCTCCTGTTCTTGTGCTCCCCGTTTCTCAACTGCAGGGCCTGATCGCCCGCCGCAAGAAACAAAAGCTCTTGCGTTGCCTGAGATGCCCGGCCTCATGCGGCCTCTGTTGTTTCACGCACTTGCCTTGTTGACTGATCCCGACCCTTTCCCCTCTCTGCTGCAGCTGGCCCGAGTGCAGGGTTGCGGGGAACACAAGGCACCGGCGACAGGCCGCATGTCTGGAAGCGCAAAACAAGGGGGGGGTGAGCCTAAGACAAGCGGGGGGGTTGGGGGGGGGGCGCAGCCCCCTGTACTTGCTTGCTTTAGCCCCCCTAATGCGTTTGCATGTGGCTCTGTCCTGCTTATGTTTTGGCGAACACGCTCCTACAACCCTGTTGTTGTCCTTCTTCGAACTTGACCCCCTCCTCCATATTGGAATATAACCCCCGTCTCCATACTGCTGGACTATGAATCTTCTCCCTCCATACTCATGGAGTATGAACCCCCCTCTATACTCCGGGATTACGAACCCCCCCTTTTATTGGAGTAAGGACCAGCCCCCCTCAATACTCCTGGTGTATGACCCCCCCCTCATCTGTCTTGGAATATCCTTCCCGGACCCCCCCCCCCCTCAATACTCCTGGAGTAAGGACCCCCCCCCCCCTCAATACTCCTGGAGTATGAACCCCCCCCCTCATATTCTTTCCCCCCCCCCCTCCCCGCCCGGGGGGGGGGGGGGTCAATACTCCGGAAGAACTAACCCCCCCCACCCGTGTCCTAGCGGCGCGGTCTCGCAATACGCACTACTTGTTATAATGGAATTCTGATAAAGAACAAGATGTAGACATTGAGTTAGCAGTGATCCCGATAAGTCCTGGGGTGTTCGGGTTTGAAAGGATTTCGGTGTGGGACACACCGATCTGGAAGCGGCTCTGTTTGTTGGTTTGCTGCTTAGTGGCCAGGGTTTGGTTTAGGGTTTAAGGAGATTCCGAAAATAAGGGGACCCTAATATAGTACCCTCAATAGTAGGATCCTTGTAATAATCACCCCCAAAATAAGGTACCCCTGATTTTTGGAAACTCCCATATGGAGCCGAAGTGTGGAGGGTTTTGGATTTGGGGTTTCGGAGGGGGTGTAGGGCCGACCTAGGCTTTAGGGCCTTGTGTTTATTAAACAGGTTTCGATTATAGTTTGGCGAGGTATAGGGTTCAGGATTTCTATTAGGGGCCCAAAAAGCACATAAGCATCAGCATTTTTACCGGGATATCCCTACCTTATTGGGCTTCCTTATAAGGGGTTTATATGAGATATCCCTATCCTATTGTTTGCTTTATGTGCTTTTCTTGGGGCCCTTTTTTATGTGGGGTCCAGGATTGCATGGGGACCCTGGAGTCCAGCCTCTAGAGTCAATTCTTCAGATCCTCCGGAAAGCTTAAATTAGGACCTAGAGTAGGCCCTTATTCCCTTTTTGTAGGGTTCAGGTTCCCATATAAGCCCCTTTAAACCAAAAAGGGCACCCTTTTTTATTCCTAGGTTACTCTTGGGTCTAGTAAACCAATTTCTTGAAGTCTGAGCCCCAGAGAAACTCCGAAGCCAAAGCATAGCCGAAACTCGAAACGATGCCCCCTAACCAGATAAGGTAAAAGCCAGAAAGTTGGAATATGATTATCCTAACCCTTCGATGGTAAATTATAGGGTATCCTACCATGAAACCATATTCCAACTTTCTGGAGTTCCCTGTATAGTTTGGCGGGGTCTTGGGGTTGAGGGTTTGGGGTGCATGGTTTGACAGAGTCTTCTACAGTGTCGAGTGTTGGGGCTCAGGGCTTCCCCGATGTTGGTGACTGGCATGCAACAAGTTTCAACCCAGGGTTTAGGGTTTAGGGTTTAGGGTTTAGGGGCAGTTGTAACGTAAAGTATCCAGCCGGTAGCCTGTCGTGTTTTCGGTGGCACTACAATCCCGAAATGATTTCAACGGCTGGGCTGGCAAGAAGCCCAACCCCAAGCCACCCAAAGGAAGCCACAATTCCCCCGGAAATGTTGAACCCGGAACCCTGAGACCGTGTACTTCAGCTCCTACAGGCTATTCGGCACCCTTGCCGGAGCCCGCGACCAAAGCATCGATGAAGCCAAAGAAGGCCCCCATCAACACTGAGGCACGACCTCAAACCGGGAGACAAATGAGGTTTCCCCAAAGGTCCAAGTACTTAATTATCATCCACTCTCCAAAATCCTAACCTACATAACCTCTTTTAAAATCCTAAAACCGAGTACCCTATTATTGGGTCCTTTGGACCCTTGAGGTTTCTGTCGGGGAAGATCGTCTTGCAAAAGGAGAAGAGACGGTAAGACCAGTAGCTAGTAATGGTAGTTATTCTACGATATGAAGCTCGCCATAGCATTTGCCAATGCAACAGCAGTAGCCTTGAACTCATAACTCATAGCACTTACTCAACAGAAGCCCCTCCCCCAACGCACACAACGCTGGCTTCTCGAGCCTTGACGGCAAGGATAATCCCTACTCTAGGTGTCTGAATATTACAAAGACTATTGCTTCGGGTTACTTTTGAT
Organism: Symbiodinium sp. CCMP2592; assembly: GCA_905221615.1. Classification (NCBI taxonomy): domain Eukaryota; class Dinophyceae; order Suessiales; family Symbiodiniaceae; genus Symbiodinium; species Symbiodinium sp. CCMP2592. The sequence goes on along the minus strand of CAJNDT010000757.1, from coordinate 499,965 downwards.
CACTATACGAAGATTTATAATATAATCTACACTGAACAAGTGCCCCCATACCCCTAAGCCCGAAACCCCAGACTCTAAACTGCTCCAAACTGCCCTAACGTATCAAGACCCCGAAAACGATTTAATGTAGGGGCCTTAAAAATTAGAATAGGGTCTTGGGGCCCACTATGCTATAGTTATAGTAAGGAACTACCAAAATAGTTTTGGTATTTTTTTGAGTCCCTATAGTGCTCGGGCCTGGAGGACCAGTAGCAGAAATTCTCAACCTCCCAGGTCCAATGATTGAGGTTCGGGGTTGAGGGTTTTGGGATTGCGGCCTTGCCCGGAATTGTAAGCTCTACACCCCAACCACATTTGAACACCATAAAGCCGCACAAAAGAATCTCTCAGAACAAGCGGAGCCTTTATAGTAATCCTTAAAGATCTTAGAAAACACTGCATACAGCCACAAGATTGGCCCTTGAAGGAGTCCTTTAAGGAAGGGTTCCCTTAAGGGCTTCCTTTAAGGCTGGGAGCCCAGGCACCCCAAGAGACCCAAAAGAGCTGGGGTTGAGGGTTTGTTTTCTTTTTTAGGGTTGTGGGTTTTGGGTTTAGGCTTTACCTTAACCCCGAAGAACCTACATGCTTAAGGACTTATATAACGAAATCATAATAAGGAACCCTCAAACGGTAGGTTACACAGGGTTAAGGTAGGGTTTAGGGAAGGAACCCTTATCGGAGAGCCCTTGAAGGACCCAGAAGCGGTCCGTCGGAGGGTGCGGGCCCTGCAAAAGAAGATGCGTGAGATCGAGAGCCTCGGCAACAAAAGCTGAGCTTAGGGTTTAATGGTTTAGGGGTTGAGGGTTTGGAGGTTTGGGGCTTTAGGATTTGGAGGTTTAGGGGTTTAGCGGTTTAGCGTTTAGGGGTTTAGGCTTTCGGGTTTAGGGCTCAGGTTTAGGATTGAGTGCCACTTGAAGGCTCATTGGCTTAAGGACTAGGTCACCCAGCGGGCCTTTTTTCCCCTGTTGTGGTCTTAGGTTCCTTATCTACCACACAGACGCCCGGGAGGATCTAGAAAATAGATCCCCTAATTTCGGGCCCTAAACTACTAAGGGTACTTCATTAAGGGATCTACTTTTTGGATCCTTCTCGGGGGTCTGGGTAACTCTAAACCCTAAACCCTAAAACCCTAAACCCTTAATGGAACCCTTAAAGGAACCCTTAAAGGAAAAGGGGGTATCGGGCCAAAAGGGGAGCCCGTTTTGTGTTTAGGTTCGTGGGGATCCCGGAGGATGCTGCAGTTCCGGACCGGTACAAGTAGGGGTTTAGGGTTTAGGGTTCAGGGTTTAGGGTTTAGGGTTTAGAGTTTAGGGTTTAGGGTTTATACTAAGTAGCGATCTGTGCTTCATATGGGAGTTTCCGAAAGTAGGGGACCTTAATATAGTACATTAAATACTAGGATCCTTATATGAGGACCCCAAAACAAGGTACCCGTAATTTTTGGAAACTCCCATACGCCTGAAAGCAACACAAATACTTGTTCCTAAGTCCACGCGCCACGGCTGTTCAAATATTGGTGGTGTAGCCGCAATCAAGCATTTGTTGATAAGTCTGTATGTGAATACAGCAGTTGCAGGATTGCTAGGGTAGGCAGAAGGGGTATATGGACATCTTGAGTCGAAATTGCATTTTGAACTCCATACTGTAATCAGCTGCCTCCATTCTCCCAGTCGGTCCTGCGTTTGCCTAGCAGCAGTCACTGTACCCAATCCTTGGCAACGTTTCACTCGAAAGTCCCCTTTAACCTGGTGATGCCCTGCCCGAAATCGGAATCCTTCAACTCGGTTTCTAAGATCTGATGACGTCCCTTACTCTAAATCCCGAATCCAAGGCTCCAAATTTGTGGAGTCCTTCCTAATTGTGGGTTCCGAGGAAGCTGAAGCAAATGCCAAGCGCATCACTGGATGTCTTGCAGACGCAGAAGATCGACACTGAGCCCGCCGCTAGCCACTCTGGGAGGTTTCGAGGAGGGCTGGAGGTTCAAGCAGACCGTCATAGCACCCTAAACCCAGAGACTCCAGTATCCCTTAATTAAGGAGTATTCCTTAAATTCATATTCGGGATCCTACTAGAATGTAAAGTATACTCCTTTATGCAGTGATAGTGGAGTCTCTGGGAACACTAGGAGCCCCAAGCCCAGCCCTAAACCCCGGACCGCTGAATCCCCTACCATCCGCAAAAGCCCTCTCTGCCTTTGCTTCTGAGAGCTCGGGGTACTTCTCAGAGAGCCCAAAACCCCTTAATTAAGGAATATGGCCTAAATTGTATACGACTTCATAGTATGGTTTAAGCTATATTCCTTAATTAAGGAATATTGGGCTCTCTGGTTTCAGGGCTTGGGCCGGAGACTTTTGCTCCGATGGGTCTGAAAATTGGATCATCGCACACTGTTCCCCTGAAGGCCCCTATATTCCCAAAGGGTCCAAGTATCATTCTGGTGTATACTTATATGGTATTTTGGGGGTCTAAGTATATACCATAATGATACTTGGACACTTTGGGATTGTGGAACCCTACTTGAAGGATCATGGGACTTAGTAAGTGTGGTTATAAGTAAGGTAACTACAGTTATAATTACTTATAACCCCAATTATGGTACTTATATCCCTACTTACTAAGTCCCATGATCCTCCAAGTACTACAGATCCCTTATAGACCCCTTTAAGGAACCCTTTACTATAGGCCCCTAGCTTACCATCAACCCCATTGTGATGCGAGTTCCGAGAACAGGGTTCAATGCGGGGTCTCCTGACACTTATGTCGGAGCATGCGACCGAGCTTTCCTTGATGTGGGAGCCCAGTTGAGAGTCAGCTTGAAGAACGCTTATAGAAGCCCTGTCAGGTACGATGAGAGAATTCCTCGACAGATCCTTCAGCTCTAAACCGTAAACCTGTCTAGACTAAAAGCTTCATCGAACCCTTATATCCCAAAAAGGATCCCTCCTTAACCTCCCTAAACCCTATATCCTAACACCCCCCCCCCCCCTCCAAAAAAGGAAGCCAACATCCCCCGAACATGCCAAGGAGATCCAGGAAGAGCTCACCAAGCTGGAAGAGCCTTAGCCCTCTCTGGGGTTCAGGGTTTGTAGGCATTGTAGGGTCATACCGAGTCATACCCTGCCCCTTGTTTAGAATAGTACTTTTCTATATGACAGATCCCAACCAAGAAGCTAAACTCACTAGAAAACTTGGCAGGGGTGTGACCTTAAGGGTAGGCTGTAGAGTTCAGGTTTTAGGCCCTCTTGTCGTAGTTGAGAGGTTTTTACTTACGCTTAGGGTTGCTATCAGGGTACTTTTAGGCTTAGTATCGTGGGAGGGGGTGCCAATTTAGTAGGGTGACGAAGAGTAATGTTGAGGGTTGGGGGTTTGGTTTTTTGCTGCAGATAGTGGCTTATGTAGGCCTCCTTTGGGTATTTGGGAGTGTGCAGGCTCGAGTTGCGATGCTGAATTCTGCAATTTTCCCCTTGTCATCCCCGCTTGTCACTTCATTCAGTTACCACAAAATGTGATCTGCATGAAGGATCAGGGATGCTGATGAAAGGGGCACGATTGTGTAAACTTCCGTCCCTGATGATAAGGGGATCCGGATCCGATAATTATCGAAGCCTTGACTTCCCCAGACGCTTGAGATTTCAGGCGTCAGGGCAACATGGAGTCTTCGTGGATTAGTGGTCCTATCTCATGACAGCCCCTGTTTATCGATTGTTGGGGGTGTCAGATGTAATTATGGCCCCTAGATCAATCCCTTATAGTAGCCCGCCATGGACCCCTTGAAAGGAACCCTAACGTAACAACCACGTTCATGATGGTACTATGGGGGGCCTAGATAATTACCTATACTATTTTGGGGGTTCCTTATTATAGTTACAGTTTAATGGGCCCAGAACCCTATTCTATTTATAAAGGCCCCTATATCATGGTGCCCTTATAGTTCCGTTTTTTGTAGCCCTGAAATTAGACCCCATTAATTAAAGGAACCCTATTCTAATTATTAAGACCCCTATATTAGTATTCATCAGCCAAGGACCAGCTTGACCTCCTGGAGCGACCGCCGAAGCTGTGGCAGCACTTGGCTTCGACCGCGTGTGCTATTATTGTTTAGGGTTCAGGGTTTAGGGTTTATTGTTTGGGGTTTAGGGTTTCTTGTTTAGGGTTTAGGGTTTAGTTGTTTTGCTGTTTGTGTTTAGGGTTGGGGGTTTAGGAGTTTCAGGGAACATGGGGTGGTTGCGGCTTTCAGCTGTGTCTTCCGGGCTATTCCGCGGGAGTTGGGTCGAGATGAAGCAAGCGCCCTTCCAAGACAAGGAGTTGTTCAAGCTCTGCAAGGGGCAGTCATAGTACTGGTACTAGCAATAGTAGCAGTGCTAGTAATAGTAATCACTATAATATAAGTATCAGCAGTACTAAAAGAACTGCGAAACTGACTTGAGGAAAATGATCTTCGATGTCGACACGGACAATGGCATTCAGCAGATCCGCGTTTACGAGGCCAGCACTTGCGATGCAGCCCTGTCACATGGAACTCTGGTAATGTACACCATGGTTCCAAACCTTCAAAACCACCCCCACGGCCACAAACCCTGAATTAGCGTTTCGAGTTAAGAATTTAATTCTCGACTTTGGTGTTGACAGCTCGCAAGCAGAAAGTCGTAGTCCGGTGGCGCTGAAAGAAACAGACTCAAGTCGGAGTGCAGGCTGCTGTATCATGAACCCTAAACCCCTAAACCCTAAGCCCTAGACCCAAACCCCTAAACCCTAAACCCCTAATGCCTTAGCGCCCTAAACCCTAAACCCTAAGCGCCCCAACCCCTAAACCCCTAAACCCCAAACCCCTAACCCTAAATCCCTAACCCCTAAAATCCTAAACCCAATGTTTACTTGGGACTACATACCGGGGAAAAAGAAGCTACGTAACACCATTTGCAGCTGCTCAGCTTCCTCTGGTCCAGGGATTATTAACTAGGTATAGGCCCTTGGGACATTTTATATTTTCCCTTATTGGCCTTAGTAGGACCCTATTTATACGAATATTTTCCACAGGCTTTAAAGGGCCAACGTAGTTATATAATATAGGGGGCCTGAGATACTTACCTGTACGATTTTTGGGGGGGTTCCTTAATATGATTCTTATAGTATAATGTCCACCAAAACCGTATTCTAATTACGAAGGCCTCTATATTCATAGATTGTCCCGTCCAGATGCCGCAGGAACGATGGGGGGCTTGTTGTAACCCTAAACCCTAAACCCTGTACCTTAAACCCTAAACCCTAAACCCTAAACCTTAACCGTGTATGCCAGAGTCGCAAGCACCTCATCTTGGCCACTGGCCCGTGCCGTGCTACAGGAGCCTTAATAATTCGAATGGGGTTTTGGGGCCCATAAAAGTATACAGTGAACCCCAAAAAGTTGAAACATGGATTTAGGATGATTAGTGCTAGGATTCCCCATGCTTTACCTGGAAATTTCTGGCTTCTACTATATTCTTAACAAGGCACCACCAAAATAGTACAGGTAGTTATTTAGGACCCTATATTAGTGTTCTGAAGAGACGCAGTGGAGTAGCTCTAACAAACCCCGAACCCTCCCCCGAGAGCCTTCAATCCCTCAGCCGCCCCGAAGTTGTTGAGCCGTGACTGTAATCTCCTGGTTCAAAGCGTAGGGCAACCCCTTTTGCATGTGAACAAACAAGAAATAGGGTATCCTCGTTGTAGATGGGATCCTGGGGAAGGGAGTGTAACTATAGCCTGGAAACTTACAGACTTTTCAATCCATGAAACCCTTAAGCCCTAAATCCTAAAGCCTGGAAGCTTAATCCAAAACTCTAAACTTGGAACTGCCTGGCTTTGAAACCTTAGCCAAAGGCATGGCCGATTACATGCGTCCGAAGGCGCCATGAAGCAGATCTTGAGCGTCCCGCAGCCTGCAGAGGCCAGTCAAGACACGGCCACGCGAACTGTGAGCGTTTATGGCTTGGCAGGTTCCAGCTTTGAGCTGGAGGTCGATTCTGCCCAAACGGGGTGGCAAGCAGCGGAACGCATCGCAGCGAGAGTTGGCCAACCTGCAGGTTTACTTGTGCTGACATCCGGTGGCTGCTTTATCGATCAGCGCCATCTGCTGCTGCATCAAGTCCAGCATGACGAGATCTGGTACGTGGTACGGAAGCTTGGCGCGGGTCGTGTCACGATGCTTTGGGAGCACCTACTCGAGGAGAAGACTCTGTCTGATGTAGCTGCCCTGAGCGAAACGATGTCACTCACATGGCGTTCCAGCCAACGGCTCAACCAGGGCATCCAACTACCCAGCAGCCTGCAGAGTTTGACTTTTGGCCAAGAGTTCAACCAGAGCTTGGATGGCATCCAACTACCCAGCAGCCTGCAGAGTTTGACTTTCGGCTACGAGTTCAACCAGCGGCTGGATGGCATCCAACTACCCAGCAGCCTGCAGAGTTTGACGTTTGACTTCGCGTTCAACCAGAGGTTGGATGGCATCCAACTACCCAGCAGCCTGCAGAGTTTGACTTTTGGCCAAGAGTTCAACCAGAGCTTGGATGGCATCCAACTACCCAGCAGCCTGCAGAGTTTGAAGTTTGGCGCCCACTTTAACCAGAGCTTGGATGGCATCCAACTACCCAGCAGCCTGCAGAGTTTGACTTTTGGCCAAGAGTTCAACCAGAGCTTGGATGGCATCCAACTACCCAGCAGCCTGCAGAGTTTGACTTTTGGCCAAGAGTTCAACCAGAGCTTGGATGGCATCCAACTACCCAGCAGCCTGCAGAGCTTGACTTTTGGCGACATGTTCAACCAGCGGCTGGATGGCATCCAACTACCCAGCAGCCTGCAGAGTTTGAAGTTTGACTTCGCGTTCAACCAGAGGTTGGATGGCATCCAACTACCCAGCAGCCTGCAGAGTTTGACTTTCGGCCAAGAGTTCAACCAGCGGCTGGATGGCATCCAACTACCCAGCAGCCTGCAGAGTTTGACTTTCGGCTGCGAGTTCAACCAGCGGCTGGATGTCATCCAACTACCCAGCAGCCTGCAGAGTTTGACTTTCAGCGACATGTTCAACCAGAGCTTGGATGGCATCCAACTACCGAGCAGCCTGCAGAGTTTGACGCTTGGCTATCGGTTCAACCAGTTGCTGGATGGCATCCAACTACCCAGCAGCCTGCAGAGTTTGACTTTCGGCTACCACTTCAACCAGAGCTTGGATGGCATCCAGTTACCCAGCAGCCTGCACAGTTTGACGTTTGGCTACCGTTTCAACCAGCGGCTGGATGGCTTCCAATTACCCAGCAGCCTGCAGAGTTTGACTTTCAGCGACTTTTTCAACCAGAGCTTGGATGGCATCCAACTACCCAGCAGCCTGCAGAGTTTGACTTTCGGCTGCGAGTTCAACCAGCGGCTGGATGTCATCCAACTACCCAGCAGCCTGCAGAGTTTGACTTTCAGCGACATGTTCAACCAGAGCTTGGATGGCATCCAACTACCGAGCAGCCTGCAGAGTTTGACGCTTGGCTATCGGTTCAACCAGTTGCTGGATGGCATCCAACTACCCAGCAGCCTGCAGAGTTTGACTTTTGGCCAAGAGTTCAACCAGAGCTTGGATGGCATCCAACTACCCAGCAGCCTGCAGAGTTTGACGTTTGGCCAAGAGTTCAACCAGAGCTTGGATGGCATCCAACTACCCAGCAGCCTGCAGAGTTTGACTTTTGGCCAAGAGTTCAACCAGAGCTTGGATGGGATCCAACTACCCAGCAGCCTGCAGAGTTTGACTTTCGGCTACGAGTTCAACCAGCGGCTGGATGGCATCCAACTACCCAGCAGCCTGCAGAGTTTGACTTTTTGCGAAAAGTTCAACCAGCGGCTGGATGGCATCCAACTACCCAGCAGCCTGCAGAGTTTGAGGTTTGGCTACCACTTCAACCAGAGCTTGGATGGCATCCAACTACCCAGCAGTCTGCGAAGTTTCACCTTACGGCACTTTTGTGTAGACACGTGGTGAGCAGTGGTGGGTTGGTTTGGCTTCGTCTTCAAGGGCAATCTAGTCGAATTCTGCAGCTTCTTCCTTACCTTTGGTTAGTAGGGAATGGAAAGAATGCTAGAAATAGCAATTATAATTGTACCCCGTTCCTCCATTCCCTACTAACCAAAGCTAAGCTTCTGGGCTTGCTGCGGTTCTTGAAGAACGTCCTACAGCAGCTGCTCGCCGTCATCAGGGCAACTGGTATCGACGTCGCAGCTCCTTCCTGACTTCGTTGGATCCATGCAGTGACGTTTGCTGTTCACCAAAGGGTTGTTTTAGGCATAAGCTTTTTTTCATGGTGCATGCTTCCATGAAGTTTGATAAAAGCCGTAAACCGAGATCTGTTCGCCATGCCAGAAGGCTACCAGGGCAGCTTTGGGATCCCGGCAGGGTTTAGGCCTTGAACACCTTCAACTTCGCACGCAACTCAATTTGTAGGAACCTGCTTAAGAAACCCTGGCCCTATAACCGCCAATATATTAGGATTCATATAAGGGACCCTAGTAAAGACCCAGGGTCTCTTAATCATGTTCCTACATTAGTGTCGCCCGTGTAACTTGGAGGATCATGGGACTTAGTAAGCATCAACCCTAAACCTTGTATTACAATACTGTAGTATCATGATACGGTAGTGTTGTAGTTCTGTAGTATTATAGCATTGTACGGTAGTACTTTTAGTCGCTTAAAGCCCTAAAACCTAAAGCTTAAAACGTGATCCTAAACCTTAAACCATAGACCCTAAAGACACCACAAGGCACTCTGCAAGTCGATCAAACTGAAACCCTCAACCCTTAAGCGGAAAGTCGTGCAATATAGGGGTTGGAATAATGAACATGCTATTCCCTAGCCCCCAAGCCTCAACACAATCTGCCTAAGCCTTAAACCTGCATCCGTTCCCAGCGCAAGGGAGACGACTGCTACACACTCGCCAAGCAGCCAAATTGCATTGAGCTTTTCTGTTCGGGGATAACTACATCTAGTATGTATAGAGAGGAACTGGACGTAGGATTTTGGAGTTGGAGGCATTCTGCCAACAAAGCTTCGAAGTTCATGGTTGGTTTGCCCGCAGCCTGCAAATGACTAACCTAAGCACGAACTCAGACTTGCAAGTGCTGAATTCTGCTAACCTCCATGTGGCTGCACCAACGCAATACGTCTTCTGCATCATCGTTACCATCATCAACGTCGCCATCATCTTCATCGTCGACGTCGTCATAGAATCATCACCATCATAATCAAGAAGCATCATCATGATCTCCTCCTCATCATCATCATCGTCATCCGACACATGCGTACCACCATCATCATCATCACCATCATCATCTTCCTGCCCAGAGTCATTTTCACAGTTACCATCACGGTGCCCAACACCATCATCGTCGTCATAATAATCGTCATAAAGGATATCATAGGCAACATCATTGTCACCATCATGATCATCATCTGTATTTGGGCGACGGTTGCTATGCTGTGGTTAAAGCTATATGTGTTTGCACATCACCGTCATCGCCATCATCATAATAATCATCATCGCTCGCATTGTCCTGGTCTGTGCCGCCCTGCTCATATCACCATAAAGGCCGGTCTGCATGTTGGAAGGTCATAGGTTTCGCAGGAGCACGGCCAAGTGTAGTTTTGCCGGATCTAGTACAGGTCACAAGCTCTAAATACAAAGCCGTAAAACTCAAAAGTTGACAATGGAGGGTAGCTTTGTACTTATAGTGCTCACTTTGGGGTCTAGAGCCTTTCAGTAGAACTTGATATGCATGTCGGAACCGTAGCGCAATGGCTCCTTTCATGCTTGGATTGTATCATACCCCCAAACCCAATTCTAATCATGGGCCCCTGTAGCCACTGTAGTACCATTGTTTGGCTGTTTGCATTATTCGGCGGTTTCAACAGTTGAGGCAGTTCTGTGACAAAGTTGGGCTGGATAACGAGATGGCCGGGCTCCTTGCCGCCACCTGGCCTCAAGCTGCTGGCGAGAAGGGTTTGTGGGTCCTCAAAAATGCGGCCGCATGTTGAGTAGCCTCTATGCGGGTGTAGGGATTGCGGGCGCAAGGTTTGGGGTTAGGGGTCTAGGTACTTCCTGCACCCATTTATCGAGATTTAGTTCCTTCCAAAGTGGCCCTTATAGAACCTGTTTATAGAATCTGTTGTCGCCAATGTTGGTGGCACGACCCTTAGTATATTAGCACAGTTTCTGGATCCGTTAGTAGCCCTTACAGTAGTAAACTGCTCTGTATAGGGGAGTTTCCGAAAATCAGGGGTACCTTATTTTGGGGCCCTTATGATAAGGATCCTACTATTAGGGTACTATATTAGGGTCCCTCATTTTCGGAAACTCCCAGAGAAGCCCTTGACTTCAACATGCCTCCTTTATCTGTGGCATACCTCATGCTCCCATCGGCTTCGGGGTAACTTCGGGTCTGGGGGATCTCAGATTCGGCATTCCGGAGGGTTTAGGGTTTAGGGGTTTAGGGGTTTAGGGTTTAGGGCTCAATGTTTGGGGTGATTGGGCGTCTCACTACCGCAAGCTTGCGCGATATCTTCATGTCCGGAATCCGGGTTGAAACATGACGTTTTCCTTGGAGGTTCACGGATGTTTGTTTGGTTTAAACGGCTAGTCAGGGGCAGGTCATAATCCAAGCCTATACTACGTGGGAAGAACACGTTAAGTCAGGCTCAGCTTTCCCAGAGATCCCGATCGAAGCATGCAAGTCCCCCCCCACTTTTGTTTCTAAATCCTAAATCGTAGGCCTTCAACCCTGAACCCTCTATCTGTCTGTGTGTCTGTCTTTGTGTCTATCTAGATCTGTGTCCGTGTATGTATGTATGTATATATATATATATATGTATGTTAGTACATATGTTCCACATACATATATACATATGGTTGCATATACAGATATGTACATACATGGGAGTTCTCGCAGCAGTGGGATCCATCCACCGGAAGGAACGAGGTAGCACGACCCGAACCAAGTTCCAGTAGACACCGTACCGAGAGACCCCAAAATCCTTCGATTAAGGGTTGGGATTTGAATCAAAATTAGAAAACCAGGGTTTCTAGGTTGTTGGAGTCTCTGGGTAACCGGGGGAAATCGGCAGAGCTCAAGGTTCCGACTGCAAGGGTTTACTTAAAGGAACATGGGGCTTAGTAAGTGGGGTTATAAGTAAGGTGACTGTAGTTTTAAGTACTTCTAACCCCACTTAGGGTACCTGTAACCTTACTTACTAAGCCCATGATCCTCCAAGTAGGGTAGTAGATGATACACTGAAAGTTGAACCTTGAACCCTGGACCCTTAAACTCTGAACCCTTCAGTCCCAAAATGCAGAACATCCCTGCAGATCCTTTGCAGCTCTGAGAAGCAGTTGTCTTCGAGTACTTCAGGGCCCAACATCATGGAAATCAGAGGCTCCGAACCCGTTCATCTTAGGAACACACGTTGAACTAGTTTCTTATGCTGACTCAAGTAGTTGAAGGTTTTGGGAGTCTCAGGAAATATAACGATTGAGGGCCTTCAGGGAAATAAGGGCTGCTTAGCATAGGGGCCATGATAATTATAATAGGGTATACTGTGACATACTATGACTGCAATGAGGGACCCCGCAAAACAGTATTGGTAAATGTCTAGGCCCTTATATTAGGGTGCAGGGTGGTGTTTCGCTTTGCTCGGTCTGGCCCTTCGATCTATGGGCCATGCATTCCCTCTATCCCTGTTTAGGGTCTAGGGCCCTTTATTAGGGTTCCTTTACACGGGTTTATACGGGCTATTACAACGGATCTGTAAGGGTATTAATTTCGGAACTCGATTAAGAAACCGTGGGTCCATATTGGGGTTCCTTATATGCATCCTCATATATTGGGGTTATAGGCCCAAGGGTTTCTTAATCAGGTTCCTACATTATCCATAAAGGAAAAAGTCTCCTCAGGCCAACATGGAGCAGCGTATGTACCAGGAGTTTGAGTGAGTCTCGCTGGTCTGCCCGGCGACGAAAAAGATTCGAATCATGCTGGTGGCTGTTTCGCAAACACCTGATCCTTCAATTAAGCAATCTAAAGGTTTAGGGTTTAGGCTTTAGGGTGGGAAACGAAGCAGTGTCCTCTATGGTCCAGATCTCTCGAAGCAGAGTAGCGAGGGAAGCTGCCGGTGCCGTTGACCATGTCACCCTGCACCTTTAGTCACTCTAGCCGCCTTAACCCGAAAGCCTACCAAGGCCCATTAGCCTGAAACCCGAAAGTCTAAACCCCAAGCCTTAAAGCTTAAACCCGAAACCCCAAAACCCCTATACAGCAAAATTGAGGATGTTTCACGGCAGTTCAATCCCTAGACTTAAACCTTTTCCGAAACCCGAAATGCAAAAGCACTATACAGTCTTTGACCAACGCCTGCACGGCAAGAAAGTAATCCAGCGACTTCAAAAATCTATTACGGTGGAATATTTCTGGTTCGTTGTTCCCGTCCGTGTATGAGTATGAGGAAGATTCGAAGCCTCACATCGTTGTGGTCCGAGTTATCCCATGAACAAGTTTCCCTGAACCTTTTGCTCTCATACAAGGTTCGAGCTCTTTGAACCTGTACCCTCTACTGTAGCCCCAAGCCCAACAAAATCAGGTTATGATGCTCATGGGTTGTATAGATTTTAAACGGTATCTTAGCGTTTCCCGAGGCAAATCCGATCCTGGACCCAAAAGTTGCAACGACCTAGTGCTCGAATTGTGCGACTTACCAACCTTGGTCATAGAGGCTTACTATCGTTCTCATTTCGTAGATGTGGGTTGCCAAGCTCTACGGGTCATGACTTTACACCCTGGATCCTGGCCCCACAAGAAACTCCACTTCTTCACTTGGCTGCATGACTGCTTTAGTCCTGTGCAAAGCAAGAGACGACCCACAAACACCGCCGAGGCGATGCGGGCCTGGAGAAGCAAACCTCAAATCCCTAAACCACCCTTTCAGGGTCCCAAGAATGTAACAATGTGAGAGGGTTTGCGACGGCCGAGGTGATGATGATGAGGATGACATTCCCAATTTCGAGAATGACTCTCGCCCGTTCCAGACAGTGTCCAACATCCTTTAAACTCTTGTGAGAGACATTCCCCAAGCAACAGAAACTCCTTCACACTTTTCCTGAAGCTAAATATCTGTTTCAAGCGTACCGAAGGGCTCCAAGTTCGCAAAGAGATAGGCTCGTTCTTTGGTTGCGTAGTAAAAGACCCGATTGCAGTGCCGTCTGTCCAGATGGAAATACATTTAAACTACATACACACACACACACATATATATATACATTTATACATACACACACAACTTTCTAGTCTGGTCTTCCTATGACGCGACCAAACAATCCAAATGAGCTGGCCGAGCCGCAATCTCAGCATTACTGAATCTTGAGCTTTGATGAAATGACCGTTTACACCCGAACCGAGCGCCCGCAAACGGTTTCGTATCAACAAAACACAAGAAACAGGGACTTCAAGGATCTACCAGCAGACCTTGAGGTTCTCATGGTTTAACCTACCTTAAACTATCATTACCTAGGTATTTTTGTGGGCTCTTGTCACAATCCTAATATGTGTTTTATAGGGACCCTACAAAAAAGTAGGTTTTGGTAGTTTAGGGTAGGGACCTATACTAGAGGCTTGAATCGTGTCCAACATCGTTCCGATCGTGCCTGGGGGCTCTTGAACCATAGGGACCCTTAGGGGGGTAGGGGGGAGCGGGGGTAGGGCCTTAGGCAGCCTTAATACCTATAAAAAGGATTGAATAAGGCCTATCAGGATGTATAGTCCCCCTCTCCCCCGGGTCCCTATGATTGAGCAAAAGTGCACTGTACTATACCCCGAAGCCCTAGGGCCCTGCTTAAAGGATCATGGGATTAGTAAGTGGGGTTATAAGTAAGGTAACTGTATTTATAATTACTTATAACCCCACTTAGGATTACTTACTAGGTCTTATAAGCCTCCTTATAGAACTCTTATAGAAACCCTATAGATCCCTTATGGATCCCTTTAAGGAGCCCTTTAAGGAACCCTTACTAAGTCCCATGATCCTCCAAGTAGGCCTTCATGTAAGAAGCCCGACAGCCGCAAACCGACACCCGGCCGAAGACACAACTCCAACCCTAAATCCCAAACCCTACACCCTCAACCCTGAACCCCAAACCCTAAACCCTGAATCCCAAACCCTAAACCCTAAACCCCTAAACCCCAAACCCTCAACCCTTAAAAATAACACTATCAAAACACAATAAAGCAAACTAAGAAGCCGGCTTCGTCTCAAGCCGAGGACTTCGGACGAAATCAAGTGCAGAAGGCAAACTGGCAGGCGCTCCGGGGGCTTCAGCGCAGTTTAGGAGTTTAGGTGGGTTCTGGTATTATTTTTGGTTATGGTTATGGGTTCAGGAGTTTAGGTGGGTTTAGGTATTATTTTTGGTTATGGGTTTATAGGGGTTTAGGTGGGTTTAGGTATTATTGGGGTTGGGGGTTTAGGAGTTTAGTTGTGTTTGGGTATTATTGGGGTTTGGGGTTTAGGAGTTTAGTTGGGTTTTGGGATTACTAGGGTTTAGGGTTTGGGGTTTAGGAGTTTAGCGGATTATTAGGGTTTAGGGGTTTGGGGTTTAGGAGTTTAGTTGGGTCTAGGTATTGCGGGTCATCACAGTTTAGGGTGGGGCTTGACTTTGAAAGAAACTGTGTGCAGATTGTACGGGCTGGTGGCCACAAGTGATCGTTTTTGGCTTACGTTCAGTCTAGGGCGGCGGTTTGTTTCCCTGGGACAACACGACACCCACCCTCAATTGTCGAGCTGCAGGGGGCATGTACAATAGGGTTTGACTGTTCAAGTGGCTGATGGTTTAGATCTGGTCTTCGCCTGCACCGATTTGTAGTGAACATGGGTGGTTGTCAAAATGATGGTCCCTTTTTGGGTCCTTATCATAATACGGCACCTAATATTCAGGGTACCCAAAAAGGAGCCGTAATTTTCACAACTACCCACATGAGATACTTGAAACAATCCCAAGCGTTCAACATGCTCCTCGAGAGCTGCAGAACCCTCTGAACCCGAACCTCCATGTTTACAAGCTCTGATCTCTATTCCCTGAACTCCTGGAGCTTGGCCAGCTGCCGATCCAAGAATCCTAGAGTTTGGGGTTTAGGGGTTAGGGTTTTGAGCTTTTGGGGGCTTAGGGTTTAGGGTTGTTTAGGGTTGTTTAGGGTTTTGGGGTTTGGGGCTCAGGGTTTGGATGTTGGGGTGTGGGCATCGGTCGGACATTCGTCAGTCAGTCAGGCACCAGGACTTTTGCCTGCTCGGAGCATACCCTAAGGGTCCATGTACCCAAACAGTATATACCTAGGTCCCAAAGTACCTATATAGGGACTACTTTAAGGCCAAAGTATCTACTATTTGGGTACATGGACCCTTAGGGATACGGACTGGGCGCTCTTTGGAATGCATCCGCTGAAACCTGTAAGCCAGAAGCCCGGATCTTGACCCTACACGGGCAGTTTACGAACTAAGAGATTGCAAGAAGAACCCTCAAAACCCTAAACTCAAAGCTCTTAGTTCTAGAGCTTGTGAGATGAGGTTGTGGTTCGTGCGAGCAGACGCCCTGCAATGTTAACATGCTAGCAATCTGAGCAATCTGTGTGAGTCCAAACTTCGCGTCGACCCCTGGCATACCACAGGGTTTAGGAGATAGGGTTGACTCCTCCCTCAGCAGAAGAAAGGTCAAGCCTTCTCATTTGGCACAGTGCCCCTTGAAGAAAGTTGGGTTACTATGTATGCATTACCAAGCATCAAAACTAGCTTTGACAGGTGATGAACATCTCTACGCCAGCGAACTACTTCCACGCTCTGCGCAGGTAAGCCCTGAAGAGCCCAGCTTTCGTTCATTATTGAGCACTATATGCCTTAAATTCGATTGAAAAGCCTCCATGATTTGAAGGAGTATAGTAGAAGCCAGAAAGTTGGAACATGAGTATCCTCATGCCCTCAAGGCAAAGCATAGGGGTCCTAAAACCCAGGTTCCAATTTTCTTGGATTTGCTTTATAGTTTTGTGAGCACTTATTGGGATCCTTGGCTACCTTAAAAGATTGTAAAGCTTAAATAGACGTCAGGTTGCATAGCCTCATGGAGAAGACCTTAGGGCAGCAACCTCTCGTCACTTTGGACAGTGGGTTTAGGCTTTTGGGTCTGGGGTTTAAAAATTTGGGGTTTGGATTTAGGTTTCAGGGTTTGGAGTTTTGGGGCATGGTGTAATGGCATTTGGGGCTGGTTTATTGCGGTGATGAAAGCTTCAGAAGGACTCTCAACTAATGTCTTATGCAATCGCGCATTCGAAGCCGTCATGCACCTTCCTCCTATAATATGTTGTTTCTACACGCTCGTATTGAGGAGCCCTTCAGTTTAGGGTTTAGGGGTTTAGGGTTTAGGATGTCGTGTCTTCCCGGCAGCCATTATAGGGCCTCAATAATAGCTTCTATTGTTTTGGGGGCTCCGAATCATAGTTATAATTAGTAGTATACCCCAAAACCCTATTCTATTTATTAAGGCCCCTATATCAGGCAGCAGCACCGAGACTTCCGCAAGCCGTTGGTCATCGCCTCTCCGAAGAATCTGTTCCGACTCCGTCAGTTGCTTGGCTTATGGAACTCAAAAGGTCCACCTGCATGTATAGTAGTAGACCCTACGTCCCAAACTTCGAGCCCTAAGAATCATAAGCATCTCTTTCGTCCCAAACCTTACTTGCCCAGTAGTAGAGTAGGAGGACACCATCCCTATGCATTCCCAAAGGCTATCCTTTAGTCGGCCATGGTTAGTAGAATAGTAGAAATGTAGGGTGTCTATGTTATATATCTATAGGAACTAGTGTTATGATTTCGGGAAGTATCCCCCGCAACTTGTAACTGTACCCACCCCAAAACGTTCGAAACCGGATTAAGGACAACTATGATGGGATTCCCTATACCCTACTCTTAAGGATTAAGGCTACTGGGTTTCCAACTTTTGGGCTTCTACATAGAACCCAAAGGTCCAACCTGCATTTGTAACAGACTCTACAATTATGAAACCCTACACCCTCAACCCAACTCCAAACCCTTTGGGGAAGTATCACCCATACGGTTGATGATATAAATCCTGCATGACCCATAATAGGGAATATCCCATAATTCCCACAGTTTAGGGTCTTTAAGGTCATGCAGGATTTATACCATCAACCGTATCACCCATATCAGCACCTAGTGTTTTTTGGGATGGGGAGGTGAGACCTGAAACCCCCCCGGAAAGCCCTAAGCCCTGAAACCTAGACCCTCCAAGCGATATGGGAAGTTCTCTCAGTTTGGGTTGCTTTGTATTTTAGGTTTACAAATTTAAGTCGGTACCCTTTGAAACAGGATCCTTGAGAGGGGGCCCTAAATTAGAGAACTACCCATATAGCTATTCACCTGGGTCCCCGACGGATTGCTGAGGTGCGTCAGCCCACTGAACGACATGGGTCCCGGCGTGCGCTTCAAGCGCTTGATCCCTGAACGTGATCCAGAGATCGCGGCGAATCCGGACAAGGCATGATGCCCTCAACGGTTAGATGTCCCTATCTGCCTACCTATGTGTACGTGCATTTAGACAAATATGTAGACAGATAGCTAGCGAGATAGATAGATAGATAGACAGATAGATGTGTAGGTACGGTAGATAGAGGATACTTTGGCCTGAAAGGGTTACTAATTACATCAGGGCTTTAGTGCCAAAGTGTATACAGTTCGATATGTCTCTATCATGGGTACATGGAGCCATATGCTGCTACAGCTTACTGGCCACCAGAAGACTCTGAAACCCTGCAATCCGGCACGAGGTTTCTTGAGATTCGCGGGCAGTGGTTCGGAATTCAGGCTTCTGCCGCACTCAAGGATGGACGTTTTGTTGCACATTTGCAGGATCTCATTATGGTCTTGAATCCCAAACTCAGACCAAAGAAAGCTTAAACCATGAATCCTGAATCCCAAACCCTAGACTTGCCTAATTCGCAGCCTAGAAGTTGAACCTCAGAAAAATGAGAGCTAGGAACCTCAAAATCCCCCGACCTGAAACCAACCAGTACTTGGAGGATCATGGGACTTAGTAAGCAAGGCTACAGGTACCCTAAGTGGGGTTATTAGTTACCTTACTTATCACCCCACTTACCAAGTCCCATGATCCTTTAAGGAGTCTCCATTGTAGTTCCTTGTGTTTTGGTTAAACCAATTTTACAGTTAGGACCCTACAAGGCAACCCAAAAAAGGAACTACAATGGAGACTATGGTATGTTCCGTTGGTGGGTTTGTCTCGCTCGTTGTTCGGGCGTCGTCCTTTCCTACTGTTGGGGGGTTTTCAGGTTCGAGGTTCATGGTGGTGCTGAGAAAGGATGCTACACGAGGGTTTCAATTTCAGAACTGCCTACAAAAAGATTGCAAAACCATCTGCCCAGATAAAGCTGTGTTGTCTGATTTTGAGAAGCCCACTTGGAGGGGCAGGGGACTTAGTAAATCGGTTATAAGTAGGGTTTTAATTAGGGTAACTCCATTTAGGGCACCTATAACTCTACTTATAACCTACTTACTAAGTCCCCTGCCCCTCCAAGCAAGTCTAGCAGGTCGATCGGCTCGTGTTCTGCTCGGGCAAGTTGTACTACGAGCTGGTGGCGGAACGGGAGCAGCGTCTTGATTTCTCCCCAGTATGTGGGAGTTTCCGAAAATTAGGGGTACCTCATTTGGGGGTCCTTATAAAAAGGATCCTGATTAGGGTACTATATTAGGGTCCCCTATTTTCGGAAACTTCCATATATGTCTTCCCTTGGTGGTTGCCTTGGTATACCCCTCTCTCGGAAAATTAAGGTTACCTCGTATAGATCTGAAAGCTTGAATTCTGGTAGGCCTATGAGACCCGAGGCCGAATAATTACCCACAAGCATAGAATATGAATGGCCGTTCCAGAGCCCATTATTCTGCAGTGCTTCTTGTGACAGGTAGTCCCTGCCTGGACCCCCAAAGTATGTAGAACAATGGCCTTTTATAGGTTTTGGGCCATCCTACTTTTGGGGTTTAGCTCTAACTAAACCCTAAACCCCAAAACCCTAAACAGGTCGTCTAGGTGAAACCCCTTTTCATTGATGGCTTTTTGAGGCTGGGTCTGAAAAACGTGGCCATCGTCACCCTGGAGCAGATCGCGCCGTTCCCCTTCGACCGTGTCAAGGACATCCCCAGAGACTCCAATATCCCTTAATTAAGGAATATTCCTTAAACCATATTAGGGATCCTACTATATTTTAAGGTCTATTCCTTGATTAAGGTATATTGGAGTCTCTAGGTCGGGTTCAGGGTCTTCTATAGGGGCCTAAATTTAAATACTTGGCAAGACTAGTTTGGGGGTTCCTTATTATGAGTGTAGTATAATGGGCCCCAAAGCCCTCTTCTAATTATTAAGGCCCATACATCGTGTCCTTATAATAGCCCTTATGGTAGGCTTTACATGCCCCTTTAAAGGAGCCCTATTCTAATTATTAAGGCCCCTATATTTAGTGCCCTTATAGATCACATATAGTAGCCTTTATAGACTTCTTTACAGGAGCCCTATTCTAATTATTAAGGCCCCTATATTAGGCCCAGCTCCAAACCCTCGACCTCCCAAGGCAGCCTGCAGCCAAGGAACCCAAGAATCGTGTGGCCCAAAGTGCAGAAGCCCAAGCTCATTTGGGGATGTCTCAAAGCGTAGGGTTCAGGGTTTAGGTTCTATAGCTATTCGGTTTAGGTTCTACAGGGCTGGCATGGCCTGGCCTCCACCGTGTACTGTGGATGTGATGTTGGACCTCCGGAGGCCATAATAGACCGCAACAGACAGGGACACAAAGCTTACACCCTTCGTCCTGAATTTGGAGTCCCCCCACGTCAATAACACACCCAGTTCGCGATTCAAGACTTGACAATTTCAGATTGTTTCTTTCTTTCCCTTTGCAGACTATGATGGAGATGTTCCCGAACGTCGACATGGGCGACGGAGTCCATCCTGGTAATGTCCGGGACCTACGAGTGAAGCCTCGGGAAAGCTCTTCGGTAATGCTGATTTGTTGCTTTGCATCATAATGATGGTCAGGCGCACTTTGTCACAAGATTTCTGAGCCCCCAACCTCGACTACCCTAAAACCGACACACATATCCCAAAATCCAGGGAGAACTTCGAGGAATCCCTCCAGATTCCTCTCAGGCACCTTCAAACGCATCCTGGGGCTCGCCCTTGAATCCTAAACCTTAAACTGAATTTAGCTCAAGACGAAGATCGGCTACGGTGTTCAGCATCCCAGGCACTGACCGTCTAAACCCCGAAGATTAAGCCTGATCCGTCAACCCTGAGGATTAAGAAGCGCTGCGGGATTTGGCGAGGTTTTCCAGGGTCTTCAACGGTGTTTTGGGGTTTGAGAGTTGAGGGGTTTCGGGTTTTGGCTGTAGGGGCTGGGTCTTTGGGTCATGGCTGAGCATTTAGTTACAGGTAAGGGTTTGATGTGGTGAGGGGTTTACGGGTGCACGAGGACTTTGTTTCGGGATTTTGTCCACCGACCTGCATACCACCCTCAACCCCTAGAGAACCATCTGGAAATACATAGAAGAAAGTGACACCCTGCAAACTCCTTCTCTAAGACTTTGGAAATTCCATGAAGCCCCATCAGAACAAGGTCATTTGGTGCCAGGAGGAGCCCAAGAACATGGGCGCTTGGTCTTACGCGGCCCCAGCTTTTTTGTCTTTTCGAAGGGCTTCAGCAAAGACCTTAAGTTACCAGCCCCCCCCCCTCAATACCCTTCATTAGAGGTGTTACGGTCCTCAATAGTGGGCACTGAGGCTACAACAAGGCGTAGTTGGGGGGGTCGGGAAATACAGAGCATAGGGTTTAGGGCTTAAGGTTCAAGGCAAGAAACGTCTCTTAAATCAGCCTTTTCATCCAGAACACGCGCGTCTCTGCGTATCCTCTCCACCAAATGGTGGATCTCTGAGCACTGGGAATTTTGGGGGTCCGGAACTTTGTGGATCCGACATGTTTTAGGTCAGCACTTGGGTTGCCTAGTATTTGCAACTTGCAGATCCCTGCAACCGTAGCAAACCTCACTTCTGCGGTAACTCCCATAAAGGGAGGTACACAGAACTCAAACATTCCAGGAGCGTAGACCCTGCTGTGGAAAGCTGTCGCTTCGCCAGGTTCGCCCCCGTTTCGTCACAACCGCGCGCGAAGGTCTGGATAAGGACATGGTGATGCGTTGGGGCCTCAGAAATGGGCTTCATCGACAGCATTTTATGTGTACGGTTTAGGGTTGATGAAGGGTTGGGTTAGGCCGCACTGCTTTCCGGTAAACCTTGTGGCGCCGACATTTCATTCGTCCGACTGGACTCAGGTGGAAGGCATGGCATCGTATGGCTTCAGACCACTGAATCGTATACATCTAGACACTAAACCCCAGAACCCAGAGCCCGAAAAGCCCTAAACATCCTGCAACCCTAACTAAATCTTACACCCGACAGCCCGAAATCCCCAAACCCAAACTTTACGCCCTAACACCTCAGATACGCAGGTAGAAGAGCTAAGCTTATCTCTTCCTGTGCTCTCACTGTGGGTTGCAAGAATCAATTTAAAAAATCGACAGCTGGAAAGGGGGGGGGTGCTTCCTCAAACTGAGCGGTATCCACATTTATCGGCGACTTTAAAATGAGGTCCCCACCCTGAGTGGATCAACTCTGGTCCCTTCGATCTGACACTCCATACTCGAGAGAATGCAGGGTTGAAATACATCTCGGAAAGCATGCAGAATGCTGTGAGGATCTACTAGAGGGTCCAAAAGGCATTGATCAAGGTCTATGGTTTCCCTAAGGCCCCAAAGTAGTTCCTTTTGGGGGTCCGTTTTTAGAATCCTACAAGGTAATCCCCAAAAGGAACTACTTTGGGGTCTATGGTTTAAGTGAAGCTGGCATTCTTCCTCATATCTTCACGGGGAATCCTTAGTGCAGGGTTCGGGAATCCCTAGTTCAGGGATGTTCAGAGTTTCGGTTTATGGTTTAAGGGTTTAGGGTTTAGGGTTTAGGGTTTAGGGAGCCTCTGAGTTCTGCAGAGCAAACCCGAAACTTTCCTAGGTTCCATTATGCGCTTTGGTTAGGGTTTAGGGGAATGATCAGGTTTCTGTAAGCACAATGGTTCAAAGCCTTATATCAAGCCGTATCTTATCACACAGCCCGACAGTCCGTTGCAACACAATACTTTGCCCCTATACACCCCAAACCTTATCCCCAGACGACCCCACACCCCTAAAGCCCTAGTTACTCCCCTCGAGGCTCATACCCTACCCCTTTTTTAAGGTACCTAATTTTCTATATAACAGATCCTACCCACAAAACTAGGTATCCAAAAAAAGGGGTAGGGTATGAGCCTCTAGGCCCTATATAAACTGCAGCGAGGTTATGTCGGCCGCCGTGCCGCGGCGTCGCCAGCTACGGGCTACCCGAAGCTGCACAACGCGGAGCAGGAGGCTCTTGTGAAGGCTGGATCTTGGTCTTCGACTTCCCAGAGAGTCCAATACCCCTTAATTAAGGAATATAGCTTAAATCATAATAGTAAGCCCTATATAATTTAAGCCATATTCCTTAATTAAGGGATCTTGGTGTTCGACTTCGGGAGTTCAGAGTTTAGGGCCATCTGATGGCGGAGCCCGATATTAGGGACCCAAAAGGCACATAAGCATCAGCATTTTACCGGGATATCCCCACCTTATTGGGCTTCATATGGGATATCCCTATCCTAAGTTTTGCTTATGTGCTTTTTTGGGGCTCTACTATAGCCTATAGGCTACCTAGACACCCCAACTGGCCAACATCCCCCAACTACGCACTGTTGAGGGCCTTGTTAAAGGGCCTGTGGGGGGGGGGGGTACCGGGTACCAGACGTTGACAGCACTGAGTTTAAGCTTCGAGCTGCGATCACGACCAACTACTGGTTAGAGATTTTTAAATACCACCTCGAGTATCCGTGAGGCAAATCAAAGCAGCAGTAAGGCAGCCCCCCCACCAGAAAACGCCAACGATAACAATTCGTGTTTTAAACGTTGTCGGAAGTTGTTTCAGGAGTACAACACAAGCATGTTTTCTAGGAGGTTTGTGTGTGTGTGTGCGTTTTAGTGCAGTGGCCTTCGCCCCGCTGTAAACCCTTAACTCCAAAACCCTAAAACCCTAAACCCGTAAACTCCCTAACCCATAGAACTCTAAGCCCTCAACCCCAAAACCCTAAACCCCCAAGGCCCCAAAAATCCTAAACCCAATGGCTGGCTGCACCAACCGGTCGCCGGAGCGGTAAGAAAAGAGGTAAGGAAAGCCTTCGCCGTAAGCACGGTCAGCTGGCCCTAAGGGTCCATGTACCCAAATAGAGCTCTTTAAGGGTCCCATAAGGGTGCTATCAGGGTACCATAGCCCTTCAGTCTTTAATTAGTATTTAAGGGTCCATGCACCAAAACAGTATATACTTTGGCCCCTAGTACCTATATAGGAACTACATTCAGGCCAAAGTATCTACGATTTGGGCACATGGACCCTTAGGGTAGGGCAGCTGGCCCGTTTGCACCCTCGCAGCTTCGGACTGGAAGCAAACAACCTTGAACCACAAACCAGCAGCATCTGAGAGACAGCTTTTGCGCGTTTGGGATGATGAGACCACCTCTGGGATGGTAGCTGTTGGTTGAGGTAATGGGGAAGTATCTTCGGTATATTAGGTGACGTAGTTGGGAACACAGGAATTGTCCTCTATTGGGGAGGCTGGTGGCATTACTACCCAAAACGGGCAAGGGCTCAGCATGGCTCAGCAAACTAAACGGGTCACAGCCGCTCTAACGGAGCCCGTATCGGACCCTTGAAGAAACCTTATAAGCTATAAGGTCTTGCCAAGCTCAGATACTCTTCTAGCTCCAACGAGCTCTGCGTGCCAGGAAGCTCTGGTGGGACACGACGATGAGGGCTGGACTGCCACCGGGTGGATACGAAGAACCCAGCTTACGGTTTGCTTTTGCTATGCCGGGTCTTGCTGGAGAGTTTTGTACGCTTCCCTACCTTGGGGAACATAAAACACACCCGGATAGTATAAGGCTTAATAATTCTATTTTTCGGGGGCCCTTATTATCATTATAGTATAATGGGCCCCCAAACCCTCTTGAAATGATTAAGGCCCCCTATATCATAGTACCCTTATAGATCCCTTATAGTAGCCCTTAAAGAGCCTTTAAAGGAACCCTAAACCCTAAACCCCTTAAGTCCAACCCGTAAGCTTCAAATTTCTGCAGCAACCAGGTCCAACGGCCGCACTCACTGCTGGGCCACCAAACCTGAGGCAGGACGATGGGAATGCGCTTTCGGTGTATATGGGAGTTTCCGAAAACTTAGGGGTATCAACTTTTGGGGTGATCCTACTACTCAGGGACTATAGTGGCCCAGTGCACGACCACCGACAACCTCTTCAATTGCTGCGAAGCTTGTTCTCCTGCCAACTGGATTCTACGTGATGAAGATTGGCACAGGGGTCGGCGACTCTTCTTCCGCTTGAGCGAGCGTGCCTGGCACTTGCAGTGGCTGCTGGACGTGGCCGACGCGATGCATGAAGCCGTGCGTTCGCAAGAAGCTTCGTTCTCGATCGAAGCCTTGCATGGTGAGTACCATGAACGCTGCCCAAGAACATTTCCCAGAGTTGGAAATAGAGTCTGTTCCTTTGATATAGCTTAAGGTTTTGAGCTTAGGGTTCAGGGATGCTTCAATAGAAGCCCTCATTTTAGTAATCCGCAGTTTGCGTTGAGGGTCTCATTTTCCGATTGAAAGTCCAAAGAGTCCCATGTTCGTCGTGTTCAAGGTTTCTGTTGTTTAAGGCGCGTGATTTCGTACCCGATGGCGGTCTACCCGGAAAAGAGCACCGATTGGGGTTCAGGGTTTGGCATTGATCTCTGATCCTAAACCCTAAACTCTAAGCCCTTGGGGTGTACGTAGGGTTTCGAGACTACCCATAGGCCCCAAAGTAGTTCCTTTTGGGGATTACCTTATTATAGGATTCTATATACGAACCCCCAAAAGGAACTACTTTGGGGCCTTAGGGTAATGTGATATTCCAAGCGGGGTGTGCAGGATCAGCGCATTGCGCTGAAGCTCGGACTTCTACCTAGAGTCTCCATTGTAGTTCCTTGTTTTGGTTAACCAGCTTTATGGTTAAGATCCTATAATAGAGATTTTGGTTAACCAAAAAAAAGGAACTACAATGGAGACTACAGGTAGGGTGTAAGGATGGTAAGGGTGTAAGGCGTCTTGTCTCAAACTTCAAAGCACATGTCCTAGTAGTAGAGTAGGTAACCTTTAACCTTTTTTGGGTAGTATAGTCTACTATAGTCCGTATATAATCCCTATATAACCAAAAAGATTAACCTTTGGTTCCCCATGATACCCGACAAGTAGGTTGTCCTACCCCTTGAAGCGTCATACTCCGATATCACCAGTTGTACTATCTACTGTAGTACCTATATACTATTCTGCTATTCTGAAGGTTCCTTGTTATAATTATAGTATAATGGGCCCTAAAACCCTTTTCTAATTATTAGGGCCCCTATATTACTCTATCTCGAGACCACATCGGACCGCATTGCTTTTCAGAGCCTACGAAGGTCTCTTATTCGTGCAGGCCATTGGCTGTCTAATTCCAGGACCCGTCAACTCCAGCTGCCTACTTTGTCTTGGGGTTCCTTCATTCGAGATGCAGTTCCGGTGCAGAATTAACATAAGGCTCAATGTTGTTGAGTCCATTCCTTACAGTCAAGACTTTAGCTACCACTGCTTCCCACTCCGGACAGCAGGTCAAAGCCGTGGCCGCGAACAGCGGCGTGTCATGTGAGATATCTGCATGCATTGCTCTTTCACACACAGAAAGCCTCTTTGTCCACGGGCTTTCAGTGAGTGGAGCAGCCTTTGTTAATGAAGCAGCAGGGAACGGCATTCCAGTGTCATGAAGGGTTACTGAGTATCGTGGCATTATACACAGGCGGCCCTCGCGGCAGTGTCACTCTGTGTGTGTGTGTGTGTGTGTGTGTGTGTGTGTGCGAACGCCCGTGTTAGTTTGGTGTTTGTCATATTCATTAGTCAGTGTTACGGTTACCACATATGCCCCTTCAATGTCATTAATACCTTCCTGCCTGCACAGACCACACGCGCGCACACACGAGCAAACACACAAACACACAGATGCACATGTAGACGTTATGTGAGTATGCATGTGTGCATGTGTGTATGCATGCAAGTGTTCACGCATGCATGTGTGTATGCATGTATCTTTGTACCATGCAACTATGTATCTACGTGACCATGTCTCTGAATCGATATATCTTCGTATCTAGGTAGGTAGGAAGGAAGGCAGGAGTCTAAGTGTATGGTTCTATGCATGTATGTATGCATGCATGTATCCAGGTACAGTATCCTTATATCTCTGTATCTTTGTATCCAAGTATCTATCCATGTATTCATCTGTCCTTCAGTCGATATTCATGCTTCCTCCGCCAGGGAAGTGGGAAAGAGCGAGAGAGAGCGAGAGAGAGAGAGAGATAAGAGACAGCGAGAGCGAGATCCAGAGTGATCATGTCGGTATTGAGAGCAATCTCTTCCAGCCCCCCTTGCCCGTCCAGGCTAGGACAGAGCAAACTCGGGATGACCGCTTCCTGCGACATGTTGCCGCTTACGTCTGGAGGTGTTGTTTAAAGTTGTCTGTTTGGAGATAAGGGCTTTTGGGGTTTAAGGCTTAAGGCCAAGCAAACTCACTGGCCTTGTCCAGCAGATGCTCTTATGGTTCGTGTCGTGTTTCATTGTAAATTGCTAAATTCTATCCTATTGATTGATCACACAAATATTGTTGTATGGCCTCCTGTTGGAAGCTCGACGTCGCTCGGCTCCTGCATACCGTTTCTGTACACTGATCGATTCAAGATGCCATGCTCGCGGATGCGTCCCAGCGAGGGCGGCCGGCCAAAATGGATGAACAAAGCAGTTGAGGGGATTTTCAGCTGCTAGCCACCTTTTGTTAGCTGCACCACTGCGAAGTGCATTTGCATACAAGGATTATACTATAAGGTGCTTTTCCTATCAGACAAGCGTGTTGGCCGCTTCGATTTCCGTGGATTCTGTGCTCAGGTTCCAGTTCGGAAATCGTGACCCTGTTTTGGGAATCATTTCGTCAAGGATGCATCTGAGCCCTACACTGACCTTCCCACCACACCCAAAAAGCCTTATCTATGGTTGTTTTCGGGGGTTCCTCACCCCGAGCGTCCATATTACCATTATGGAATAAGGTCCCCAAAGCCATAACAGGGATGGTCTTTTGGGACCTAATTTCATAATGGTAGTGTATATGGACCCGCTAGGTCATTTTTGGAACATCAGAGCGGCCTACGCGTGTCATGTTTGCAGCTTAGCCGCCGGCCTCTGCCCAGTTTGTACTAGACAAGATGGGGTTGAAGGTTCACGGCTTCCCGTTTAGGGTACGGAGTGAAGGAACCCCCAGAATAGTCAGACCCCTTTGTTAGGAGCAGAAGCAGGTGCCAGCCACCATGCACCTGCAACCACAGCCGAAGTGCGCGTCGCAGCGCACGACGCTGAGTTTGCCCTTGGCTGCCTTTCATATGTCGAGGTTTTGCCCTGCTTTAAAGGGCCCCCATAAGTGATCTATAAAGGTCCCTTTAAGGGCTCCTTGAAGGACTCTATATAGGGTTTAGGATCGTACAAGGGTACTATAAGGTTAAGGGATCCTATCATGGTTATTACAAGGGTAGGGTTCGGGGTTTAAAGTTTAGGGTCTAGGTGTAGGGTTAAGGATTTAGAGAAGTAGGACACTTTGTTGAGCGACCGTGTCTCGGGGTGACCGTGCGGAGCTTGAGTTCAAAGACTGGGGATGCGTGGTCCGTTCCTGCTGCAGCTTGAGATTAGGAAGTGGTTGCGGTTCACCTTGCCGCGTTTGAGAGCTTCGTTGCCAGGCAGAAGAGACTTTTTTGCAGTTGATGTGATGTCAGAAGGATGTTTATAACCTGCTTAGCCACTGCTTGGTGCAAAATGTCACAGAGGCTATACCATGAACCCTAAACCTTCAACCTGAACAAAACCCTATAAAGCTGATGTCTGAACAGGCTTCATTAGACATTAGAGCAACAAGCTAGAGTCTGGAGTTCGGTGATTTTGGGTTCAGTGCTTTAAGATTTAGTGGTTCAGCGTTTAGATGTTGGTATTCAGCATTCAGTGCGTTAGACGGAGTATCCAACCTCCAAAGCCTTCCGCATCTTATAGAAGCACAAACTCCAAACTTCCAAAACTCCCCATTCCCAGACCTGACTTCCTAAAGCCAACCCCCAAACCCTCAAACCCTGTAAACCCTAAACCACCAACCCCTAAACCCTATAAGCCTACGCCCTAAAATGCCCACTATACCCGAATTAAGCTCACAGATAGTAAACCGCTCCTGCCCCACTTGGAGAATCATGGGGCTTAGTAATTAAACATGTAGCTACCGTACTTATAACCCCAGTTACTATGTCCAATGATCCTCTAAGTTCATAGGGATCCTTAGGGGTGTAGGGGGAGGGGGGTAGGGGGCCTTAAGACCCATAATAAGGACTAATAAAGCCTATTTAAGGAAATATAGTCCCCTACACCCCTCCCCCCTACACCCCTAAAGATCCCTATGATAAGTGAAGCTGAGATCCCAAACCCTGAGCTGTGAAGATCTCAACCCTCAAAACGTGATAGAGACACTACCCTAAGGGTCCATGTACTCATGTAGTATATACATTGGCCTTAAAGTACTCCCTATATAGGTACATTGGGCCCAAAGTATATGCTATATGGGTACATGGACCCTTAGGGCTATAGCACCTGCGCAGAATCCTTACTGGCACATTTTTAAAGACCTGACAAGGGCTAACCTGTTTCATTGTGGTAGGAGTACATACGCCTCAAAACGCCAAAGGTTTCCTGCGTTAATGTGGCGGTCGGTTTACGGGTAGGGTACCCCCCCCCCCCCGACCAAAAATAAAAGTTCTAATTAATATGGAGCCGGTGACGCCGGACGGGGGTCAGGGGTTTGAGTGGCAGGGAATTGGGAGGTGCCGGGGTTTGGGGGCTGGCTTGGGTGCAGGGTCTGCGGTTCTGCGCGAATGCGCGGTCGGGAGTCGGGGGGCTCTGGGGATCACCAAATGCTGGAAACCAAGCCCCGATCACTCCAAGATTACTACCAAGACTAAAAACCCTTCATTTTGAACACTTTTGCCTCCCTAATTAACCTACACTCCCACACTCCCACCCACAATCGACCACGTATGAAGCTTGGTGCGGTACAATAATAGTACAGTAGTACAATAGTAGTACAGTAGAAATAATACAGTAGTAGTACAGTAGTAGTACAATAATAGTGCAATAGTACAATAGTAATACAACAGTAGTACAGTGGTAGTACAATAGTAGTACAGTAGTAGCACAATAATAGTACAGTAGTACAATAGTAGCACAATAGTAGTACAGTAGTAGTACGATAATAGTACCGTAGTACAATAGTAGTACAGTAGTAGTGCTGTAGTAGTATAATAATAGTGCAGTAGTACAATAGTAATACAACAGTAGTACAGTGGTAGTACAATAGTACTACAGTAGTAGTACAATAATAGTACAGTAGCACAATAGTAGTACAGTAGTAGTACAGTAGTAGTACGATTATAGTACCGTAGTACAATAATAGTACAGTAGTAGTACAGTAGTAGTACAATAATAGTGCAGTAGTACAATAGTAATACAACAGTAGTACAGTGGTAGTACAATTATTGTACTACCATTATAGTAGTACAGTAGTAGTACGATAATAGTACAGTAGAACAATAGTAGTACAGTAATAGTACAGTAGTAGTACATCAGTAGTACAGTAGTACACTAGTAGTACAGTAGTAGTACCACAGTAATACAGTAGTACAGTAGTAATACAGTAATAGTACAGAAATAGTACCAATAAGCAAAGCATAAAGCCAGTGAGCACATTCCCCCAATAAGCAAAGCATAAAGCCAGCGCCTGAAACCCTAAACCCTGAACCCTAAACCTTAACAAACCCTAAACCCTAACGAATCCTAAACTCCTAAACCCTATAACAAACCCTAAACCCTAAGCCCTAAACCCTTCCAAAGGGGGGTCGGTCCAGATTCGACCCAAAACTTAATTTTTTATACAAACTTTAGTACTGGAGAGGCCTCTTTTGAGCTAGGGTCCAATCCCCGATTCGGCGGTTCACCCTAGCAGCCCCCCAGCCCCCCCAATAATCAAGGTATAGTAGATTAGTAGTACAGTAGTAGTACAGTAGTAATACAGATTTTCATTCCTGACGCCCCAATAAGCGAAACAATTCTGCAAGAGAGTTTCGGGCTTCAGGGCCAGGGTTTTAGGGTTGGGTGGGGGTTTAGGTCGTGGCTGCCTTAAGATTGACCATCAGCAAACAGCACAGCCCCGCCCCCAAAAAATCGCCCCAGCCAAAAAAAAGCGCATTAATTAGACCGCCCAAATTTTTGGTACCGGTCGGAATTAGCTCCCGAGCCGACGCATTAAAGGAGCCCATATTCCTAAACCGACCCCCACATTACCCTAAACCCTAAACCCTTAAGAGTCCTTACGAAGTCCAAGGCAGCAGTCCTCGCGGTAGAACGGAGAGCTGCGACAACAGTAGCTGCTTGACTGGCAGTTTCTCGGGGGCGCGGCGAGCCCAACACATATGTATGTTAGTTTGTAAGTGTATGTGTGTATCTCTGGATCTATTTCTGTATCTCTGTCTAAGTCTGTAAGTATTGGTCTCTATATCTGTATTTAATTCTCCTGTATCTCCATGTTCACATGCAGGTAGATAGATAGAGACGTGTTGCACTTCACGTACTGCACACACATGTCGTGTGTTTACGCATGTCTATGTCTATGTCCATGTCTATGTGTGCATGTGTATGTGTTTGTGCATGTGTATGCGTCTTTGCATGTAAGCATGCATGCATGCATGCACGCATGCATGGAAGGATGGATGGATGGATGGATGGATGGACGGATGGATGGATGGATGGATGCAGGCATGCCTGCATGTACGCATGCATGGGTGTCTGTGTGCAATAATGTCGCATGAACGCATGTATGTATATCTGTATATGCATATATATGTATATATATATACATATATTTATGTATATATATATATATATATATACATATGTATGCCTGGGTAAGTAGTTATATGGGTATGTGTGTAGTTATTCATGCATGTATGTCTGTATGTGTGTAGATGTGCAAAATTTATGGATGAGCGTCTTTGTGAATGCAGTTTATGCATGCATGGATGATGCATGGATAAGGGGATGGATGAGCAGATTTTGATCTGATATTTATGCATATACATTTGCCTGTGCAAGGTTGTAGGTGACCTTATGCTGAGCTTTTACAGTAGGTTCCGCGGGTTTCTGGGGTTGTCATACGAAGATGTGGGGTTTGCAGTAGCCCTGTTTATCCTTTTACGTATGCAAGATACCTCGGGTGAATACTTGGAATCATCCCTATGCAGTGTACGTAACGCCTTTAAGAGAATCCTAAGGGTCAGATGTTTGCTACATTTTCCGCTTACCCGAGTCTGCTGAGGAGTATACTACCTTTCGCCGTGTACACTGTTGTAGGGTCTAGGCAATTGGGGTTTGTATGGATGGCGGACTTGAGCACCCTATGCCTCCCTCACAAAGCCCTAAACCCTAAACCGTACATACATTTGTACATAAACTCTAGTAAACATACATATACACGTATGTGTGTGCGTATGCATATGTAGTTTGTTTTATGTACTTCTCAAGATGTTTGCTTATTAGGTTGTAACTTGTTATAACCGTACCCATAACTGTATTTTTTATGTGTGGATATGTATATGTATATTAGGTGTATTATGTACATTATGTATATCATATGTTCTATGTACCCTCCCGCGTTTATGTAAGTATATATGATGTATATTACGTATATTATGTACAATTTGCTTTTTGTGCATATGATGAGTATTTTGGTTATTTGTCGATATGTATATGTGTATGTGTATATATATGTGTATGTATAGGTATGCATTTATGTATATATGTATATATGTATATATGTATATATGTATATATGTATATATGTGTGTATGTCTATGTGTATTTACATGTATATGTAGATGCAGACGTATGTGTATATCCATATATATATATACACACACACGAATCTGCATGCTCTAACTCGATCCGAGGTTCTCGGCCGTATCCTTCCGGCGATGTGCCTGCGACTTAAAGGGATGTTCACTGCGCCGCCGCTTGAACCTTTCCAGCTTAGGGTTTAGGGTTTGGGGGTTTAGGGCTTCGGGTTTAGGCCTTTAGTGCCCCAACGCTCACAACACCCCAAAAGCCCGCCTTCACAGTATGGTCTCTAGGCCCAACAAACTACAAACGCTGAGTCCTTGGAGCCTCAGGGCTGGCTAATCCTCAGCCCTGGGTCCTAAACCTTAAACCCCGAACCCTAAGCCCCAAGCGTAAGCCTTGAACCCTCCCAGCAGTTCAGGGCAGATATTGCCTTCCAGAGATACAGGTCGATTGCCACAGAACCCTAACCCATCAATCTGGGGGGCAGTTGAAACCGACACCTTGTAGAGTGCTAAGAGTGTGAACGGTAGGTTTCCTATGAAGTCCAACTTGATATAGAAGCCGGAGTAAGTACTTACCAATATTCTCTGTCAGGGTTCCAAAACGTAGCTATACTACAACATACCCCCCAAGCCTTATTCTAATCATGAAGGCCCTTGCGGTACCCAAAATCAGGTGCTAAGTTGAGTTCTTGACGTCCGACGCCAAGTGAGGCATTGTTTGTCTGCATGGAATTGCAGAGTATATTACAGGGGCCTTAATAATTACCTATACTACTTTGGGGTTCCTTATTGCAATTATAGTACACTTGGCCCCAAAACCCTATTCTAATTAGTAAGGCCGCTATACTAAATCCTTATAGTAGCCCTTGTAGTAACCCTTGTAGACCCCTTTTAAAAGGAACCCTATTCTAATTACCAAGGCCCCCCTATCACAGCCTTCAGACTGGGTTCTAAAGGTCCTAAAGCCGTAAACCTTGAGGCTGAACTCTAGACCGCATGATGATCCTGGCTAGTGTTTGCGGTTTAGGGTTTAGGGTTTAGGGTGTGTTTGGGGCCTTAAAAATTGGAATAGGGCCCCTTTGAAGGGTTCCTTCAAAAGGGGTCTATAAGGGTTACTACAAGGGCTAGTATAAAGATTTACTATAAGGGCCTTAATAATTGGAACAGGGTTTTGGGGTAAATAATACTATATTCATAATAAGGAACCCCCAAAATGGTGTATGTGATTATTAAGGCCCCTATTTCTGTCTCGATATTGTGTTCATGTATTCGGCGTCTTTGGGAAACGAATCACAGGGCAAATTCCCGAGGGTCAGAATTGCGCCTTTCCCTTATTTATAGCCCCAATTACTAAGCCCCATGCTCCTTTAAGTAGCTAGAACAGAGGTCTGAATAATCAGTAGTAGCTTAGTAGCTTTGCCTCGTAGTGATTCGTATGCTAATTGTTTTAGGCTTTGCTGGACATCCTAAGCCCTTGTAGGAGCCACCTAAAAAGAAACCCCTAAGGAACCCCTTAAGGCACATGGACCAATAGGTTTTAGTTTTGCAAGGCTTCCATTAAAGGGCCATTCAGGGGGCTCCTGGTACCTGAACTAATACCCTAAACTCTAGACCCTAAGCCCTCAACCCTAAACCCTACCTACACTTTAAGAAGCGTTCAAGCCTCTGCTAGGCTTCTTACACCAGGAGCGCAGGACAAGACTGCGGGGATCTCGGATGGATCTGGTGAGGGAGCACTGGGTTTAGGGTTTAGGATTGTAGGGTTCAGGGTTTTTTAATGGGGATTTCGACTTTTTAGGTTTGAGGGTTTTAGGGTTTTAGGGATTAGGTTCTAGGGTTTGGTGTTCAAAGTTTAGGGTGTCAGGGATTCGTATTAGGGTTGGGGGTTTTGAGGATTATGCGCTAGAGTTTGGGGGTTGGAATCCAGGCGGTTGTGGTTTGTGAAAGGTCAGGTGCGAGGATTTGATTGAGGGCTATGGTTCGCTCTGCCTTTGTTGGTTTGCCCTAGTTGGAGATTGACGCATAGCTTCAAGCTAACCCCAGGACCCATGACCGCAGTTCGGCGCCCTACTCTGTTTCCAACGTTCCCTACCCGTGCGCTTGGATCAACTCTTCCCGGACCGCAGTGTGCCATGTTGTCCTTAAGCCTGAAATCATAAATCCTGACCCTTCCACCCCTCACACCCTAAACCCAAAGCCCCATAAAACCCTAAACCCCGAGTCCCCTGCAAACCCAAAGCTCTAAAGCCTAAACCATAAACCCAAGCCCTACACCCTCGACCATAAGAGCCCTCAACAACAACAAAGGACAAGACATCTTAAACCATAGAGCTTAAGAGCCTTCTATATAAGGGTGGTTGTCAAAATTATGGCCCCTGTTTGGGGTAACCTAAATATTAGGTGCCGTAGTATAATATGGACCCCAAAAGGGACCATAGTTTTGACAACCACCCATAAAGAAAGAAAAAGCATAAGCGCGCCAAGGCCCAAGATTGGAGGCCTAAGCCCTCAAGCCATACCCTAAACCCTAAACCCCTAAACCCTAAACCCCCCCAGCCCGGAACCCTAAACCATCAAGCCCTAAACTCTATAAGCTCCACATCCCAAACAATGAAGAAACCCGGAGCCTGAACATTCAAACCGCGAGAGCTCTTAACAAAAGTAGACCCGAAGTCCCTATAACCCTAAAAACCACCAAAAAACAAAGCTAAAGCCAAATAAACACGAAACCCCCTGCACCCTAAACCCAAAGCCCTAAACTCTAAACCCTAAACCACCAAACAAATCCTAAACCCAAAGCCTTAAACTCTAAACCCTATACCACCAAAAAAATCTATCCCCAAAGCCCTAAACCCTAAACTCCCTACCCCGAAGAATGGAACCCTGGAACCCCTAAACCATAAAGCCCGAAACGCTATCACCCTGGCCAAGAAACAAACCTAAACCTCCTAAACCCTAAAGCCCTAAACCCTATAACCCCAAACCACACCCCCAAAACCCTAAACCCAAATTCCTAACATTCCAACGTTAAAACCCAAACCTTAACCCCCAAAGCCCCGAAGAACCCAGGCGCCCCTTCCAAGGAACCCTATTTTAACTATTCAGGATTAGAAAATTCCTGCGGTTGATGATATAAATCCTGCATGGCCTTAATGACCCTACACTATGGGAATTATGGTATATTCCTTATTAAGGGTAGTGCAGGATTTATATCATCAACCGCATTCTAACTATTCAGGATTATTCCTTGTAGTATATTAAGTAACCTTTAACCTTTTTTGGGTAGTAAAGCCCCTATATAATCCCTATATAACCAAAAGGTTAACCTTTAGTTCCCGATGATACCCGACAAGTAGGAACATCTCCTAAACCCTAAAACCTCTAAACCGCAAACCTTAATCCCTAAACCCTAAACCCATAAACCCTTCAAGCCCTAAACCCTAAACCCCTAAGCCCTTAAAAAAAAAAAGTACAAACCCCTAAGCTCTCCGAGGCGAGCTCCCGGACTTCGTCGAACTCCTCCATGTCCTTCTTCGGAAGTGCCCTGAGGCCCTCCTTGGGTTTAGGGCTTCTTTAAGGGATCCTTTAAAGGGATCTATAAGGGATCCTTTAAAGGGATCCCTTAAAGGGATCCGTGTTTGTTTCGGGGTTTTGGGGTTAGGGGGTTCAGTGGTTTAGGGTTGTGGGTGGTTTAGAGTTTTTTTGGTGGTTTGGGGTTTTGGGCTTAGGGTATAGGGGTTTAGGGGTTAGGGGTTTAGGGGTTTTACGGTGTTGGGGGCAGTTGGTGCTTCAACGGGAATTTTTGTGATTGGGGGTTTAAGTATAGGGGTGAGGGATTTCTGAGTTTTGGCTGTGTTTTAGTTTGGGGCACTTGAGTTGACTCTAAACGCCAAACCCGTAAAGTCTAAACCCTGAAAACCAAATCCTCAACCTTAGACCTCAAACCCTTAAGCCCAGAACTCCCAACCAAAAAAACCCAACAGCCCTAGCCCTAATCTCCGTTGTAGGTTTCTTTGCTCAAACCTCTATAGTTAGGGTCCTACAAGGTAACCCAAAAAAGGATCATTATAGGCAAACCTCAAATGCCTCAACTCCACGAGCCCTGTAACAACCTCAAACCCTAAGCCCAGGACCCTCAAGCCTAAACCCCCAACCGTAAACCCCAACTGCCTCAACTCCCTGAGGCCTCATTTGCTGTAGCTTTGTTTCTTAATTATGGGGTATTGGGCTCTCTCCCCAAGGGTCCAAGTACCCAACAATCATAAACTCTCCAAGATCCTAACCTACATAACTACTATCCTAGAACCGAGTACCTACTTATTAAGGCCCATCCGATAGAACCCTCATAGTAACCTTTTGAAAGGAACCTTATAGAACCCTTCAAAGGAACCCAAATTATTCGGCCCCTTGGACCCTTGGGGTCTCTGGGAACTTCTG
This sequence comes from Symbiodinium sp. CCMP2592, assembly GCA_905221615.1. NCBI lineage: Eukaryota > Dinophyceae > Suessiales > Symbiodiniaceae > Symbiodinium > Symbiodinium sp. CCMP2592. Next base: position 463,223 of record CAJNDT010000757.1, on the reverse strand, counting down.
TGAGGCCTCACGACACCAGAGACTCCAATATCCCTTAATGAATATTCCTTAAATCATATTAGGGATCCTACTATATTTCAAGGTATTTTCCTTAATTAAGGGATATTGGAGTCTCTGGGTGGGCTTTCTGGGAACTCTGTGAGGCCACACGACATCGACTGGACACTTCCCTCCGCCCGTGGTGAGCGGCAGGCGGCGCAGGCAGCGGAATGGAACGCATTGAATTGGGGTTTACTTAAAGGACCAGGGGACTTTGTAAGTGGGGTTATATGTAAGGTAACTATAGCTATAATTACTTATAACCCCAACTAAGGTACTTATAACCCTACTCACTAAGTCCCATGATCCTCCAAGTAGGGGCTTAGGCAATTAGCAATATTGTTCTTAGGGTTCCTTATTATAAGTGTAGTATAATATACCCCCAAAGCCTGTTCTAATTATTCAGGGGCCCCGACAATATGCTTTTGTTGTTCTTCACATGGAGGTTCTGTATGAAGGGTTCCATGAGGATCCTACAGGGGCTCCAGTAGCCATATAGTAGGGTTTTAGGTCGCAAAATACTGAAGCAAGTGGTCTGTGCGGTCTTTGGTATCTGCATGTAAAACCCGCAAGGACCATGAGATCTGAGGTCGGGAGTGGGATTTGGAGCGAGGGTTTCGGGCTTCACGTGATGGTTGTCCTGTGTCTCCAGGTACTTAAATACTGGTCCCTACTGCTTTCAGAGTCCTTACTCTAGGAAGTCTCAGAACCAGATTCATGCAGACGGCAATCTTTGAAAGCCTTCCTGTGAGCTGTACAGCCGCAGTACGAAACTTGGGCTGGTAGCCGATGCCCTCATAACAAAAGCCTCGATCATGAATTGGTCCGCAAAGCTGAACGACTCTAATCCTAGATCGCTAGTTGTGTATTTTAAGTATGGAAGGAGTCAAATGTCGCGACAGCTTTCAAAAAACAAAAGTTTATAAGCATAAATCCTAGCCCCTCACAACCACGGATCCCTAAAACCCCAAAGTTAAAATCCCCCAGCCAAAAAATCTCATCGGGAGGGTTGTCCGTTTCCGCCATGGCTCGCGCTTTAGTACTGGCAGCCTCGCTAATGGCTGCGGCAGAAGGCGGCAAGGGCGAGCAGCCCTTCGAGATCCACCTTATACATGGGGAGGTTTAGGAGTTTAGGGTTTAGATGTTTAGGGTTTAGGGTTCGGGAGTTTAGGGTTCAGGTTCAGGAGTTTAGGATTTAGGGAGTGGGATTTAGTATTTGGGAGTTATGACTTCCGTCTTCGATTGGGGTTCAGGGTTTTTGGGTTGAGGGCTTAGGGTTTTAGGCTTTAGCAGGGAGGTTCTTAAAATTTAGGATTCCCTCTCTTTTGGAGGCTAAGGTGCTACAATTTTGATTTTGGAGGGGCATTATGTCTGCAACTTTTTCGGGCATCTGAAAGCATGAACCTCAAAACCTCAGGGCGCTTAGCTCAAAAGCACCAAATCTTGTTTAGCCACCTGTTTTTAACGCTGTCCTTCTTCGTTTGTCCGAATTTGTCTTCATCTGTTGCTTTTTGTCTTCACTGTTAGGCAATGTATCAAGGATGGGCTGCCGTCTTGGGTTCTCTTCCCATGCCATTCTTGCAGGGTCGGGGGACTTAGTAAGTAGATGTATAAGCATCATAACCTCACTTAGGGTCCCTTTCAGGGGTACTTACAACTCTATAATTTAAAAGAGCTACTTGCTAAGCCCCGCACTACACCCTGACACCCTAAAGCTCTAAACCTTAAACCCCAGACCCTGACGCTTGACACCCTAAAACCCTAAACCCCTAAACCTTAAACCGACCCTCCAAGTAAGGACAACGCAGACGTTCCAAGCTGGGTGCCGGGGCTTCCCGGCATCGACCCGGGCACCATCCATTTCACCTATGCCAAGGCAACAGAGATGTGTTGATAGGTTTAGGGTTCAGGGTTTATAATTTACTTAGGGCTTACGGTTTAGGGTGTATAACTCGGGGTTTAGGTAGGGTTTAGGGTGCATTATGTACTTAGGGTCTTCGGTTTAGGGTGTATAATTCGGAGTTTAGGTAGGGTTTAGGGCTTAGCTTAATGCTAAAGCGGGATCTTTAAGGCTAAATATTTGCTGAGAGTTGTCTCAACGGTTCTACAAGGGTTTTGCAAGAGGTTCAGGGTCTTGGATTCCGGGTCTTTACTTTAGAGCCCTGGGCCAGATTCTTGGCATGCTGAGTGATACTGAAATCTGTTATTGCCTTCACCGTTAGTTGTGATTAATATTGATGTTATTGTTAGTCTTGTTACTTCCGTTATTAACAGTTGTAACATCTTCTACTAAACCCTCAAACCGTCTTCTATTGCTGAAATCAGGGCTGCAGACCGTTTAAGGCTTAGGTGTTCATGAGCTTTTATAACTGGGGTTACAGCAGGTCGGCAGTAGCCAGCAACAAGTCGAGGTATTGTACCTAGGTATCCTTATCTATAACTTGTAGGTTCTTGTGCACCCCCCCCAAGTTGCTTGCAGAGACCGCCGTTCGAGATTTATGAGGAGCAAATCCGTGTATATGAGTTCGCTACTTCTACGGTGGATCCCTCGCCCAGCACAGCTCCCCGATGTAGGCTCTTAGGTTCTGAGTTCGATATATGGGAGTTTCCAAACATTGGGGGTGCCTCATTTTGGGGTCCTTGTAATAAGGATCCCACTATTTAGGGTACTACATTAGGGTCCCCCATTTTCGGAAACTCCCTTAAAGAACCCGGAAAAAAGATCCAGGATTTGTTTACTCAGTGTCAAACCTTTCAGCTCCCAGCCGAGCCGCCTTCTACCCTTCTACAACCCTGAACCCCGCGTGCTCGAACCCAAGCACGTAAAGACATGTACAAATGTTTCCAACCCGGGCCCAAGGGCAGGTCCAGCTGAAGCATCAAAGCACAACATAACTTCGAAAGCAATGTAGTTCCTGCCACTATGGGGTGATATACTTGCACTAGAATATGCCCAAAACCCTAGTCTAATCAGGTCTATTCATCAATGCCCTCCTCTACCTAGACCCCCTCAACTACCCTCTAATACGCCCTAATACCCAAGTTTAAGGACCACAAGGGCTCTATTAAAGGGCACTTGGGGGGTCCGGGTAGTCATTATAACCCTTATAGGGCAGTTTCTAAAATTGGAGATAGGGTATCCTTATATAGCACCCTAAATAGTAGGATCCTTGTTATAAGGACCCCAAAGTAGGGTACCCCTATTTTATGGCGTCCTGGTAGTACAAAGCTGCGGAGGACTCGTTGGAGATCTTGCTGCTGATCCTTCTCGGAGTGCGGCTTGGCTTAATGGCTTTAGGGTTTAGGGTTCAGGGTTTAAGGTTCAGGGTTCAGGGTTTAGAGTTCAGGGTTTAGGGTTCAGGGTTTAGGGTTCAGGGTTTAGGGGTTTAGGGTTTAGAATAACTGAGGCTTCTCGGTGATCGGAGCGGCGGCATGTGACTTTTTCCGGATATCAGGCTTTGCAGGGCCCCTGAACGGACCCTGCACCCTAGACCGCCTTAAAGCCTTAAACTTTAGCAGATACGGCTTTTCGGAGTTCCTAGGGCTGAGGAGTTGAGGATTCAGGGTTTTGCAAGCTCTGATGTGGGGTTTAGGGGCTTAGTTTCTGTTCAGGGTTTTAGGGTCGATATGGGTTCCAGGTGTGCACGGTCTGTTGAGTTTGGGATTGTTTAGGATGTTTGTTGTTGTAGGGGTGTTGTGCTTTTAGCGTTTAGGAGTGTGTGGGGGATAGAGGTGTGCTTAGGGGCCCCCTGAGAAGCCGAAGCTCGAAGCCCTACTTTCAAAGTAAGCCCTGATAGCCTTGAACCTCTAATCGTCTAAGCTGTGTAATGACCTGCAAGACAAAAACCCTAACCCCTAAACCCTAAACCCCTAAGTACTCTAAGCCCTAAATCCCTAAGCCCTAAACCCAGGGTCAAAGGTGTGGTGCATTACACTTAAAAAAACCCTAAGCACTCTAAAACCCTAAATCCCTAAGCCCTAAACCCGAAACCCCTAAGCACTCCAAACCCTAAATCCCTAAATCCCTAAACTAGTAAGCACTCTAAACCCTAAATCCCGAAGCCCTAGACCCCTAAGCACTCTAAACCCTAAATCTCGAAGCCCTAAACCCCTAATCACTCTAAACCCTAAATCCTGAAGCCCTAAACCCGAAACCCTAACCTGTAGGACATGTGACATGGTCACCAAAAATCTCCGAATAGAGACCCCTTCGACTCCTTGCACGGGACGTACGTTGGGGATGGTCTCTACCCAGACCCCCGGGAGGATCTAGAACGTAGAGTTTAGGGTTTAGAGTTTAGGGTTTAGGGTTTAGGAAGTAGATCCCCTAATTTGGGGCCCTATACTGCTAAGGGTACTTTATAGGAATTCCCATTAAAAAATATATTTTTTGGATCCTCCCGGGGGTCTGGGTAGGGATGCCCTGCAGGGACTACGATTCGTGGTCGCGGGCCCCTGATATTTAAGCCCTACATCCTGATTGTAAATCCTGAGAAGGCCCTCCTTAACCCTAAACCCCTAAGCCCGAAACCCTAAACCCTAAACCCCTAACCCTAAACCCCTAAACCCTAAACCCGAAACCCTAAACCCCTAAACCCTAAACCCGAAACCCGAAACCCTAAACCTGGACTGCTTACCCCTAATTAAACCCTGAGCCCCAACCCTAAACCCCTCATCCTGAACTCCCCGAACCCTACCTGTAGTCTCCATTGTAGTTCCTTTTTTTGGTTAACCAAAATCTCTATTCTAGGATCCTAGCCATAAACCTGGTTAACCAAAAAAAGGAACTACAATGGAGACTAAAGGGAAGCCCTAAATCATATGAATTGAAGGTATATTCCCTTTAGATCCCTTGTAGATCCCTTACAGATCTTTTTAAGGAACCCTTTAAGGAACCCTAGGGCATGCCCTGAATCAGGATCTACAAACGCCGAGTCACTGACAAGCGACGGCAGCTCCCTGCTCCGGGTCCCAGACGCGACTCTCGATGTTGGCACAGGAAAGCTTTCCTGAACCTGAAGGACCAAATGACCCTTAAAAGTTAGGGCCCTATACCATATATAGTATGAACCCCTATATGGTATATGAACCTTAAACCCTTTTAGGGTTCATTTTGACCTTAAGGAAGGGTCCATGTACCCAAATAGTATATGCTTTGGCCTTAAAGTAGTCCCTATATAGGTGCTTGGGGGGGGGGGGGGGGGGAAAGTATGTGTATATATATATATATATATATAATGGGGCACATGGACCCTTAGGGAAGCTTCAATCTAGTTCTTGGGCTTCCGGTTTAAGGGTTTGGGTTTCGGGCTTGTGGTTCCGTTTTTTTGGTTCGGGTTCATCGAAGCCTTGTCGATGCGTCTACACTCGCGGGGTTAGCCGTTGAAACACTGCCGAAGGAATCTCTCCGAACTGCAGTCTTTGTATTCCCTGCTCCACCATGCACAGATTCGAAGTTCCTACCTGTCATCGACAATGGTTTAGGGCTTAGGGTTCAGGGTTTAGGGGTTTAGGCAGGTTACCATAGTGGCTCGGAAACGGAGACGCAGCACATAGGTCAGCAGCGAGCAACTGAGCACGTATGTATGGCAGCACCCTGAACCCTAAACCTAAACCCTAAACTGTTAGGGAACCCTAAACCTTAAACCCTAAACCCTAAACTGTTAGGGAACCCTAAACCTTAAACCCTAAACCCCTAAACCCCCGTACATGCCGACCGACCCACCGACCGATGCCTCATGGGGCCTTTTATACTATAATCATGATAAGGAACCCCTAAAATAGTAAAGGTAATTATAATAAGGAACCGTTAAAATAGTATAGGTAATTATTTAGGTCCCTATACTAGAGTCTCGAATTAAGGACTTCCAGACGCCTGCTTTCTCCTGTTGCCGGGCTGCAAACCTTTCGAGAAGGCTCTGCAGGGTTCTTGAATTAAGGTTGGGGGTGCGAAGGAGGTGGGGAGCAGGGGCGGGTGGAGCTTTGTTAATTTTGCTGGTTTTGGTGGACGTGAGTTTCCTGCAACAGCCAAGATTTTAAGATGGTGGCGAACCACCTTGGGCTCGACACACCTCTCTCTCTCTCTCTCTCTCTCTCTCTCTCACACACACACACTCACACTCACTCAAAATAGTTGAGCAACTCTGCCAGTGAGATCTGCTGGGCGTGCAGGGTGATCCAAAGTCTTGAACTGTCATATGGGTAGTTCTCTACAGTAGGATCCTTTTGGGCACCCCGAAAACAAGGACCCTAAAAAGTACCTTAATTAATTTAGAAGGTACTTTAATTTAGAGAACTACCCATATGTAGGTTGCCAGGCCCTGTTCAGTGCTGCCTGCGCAAGTGCCTAGCCGCAAGAAAGCATCGTAGCTGTCCGTCAAGACTTCCGATTGCCTTCCCCAGAGACTCCAACATCCCTTAATTAAGAATGCAGCTTGAATTGTAGTAGGATCCCCAACATGATTTACGAGATATACCTTACTTAAGGGATATTGGAGTCTCTGGGTATCTGCATGCTTGCCCGTCGTGGCGATTGATGTGTTCGTTGTGTTATGCCCTGTGCACTGAGGCTGCGATCATCTTGGAACATTTCTATACTCGTTCATCCTCCAGCAAGTGCGAATGGGCGACACATATGAGGCGCTCACCTGACTAGAACTTTTGACGCTTCAAGACTATGATTATCACTGTTTTTGTCCTGCGCCCCTTTCCCAGTTGGCCGGTGTCGTCTGGTTCTGGGCGCCGACATTTGGCAAGCATCCAGTCGACAGCAGCAGTGCTTCTTCGAAAGGTGGCGGGGGTGAAGCTTTGGGTTCAAGCTTCGAAGTTCCATGCGACAGATATGTTTACATGGCGCGGCCGCATGTTTGCCAACCTGTTTGCAGCATCAGCGCTAAATACTTGCAGTGGCCATACAAAGTTAAACTCCACCGTTGATGGTTTTATTTTATCAGACTACAAGTTGTCATCCTTGCATACCGTTGAGAACCCTAAACCCTAAACCCTAAACCTTGTACCCTAGACCATTTACCCGAAACCCGTTCTGGCTCCCAGACGGAAAAGAGCTCCCGGACAACACAAAAATCCTAAACCCTGCAAGCCCCCCCCAAAAAAAAAACAAAAAAAAAGCAAGCCCCAAAAACCCTGAGACCTCAAATACCATAAGCTCTTCTTAGAGCCCCCAGCTACACTAGACCAGGCTAGATGTAAGAAAACTCTGCTTGGAGCCTTATACACCCCTTAAACCGCATATAAGGCCTAAAACCCCGAAGCGGTATTTTTGCACCCCAAGGCCCTAAAAGAATGAACGCCTGAAGCCGAGACCATAGTCATAGCAATAGCGACTTCTTAGCATCAGTAATAGTAATTAGTCTGAGTCTTAGTATTTGTCAAGGTATTCTGAAAAGAGAGAGAGAGAGAGAGAGAGAGAGAGAGAGAGAGAGAGCGCGAGAGAGAGAGAGAGAGAGATAGAGATAGAGATAGAGAGAGAGAGGGACCCCTAGCGCCGTCTTGGAGTTTGGCACCTCCGAGGAGAGTCCCTTCAACTCGGCCTTCTGAAGCCTTGATAGAAACCTTCAGCAATGCGTGTGAAACCCATGTAACCGTTGTAAAGCCGTCCCGAGGCCCCATGTACTCACTTTGGGCGTTGCATCGAGCGTAAAATCCTAAATGTGGCAATCCTCGAGGACCCTGGTGTTTATCGCCTCCCGCATCATCGCCAACTTGATGGGCCTCGTGCCAGGTCCAAAGGGTCAGAAGTAGACTTACGTCCTGAAAGGGAGAACTTCAGGCTTATTCGGTCTTTACAGCAAGCTTGTTTTTTTTGTGCTGGCTATTGGAGAAAAGAGTTTGCATGCATGGTGCAAAGTGGGGTGCTTGGGTGCTAGTTCCGGGAAGACTCTCAACCATAGACACTAAACCACTACCTGCACCCTCATGCTTACAACCCTGCATTGCCCATTCAAGATTTTGTGCAAGTGTCCCCCCGAATACCAGTTTAGTAAGCTACGATGTGTCTGGAGGTTGTCTTGGGTCTTTGACCTTTACAAGCCGGGATTGCAGTCTCTTTGGTTTTGGTTTAGTGTAGTTATAGTACCCTTAGCCTGATAGATCTCTTATAGTACCCCTTATAGACCCCTTTAAAGGAACCTTACTCTAACACCCAAAAGCCCCCCCCCCCCCCCCCTAGAGTAGACTTTTCTCACGGAGGTATGATTGCTGGACTGCCGACCACCTCCATGTTCTTCTTCCAGGGCCTCTTCTATGTTCCTAGCTTCTATAAGGGATCCTTAAAGGGCTCTTTAAAGGGTTCTACAAAGGATCTATATTGTGGGGGTCTGCTAGTTTCCAGGGGCTGGGTTTCGGGTATACTGTATAGGGTTTAGGGTTCCCTGCATGCAGCGTTTGAAGTGTAGGATTGTTGGGCTTAGGGTTTTGGATTCCTGCCAGGGTTGGCTTCCTATGAGGTTTCCACCAGGTTTCTACAAGAGGGTTCTAAAGTCTAACCCTAAGGTCTAAGGACTCATATTTTCAGGCTTTTGGCCCTAAAGACCATATCATATGAGGCTTTTAGGCCGTTTGAGCCTTAGGGTAAAGAGGTTCCAGGGACTAAGGTTTAGGGTTTCGGGTTTGAGGTTCAGCAGGGGTCAGGGTATAGGGTTGGAGGTTCAGTTTTGGGCTCTTCGGGCTGGCGTTTAGAACATGACTGGTCAAGCGCTTAGGCGGCTGGTATTGCAAAGTTTGGCCCTGAACCCTAAGCCCTTCATATTAGGCTCCTGAGTAGCAGCCTGATGCTCTTTGTATTTTGGGGTCTCCTTATTGAACCAGAATATACGAAAACAGGGTGCCGGTTTCAGAAAGAGGGGGTCCGAAGCTAGATCCCCATGCAGTGGGGTCCGTTTGATCAGCAAAATGTAATCTCAATTTAACGGAGGTTGGGGCGTTTAGGGTTTAGGGTTCAGGGTGTTGAAGTCAGGGTTTCCGCGATACACTAGAACAAACAGCATCCGTCAAATTACATGAGGTGCAACATGGCAGAACTGGAAGGGCCCTTTTAGGCAGGATTCTCCAACCCTTCGGCCCGTTATAAGAAAACGTATTCGAAGTCCAGAAAACAGATGCGGTGATACAATACCTAGAATCTTGTTTCGACTGCTGAGGGCCCTATGCTAGGGCGCTAAAGTACCCGTATAGATTCCTTCAACGGTCCCTTATGTACGCTTAGCGGAACGGTTACCATAGAGGAAGGTTTAGGCCCCCATTTTTCTGTTATTTACCATGGGTCCGTAGAAGCGAAGATTTCGTCTTGGCCCCGAGCCGAGTTCCGCTGGCGGCGAGAACTGCGACGCAAAATCGCTGAAGATGCCGAGGAGGCGCGGAGTAGTTGGAATAGGGTTTTGGCCTCGCACTTATCATAGAAGACTTAGTGAGTGAGTGGTCCTAATCCCAACTTTAAGCTTGGGTGTTGAAGTCAATTTTACAACTTTAAGCTCAGGTATTTGGCAGGTAAGGGGATCAGTAAGGGGGCTAGAGGAACACAGCTAAGCTGCTGAACTAGAGAGAAACAGCAAGCCGTGTGCTCTCCCCATTATGATAGCAGCGATTCGTCAACCACCGGAACTCCAAAAGCATGTCAGTGTAGGACTTGGCGCCATGTTCCTTAACGAAACAAGACGAGTTTAGCATGCTCATCGGCCATCTGTGGCAGGACCAATGTTTCTCCGACTTCCTTCTCTACAGCTGCTGCGCACCGTGCTTGGCCACGCAGGAGCCGGGTTGCATGTATGGGCTGTTGTCTGTGGGACCTACGACAGATCATATATATATATATATATATATATAGATATAAATATATACATACGCATACGTGTCTGTTATTGTTCGTTTTTCTATAACCATTGTTTTGGTTATGTATATGTACTTGCGAACCTCTTTATAGCAGGCTACCGTAGCAGCCCATAACACAGACAGCTTGACTTCTATAGTGCATCTTTGCGGCAGCCACAAGGAAGAACCCGGCACCTTATCGTCTTGTCTGTCCATATTAGAGAGCAGTGTTGAGGGCATGCCAAGTTTGCGACTGCGCTATTTTAGCAGGGCCGGCAGGTATCGTTTGGTTCTTAAGGTTTATAGGGTTTGGGGGCTTGGTGTCTGTAATTTGTTGCTAAACCTTTACGGAGCCCATGTTTCAGACGTCTTGCCCACAGCTCCCTCTTGCTGTCATGTGGGGACCTTCCGCTTCCGAGCTGGCGGAGCATCGTCAAAGATTGCTCTGGTCCTTCGTTTGCACAGCCGCTTGAAGTAGCCAGGTCCCCAAGCCTCTAGTGGTGCTAGGACGTTCAAGAACAGAACGGAACTGCACGCAGAGGTCTGGTACAACCGAACCAGTCCCAAAAAGGAACTACTTTGGGGCCTTTGGTTAAGGCCCGTTAAGGCCCATAGCAAAACCTTGTCAAACCCCCGTAGAGAGCTTGAAGACCCCCACATTATCTCGGAGGAAGCGGTTGAGGTCGACTCGCTTACCGGTGAAGCTGTCGGTTGCTTCAATCTCGAGGCCCCTGTGGCAGTTGCCTTGCAGTAGAGGCCAGAAAGTTGGAATATCATTATCGTAACCCCTTAAAGGTAAATTATAGGGGATCCTACCATTAATCCATATTCCAACTTTCTGGAGTTCCCTTTAACCCCGAAAGTTTGGTCTCTTGGTGCTTCAGGCAGATTTTGTCGGTTTTTTGCGACATCGACATGGGCCAGGATGTAGCCTAGAAGTAGACTGCACCCTTCCTACTCGCATATGATCTTACGATAAACAGCCCAGCGTTCTTGGAGGCACAGCAACCGGGTAAACACTACATCCACCCAAGTTTGGACTTGCTTAAACCACTGGTTTAGGCGGGTTAAGGTATTCCCTAAACCCTACACCCCAAAACCTAGAAAACCTAAACCTGAACCCTCTACCCGAAAAATTCGCCGAGAGGTAGTGGGGCAGCCTCTGATGGCCCGGTGAGCACGTGTGGCGAAGCCTTTGCAGCAGTCACATCGAACTTGCTCGCGAGTAAACACTGCAGAACCCGAGGGTCCATGTACTCTGTATACATGTCTTAGGGGTACTTAGCAACCTTTTTTCATTTTTTGGTTATTGTAATCCCTAAGAAACAGCTAAAAGTATTTGTTTGCCAGGGTTCTAAGTTCAGTATACATGTGGGTTTGGGGATTCAGGATTCACATCTTATCTACTTGTCAAGCTTTCGTCGGGGTCCAGAGGGACTCATACTTTCAAGGCTTTTCGGCCCAGGGACCATACGCATGTTACCGCGCCATATGGCCTTAGGGTAAGTGTTCCTTTCGATTTTGGTCACGACATGTGCACTACTTGGGTCCTCCGGGTGAGAACTTCGCGCCCGCTTGCTGCGATTCGGCCCAAACTGTGGACCCTGGAGGGGTTCACCGTGCCTGCGGTGCAGGGTCTCGGGGCTGGTGCGTGTGTATGTCTAATATAGGGGCTTAAATAATTACCAGGACTATTTTGGGGGTTCCTTGTTATCACAAATTATGGCACAATTGGGCCCCCAAACCCTATCCTAATTATTAACGCCCATATATAGTAACGCAGGAGTAGAAAACATGGCTTCCCATAATTTCATTCAGAATATGGACTATTGGTTCCCACTGCTGGCCAGACCGCGCTCAGATGGAAAGTCGCCAACAGTCGTCGTGCCACAGACCTAATCTTGTCAGGCGCTCGATGGTCTCAACTGTTAATGTCTTCCAGGAGACCAGGAGAGTTGCCGCCCTGAATATACCCAAGCATCACATTGGGATTGCTGCATGCGAGTCAGAGAATGAATTGATGGTCCTTTTTCAAGCGATGTCGAATGCTGATTTGCCACTTTTACTGAAAGAACTTGACACTGAGAAAACAATCAGCCCCAGTCTGGGGTTCCTCGAATCTGCAGGAGGCAGTCTCAACAGTTAGGAAAATTCCCTAAGGGTCCATGCACCTAAATAGTATATACTTTGGCCTTAAAGTGCTCCCTAAACAGGTACTTTGGGGCCAAAGAAAATACTATTTGGGTACATGGACCCGTAGGGTAAACGCCAAACCTGCAGAGCTTGTGACAAAAAACAAGTAAACGCCAAACCTGCAGAGCTTGTGACAAAAAACAACACACGACCACATAAGCCGCAATAAACAACGAGACGCTCAACATAAGACATAAGCCCGGGTCTTTCACGAGGATGTCGGGTTTTTAAGTGCGTGGCGCAGCCCTTAAATAGTTGTGGGAGTGACATTACAGTAGAGCCCAACAGTTGGAATCCCACTAGCTTCAATCCTTAAGAGTAGTACATAAGGAATCCGAGCACTAATTGTCCTGAATCCTAATCCGGTTTCCAACTTTTTTTGAGGTCTACTATCATCCCACAGCCTTGAACCTTGAGAGAGCTGTTAAAACCCTATCTCAGACACTTTGTGCCTGAAACTTACCTTTGGTTAGTAGGGAATGAAGAATGGTAGTAACAGTAGTTATAGTTGTACTCCATTCCTCCATTCCCTACTAACCAAAGGTAAGGAAAACGGCTAAGACCGACGGCCGACGGCGCCCCCGGGTTTCGGGATTTGTGCAATGGAGCAAAGTCTCCTCCTGTCTGAAGCCTCGAACGAACAAAGCAAAGAGAGAAATCGCACGGCCAAAAACATGCGTCTAACTATTTTGTAACCTATCGAGCTATCTATTTACCTATGTATCTTTCGACCTGTTTATCTGCGAGTATGTATGTAGGTATGTATACATATATGTTGATATGTATGTATACTAGTTTCTATTTAGCAGCTGCACACACAAGCACACGGCCATCACTCGTGCATAATCAGCCAACAATATGTTCGACATTGGCACCCTCAGCCTTCTCCTAAGAATCCTCTCAGGAGAAGCTCCGACTTGATTCCACATCGTAGTCCCTCTCTGCCGTTCCTGAATGCACAAAAAGGGTTTGCATTGGGCGCCGTAGTGGGCTCTGAGTAGATGAGTGAACTTCAAGAAGTATATACTATACTGCTACTTGGACCCTGAGGCAAGTTGCAGTGTCAGGGAGTCTGTAGCCCCGACTCTCAACCCAACAAACTCTTGATGCAGCCCTGCACACGAACGTTTTGGCAGGACAAGTTTTGCTGACAGCTCAAGTAGCGGTTACGTGCAGTGTCAGCTAACTAATATAATATTTTTGCGAGCTCTGCGTGGAAAGCTTTCATTTAATGTATAGTTACGTAGTATGCAGGGGACTCGTCGGCAGGTCGTTGGCAGGTAGGCATGCAGGCAGGCAGGCATTCAGGCAGGTAGGTAGTAGTAATTATCAGCAGCGGTAGTGGTGGTCACAGTCGTCTTCATAGCTGCGAGTTCTAGAGTCGTGCACATATTCGTATAGTCATAGTCGTAGTAGTCGTCGTCGTCGTAGAAGCAGCAGCAACAGGAACAGCAGCAGCAGCAGTCGTGGCAGTGGTGGTGGTCATAGTAATCGTCGTCGTGATGGGGGGCAGTAGTAGTAGAAGGACCACTGGTACAGTAGCACTTGTCGCAATGTTTGCTGTAGTCGTAGCAGCAAAAATGAGTACTTGTGGCAAGGTGACAGTAGCAATAAAGCAGCTGTACTCCGCATCGTCAACTTCGTCATCGCCAGTGTCATAACAGCACTGTATGTCCATTCCGGGAGCTTCAGCGACAATTGCGAAGCAGTAGTAGTAGAGCTAAGACCAACACGACCACGAACTTTTGAGTTTGTTTCTAACACTGATCGGTAATGCGAGCAGACCATGACCAATGATCACAATTGGTGTATCATCATACATACTGCATGCAGTTGACAGGAAGCGTCCGCCGCGGGTCACGCTGGGGCACCGAAAGAAGGTGCTGCTGTGGGTCGGTGATTCGGGGTGTTCGGCTTGAAGTTTCAACGCCGGGGTTTTCGAGGATTTGGCTTCAGGGCGGATTAGAGCTTACCGGGCTTTGTAGGGTTTAATATAGCAGGCTTATACATGCCTAAACTATTTTGCGGGTTCCTTATCAGTTGTAACTACGGAATAATGGGCTCAGAAACCCTATTCTAATTACTAAGACCAATATATGATTGTTCTGGCTTGGTCATGGCCAGTGTGTCGGCACTTGGCTTCTGGCCAAAGAAATCCAAGAAATGGAGAGCTCATCGTTGGTACTGCTAGTGCTGCCATGTACAGTACCCCTACGGTTGCCGTAAAGACTTTCATCACGTAGTAGAATGATGAATGTTGATGGATGGAAATCTCGGGTTCCCCCTCCCCGAGACCTCACGGCAGGTTGTGGTTTCTTCACGCTGGGGATAGAGTCAGGCGCGATGACGAGTATTGGCAAGCATGAAATGCTACTGTTCGCAACATGAGGCATGGTTACACATGGGAGTGTCCGAAAACCAGGGGTACCTTATTTGGCTTCCTTATAATAAGGGTCCTACTATTTAGGGGACTTAAATTGGGGTCCCCTATTTTCGGAAACTCCCACATGGTGCAGAGATCTGAGAGTGAATGATGCTGCACACACATCAGTCTGAAATCGGCTGTTCTCCTTGCGGTCGGCGACACAGGGATGGATACAAGCGTTCACCGACTAGGTGGTAAGTTCTTGAGTCAAGCTTTCTATACCCGAAGCAGCTACCCCGAATCAGTTGCCGTTCCAGTGATGTCACCCTAAGGGTCCATGTACCTACATAGTGTCAGGAGCTTATATAAAGGCTACTTTAAGGCCAGTGCATATCTTATATGAGTACATGGGCCCTTCAACCCTAAACCCTAAACCCTTGTGGTACCCTTGTAGAACCCTTATGGTATCCTCAGAAGGAGGACCTACGTTGGTACATGGACCCTTAGGGCCATACTTCAACTAACCACTGCCAAGGCTGGCATAGCGTTCACAGCAAAAACTCAAAGCCCCACAAGCCCAAAGCCCGAAACCCAAAATGAAACCCTTGAAACCCTAAAGCTCTGAATGCTAAAGCCCTCCCAGACCCCCGGGAGGATCTAGAAAGTAGATCTCCTAATTTGGGGCCCTATACTGCTAAGGGTACTTTTTAGGAATCCCCATTAAGGGATCTATTTTTTGGATCCTCCCGGGGGTCTGGGCTGAAGCTCCAAAATTTGAGTTCTCCAGGTGCCTTCTTGCTTCAAACCTGCCTGCTGCCTGCCGCTGGCATGCAACGACAGCCTTCAACACAGACTCAGAGTCAGGACCAACTTACCGGGCTTACAGAAGAAGATAAAGCCAAAAGACCAATATACCAATATAGGGGCCTTAGTAATTAGATTAGGGGTTCCGGGCCCCATTATTCCATAGTCAGGACCCACTTACCGGTCTTACAGTTATACGGCTGTGGGTATTGGATTTCGGGTTTTGTATGTGAGGTTTCTGAAAGGGTTTTAGGGTTAACACGGCTGAGGGCTTACAGTTTGGGGTTTCGGTTTTTGTAGGTTACATAGGTAGCATTATCAGGGAGACCCCATGGCAGGGACCCGTCTCTCTCTGGCTCTCTCTCTCTCTCTCTCTCTCTCTCTCTCTCTCTCTCTCTCTTGAAAGGGACCTCATTGAGAGGGTCTGTATTCCCGAGGGCCCCCCTAATCCTAAGTCCGAGGCAAGGTTTCTGTAAGGGTTTTATATGGGCTTTGAGGGCTTTAAGGTTCGGGTATAGAGCTGCGGCGTTAGCCGTTAGTGTGATTTAAGAGTTTCGGTTGTGGGTTCAGGGTTTGGGTTTAGGATTTAGTTTTGAGGTTTGATCAAGGGTTTAGGATGATTCAGGGAGGGAACTCTAGATATCCTAGTGCCTTCTGCGGGCAGAAGAGTTTAAGCCGTGTCAACAGCAAGTTAATAACAAGTTCACGTTTGGCCCCAAAAGCATCTTTGAGTTATGGCCTTGAGAGCATAGCTAGACCTAGTGAATGATCCATTCGCCATCGCTTTGTTGTTTGCTACTATCCTGTCTGCGCTTGCTGTTCTTGTCTACAGGTGTTGCGTTCTTGTGTCTCCGGTTGCTGTTCTTGTCTACAAGTTACAAGTGTTGCGTTCAGAGTTCAGGGTTCGCTTGCTTCAACGGTTGCAACTGCTGTGATGGGTTTCTTCCCTTCGACAAGCGTTTAGGGGGGCCTCAACATGTGAAGAATTTTCTTAGGGCTGTTGCGATGAGGAGTAATTAGAAGCTTCAAGTACAAGGGAGCTTGTCAATATCTCGTAATTTGCAGAGCTTCTGAAGGTTTTGGAGGTATTTTCCAGAGTTCAACCCGTCACCCCTAAACCCTAAACTCCAAAACCCTAAACCCTAAACTCTAAACCGTGGTATTTTCCAGATTTCAACCCGTCAGCATGTTCGAAGGACGTCTCCAGCACCCGCTTGCAGGCAAGACCGGTTCCGGGCTGGACATTTCGTCAGTGGATATCCCTAAGGGTCCATGTACCCATATACTAGATGCTTTGGCCCCAAAGTACCTATATAGGGACAGCTTTAACGCCCATGTATACACTATATAGGTACATGGACCCTTAGGATATGTTTCCAACAGACGGCATCATACAGTAAACCCCATTATGCTGGAAATCGGATTAAGGCCAAATAGTGGTGGTGTTCGCTATACATTATACCCTTAAGCATTGAGCTACTTGGTTTCCAACTTATGGGCTTTTCTACTGTAGTATCATAGAAAGCGGAAGCTGTATCAAGACTTGGGGGCAAGGCTTAGACTACATCGGCCTCAAACCGGCACATTGCCTCGAGGTTCTCCTTCACCTGTTGCTGACCATGACCTTCGGGCCTAAACCCTGAGCCCTAAACCCTAAGCCTGCAATCCTAAACCCTGCACCCGACCCTGAACCCGAAAACCCTAAAACCCTGAACCCTAAATCATCCTAACCCTAAGCCCTACACCTTAAAGCACCCTAACCCCTATACCCTGAACCCCAAATTTCTAAAGCCCTAAACCCTCAACTCTAAACCCTAACCCTAAGCCCCAAACTCTAAGAACCCTAACCCCTAAATCCTAAACCTTGCACCTTGAACCCTAAAACCCTCAACCCTAAACCCTAACCCTAAGCCCTAAAACCTACCGACCCCAACCCCTAAATCCTAAACCCTGCACCTTGAACCCTAAAACCCTAAAGCCCTAAACCCTCAACCCTAAACCCTAACCTCTAAATCCTAAACCCTGCACCTTGAACCCTAAAACCCATGCAGGGCAAGCTGGAAGACTTCCTGAAGCCGAAGAGCGGCAGGCGCTCGCAGGGTGTTCAAAACTGATCCGTTTTTCTGGCCTCAGGGTCCATGTACTCAAATAGGATTCGATTAAGGGTTCCCTTAAGGGTACCATAAGGGTTCCTTTAAGGGTTCTATAAGGGTTTAGGGTTTAAGGGCCCATGTACCCAAATAGCATATACTTTGGGCCCTATGTACGTGCAGAGGAACTACAGTATGGCCAAAGTATCTACTATCTGGGCACATGAACCCTTGGGGTCTTAGCTTAAAGGATCATGGCGCTAAGAAACCTTGTATTGTAAGTAAGGTAACCATATTTTCAATGGCTTCAAAGTCTAATGCAGGTACTTAAATGACTTATAACTTCCAGCCTTACTTGGCAAGTCTCCTGATCCTCCAAGTATTGCGCTTGGAACCCACACTTAAAGGATTATGGGACTTAGCAGGTAGGTGTTTAAGTACTTTGAATTGGGGCCATCATAAGTAATTATAGCTGTAGTTACCTTACGCATAACCCCGAAATGCTACGCCCCTGAGCCCCTAAACCTTAAACCTTAAACGATGCGGCGAGACATCCAGGCTCCCGCAGGATATAGCGATGCAGAGCAACCCCAAGTCTCGCAGCATTTTTTGGGCCTTAATAATTAGAGCAGGGTTCTTTTTAAGGGGTCCGTGGATGGCAATTAAAAATGGCTACTATAAGGATTTAGTATAGGGGCTTTAATAATCAGAATTGGGTCCCTATAGTAAGTGAAGTGACTTCAGCCGCAGCATCAACCCAGGCCCGAGGGCAAGCCCCCGGTCGTCCAGCTCGAGGATCTCCTGCTGCACGGTTAGGGTTTAGGGTTTAGGGTTTAGGGTGCCTTCCATTGGCGCCTGCAGGGGTCCCTATCGGCGGAGGACATGCCCTCGGCCTGGATTTCTGCACCAACGTGGGCTGTCTGTGCCGCAGTTGAAGATTTGCATGGAGGTCTTGCATTCGCCACTTGGGACACAAGGTAATGAGTTCGCCGTGCGATGCGAGACTCAACGCAGGCTGGAGCAAAGGTTGTTTCTGATCTGCTCGCGCTCAGACAACAAAATGAGTAAAAAGCCAAACCAAATATTCTGGTTTGGACACTTCCCCATGAAACGCACCGAAATTGGAAACGTCGAAGTTCCAGAAGCACCTCGTCTTTGACGTCCTGAATGCAATCTGAGATGTATTGCCCAAAATGACTGGCAACGGGTCTCTCTCTCTCTCTCCCTCTCTCCCCTCTCCCCTCTCCCTCTCCCCTCGCCCCTTTCCCCTCTCCCTAAACCTCGCCCTCTCCTTCTCCCTCTCGCTCTCTCGCTCTCTCTCTCTCTCTCTCTCTCTCTCTTTCTCTCTCTCTCCTTTTCTGTGTGGTAGCGGTATGCTAAACCGAGGCCGGAAACTGTAAACCCCTAAACCCTCAATCCCTAAACCGCAACCCCTAAACCCCTAAACCCTAAGGCCGGAAAGCAATACCCTCACGCGAAGTAGCCGACTTCACCGTGGATTCCTTATATAGTTCTCGCAAAAAGCTCTATACATAAGGTACTTGTAGAGGACCTCCAGCTCCGAGTACAAATCCATACGACCTATGCACTCCATTGTAGTTGCCGTTTTGTTAAACAAGTTGTATAGTTGGGATCCTGTAAGGAAAACCCGAGGACCCCTTCTTTTCTGGGTTAAACCTTATATTCAGGATCCTGTAAAGTAACCCTGAACCCTCAAACCCAATCCTTTCGGGTAACCCAAGAAAAGAACCAGAAATGGAGACTATAGGTAAGCCCTTCATGTCGAAGCTCAACTCCCTAAAGCCCCTCCCCACGCCCTAACCCAGAGACTCCAATATCCCTTAACTATAAGGAATGTACCATAAAGCATGTTATTATAAGGTATATTCCTGGAGTTGGGGATATTGGAGTCTCTGGGAAGTTCCTGTCAGATCAGAGCAGGCGCCTCCTCCATGCCGAGGATGTCGGTCCCAGTGTGCGGTTCTACCTGCCAGCCACGGTTCCCAGAGTTTGGGGGGGGTGGATTTTCGGGAGCAGTTGTGGCCTACTTGCCTACTTGGAGGATCATGGGACTTAGTCAGAAAGGTTATAGGTACCCTAAATGGGGTTATAAGCAATTATATACACAGTTACCTTACATATAACCCCGGTTACTGCGTCTCATGATCCTTTAAGTAGTGTTGAAGGATGAAGGTTTGGGGTTTAGGAACACAAGGTTCCTGAGTACTAACCTTTTGCTCTTCTTATGTTCGGGTTCCCTTATTAGAAACGACTACATAGTAAAAAGAAAGGTTCCCTAAGTAAAAGGGCTACTCAGGAGCCTAGTATAAGCTGCGAACCGCAGCCCGAGTCCGAAAAGTTGGAAACAAACACAGTACAACCACATAAATTACAACATCTCAGCCCCGAACTAAGCCCCTGAACTCTCTGCTCCATGAAAATCAGCTTTATCACTCCTTGTTTGGGGCTTCATGCCTAGGCCTGAACCGGAGAACTCACCGCTAAACTGCGTGCTACATTAGATTCTGCGTTTCCCTTAGCCCGACACTGACACTCTAGGCCCTAAGTGCCTGCGAGGTGCAAAGCCAGCCCCGAAGCCTAATCTCACGAACTAGCGTTGCCGTACGCACCAACCTGCTACAAACTAGCGGCTGCAGGCATAAAAGAAAGCCACTCTCTGGTTAAACCCAAAGCCTTAGGCCTAAACCCCTAAACCCCGACCCCTATACCCCAAACCCCAAAGACCTACGCCTCAGCGCGGCTCGACCTCTTCGGCGTCCTCCCGCTGGGGCTCTGAAGGCAGCTAACCGCTCCTTCGTCTTGTTTTTTGTTTTATTATGACCCTACGGTTAGGGTTGAGGGTTTAGGGGCTTATGTGTTCAGGATTTAGGCTCCAGTTGTGTGAAGAATGGGTGACTGGTTCATCGTCATCACCACCAGGAACAACAACAGCAACAACAAAACAACAACACAAGAACAGCAACTTCACAGTTATCATCATAGTCGCCATCGTCATCATCATTGTCATCATCACCAGCATCAGCATCTGCATCGCCACCATCAGCATCATGTTCATGATGATGGTCATCATCATCATCATCACCATCATCACTATCATCGGTACCATCATCAACAACAACATCGTCATCCTCGTCGTCATCATCATCACCGGGTCCGTTCTCATCGTTTACACCATCATGATCAACAGCAACAACAACATGTTCTTCGCAGTCGTCATCGCATTTGTCACCAACAACACACCATCAGCAGATTGTTGGTCATCAGCACTGTTACCAACCACGGCAGCAGTGTTCTTAATCGTGTGTCTTCCTCATCGTCTCGTACCTCTTGTTGCTGGTGCTGGAGAAATCTATCGAGGGCAGTAGCTGCGATATATATATATATATATATACACACACTTACATAAATAAATAGTTAAATATACATATATATATATATATAACATATGTGTGTGTATTTATGTTTATGTATTTTGTCTTGAACTTGCCCCGCTTCTTGAAACTGGCAGGTGCCGACGCCGATGCTTCAACCGATGTGGAGGCTTTGACCTATGGTTTCAGGGTGTAGTTGTTTGGGGTTTAGGGTTAAGGGGTTTGGGGGTTTAGGGTTTTTATGGCGTGCGGAGTCTCAACACGGTATCAGACATTTTGCATTTTTGGGCCTCGAACCTTTGCACTGAAGCCTTAAACCTTATGGCATCGACTCTGCCCCTCCCCTTTCAAACAACCTATGGACAACAAGGCCAGGGTACTTCGAGCTCTTGAAGCCTGGCACCTAGCAGCACCTCACTGGCAAGCTTCCGGTGCTCGTAAACTCCCAGGTTGTGAGGACGCATATGTATGTGTGTGTGTATATATATATATATATATATATATATATATTTATATACACATACATATATGCATTGAAAGGTATGTATGTATGTATTCTTGTATTTATGTATGTATGTGTATGTTGGGGCTTTTGGGTGAGGACACCACAGGCCTGTGGGGTTGGGTGAGCCTGGGGTCGACGTGATACACTGAGGATCCTTGTTTAGTCTCAAGAGCCCCACTTTTGAAGCCAAAGGGCAGAAGCTTCTGTAACCCCAGGGTTTAGGGATTCAGGGTTCAGGGATCGTGGTCGGGTTTACACACAGGTTTAGGGATTCCAGGGCGCATGGACACAGTGCCAGCCCGGCAAGGATAAAGTTCCTTCAACTGCGTTGCTGCTAAGGAACCTAGAGGCTTCTGCAAGGCCAATGTATATCATACCGTTATATAAGTACAGGACCCTTAGCTGGGGTTGCTGCTAAGGAACTTCATTTCAGTTACCATAAGGGGGTATTTAGTAAATGAAAACGACTCCTCGTTACAATAACAAGAAAGTTCAGTGACAGCAACAGTTAACGACCCACCTTGCCTTTCCAGACCGAGAGCCTTGTTTCTCTGATCCGACAGGACAGAAACCTCAGCGACAATAAAAGTTTATGTTTTTCTCCGTGGTTACTTAAAGGCCTAGTCCAAGACAGCCAAACTGTTAGGATCTCCTTTTCTCGTGGAGCTTCGGAGTTGCATCCGTGTCTGGTTGTGCAGCTTGTATACATTCTTAAACTGGAACAGGCCCGGGGGTTAAGGATAACCCTCGGATTCTAAGCACCTTCAATGTGGAAGCTTAAAATTTCATTAGGGTTACTTATTACAATTATCCTATAAAGGAGCCCAAAGCTCTATTCTTAAGGCCCCTACATTATCTATCCCGAGACTAAAGGAGTTTCACCAGTCCCTACGTCCCCAAACCCGCAAAACCCCTGAACCCAAGATTACCAAACCCTTCGTGGTTTAGGGTTTAGGGTTTAGGGTTTAGGGTTTAGGCAGAATGGCCTTCTGAAAGCTAATGATAGCAGACGGAAAAGAGGGTATACAACAAGAAAAAGATCATCAAATCCCCCCCAAACTCCGAACCACCAAAAAAAGCCCAACAAACCCCCCTACACTCCCCAACCCCCCCCCCCCAAACTCCGAACCACAAAAAAAAACAACCCCCCTACACCCCCTAAACCCTCAAAGCAAGATGCAGGGCGACCCGCCCTCTCTGCCGACATCGGGATCCATCCAGCTTGAAGGTCGAGTCTCTGGTTTTTCTTCGGGGATTCAGGGTTTGGAGTTTTAGGGTTTAGGGGTTTAGGGTTCAGGGTTTGGAGTTTTCGATGTAGGGCTTCACCCTAGCTTTCCAGGGACCTCATGGTTCGGGCCCTAGACCTCTTAAGGACCCAGAGTAGGCCCTTATTCCCTTTTTGAGGGTTTAGGTTCCCTTATAATCCCCTTTAAACCAAGAAAGGCATCCTTTTTATTCCTGGCTTATTCTTAGGTCTAGTAGTAAGGTCCCTGGAGGCATAGGGTCAGGGTTTACAGTTTAGTTCTTAGGGCTTTCAGGTTTGGAGTGTCGGGTATAGTTCGGGGCTTGCCAGGAAGCCCCGAGCACCGTTTAGGGTTTAGGGTTTAGGGTTTTAGGGTTTAGGGTTTAGGGTTTTAGGGTTTAGGGTTCAGGGTTTTAGGGTTTAGGGTTTAGGGTTTTAGGGTTTAGGGTTTAGGGTAAAAGTTGTTGCATGTTCCGGAGTGAGAGGTACCCAGAGACTCCAAAACCCCTTAACTAAGGAACATACCTTAAATTATAGTAGGACCCTTAATATGAAAATTCCTTAATTAAGGGGTATTGGAGTCTCTGGGTACTGCGGCTACAGTAATTAATTTGGAAGGGTAGTTGGGGGTTTGGGGTGCAGAAGGGGTTTACATGTCGGGGCCTTCAGGTTAGTGGGTGTTCTTGAATGGGAGGGGCTCTTTTGGTATCTGATCTGCGCGGACGACATAGTCAGGTGTGCAGTTTGGATACGTGGCATAAGAGTTTTGCCCGTTAGTTGTTGTTGGGCAGCTTCAGGGGGTTATGCCTTTATGCCTGGCTTTGTGTTTGGCAGTTGGTGGCTTGCCAGGCGTTCAAACTAATGCATGTGCCTTTGTTTTGTTGGTTGCGGAGCCTGCAGGTTTAGGCTCTAAGGGTTGACCCAAAGGCTCCATAGCAGATCCTTTTTGGGATTACATTATAGGGTTCTAAATATGAGCCCCAAGAAGGAACTACTACATGGAGCTTTAGGTATTGTAGGGTTCAGAGTTTAGTATTAGGTGACCAGACTGCGCCTTGGGATGTGGAGGATCATAGTAGAAGCCCAAAAGCTGCACACCCAATAACCCCAATCCTTAAGACTAATGCATGGGGACTCCCAACACCATTTGTCCTTAATCCGGTTTCCAGCTTTTATGGGGCTTACTGTCATGAAAATGAAGCCTGTGAATTCAGGCAGGGAAAGGGTTGCAGATGTGCGGCTTGTGTTACGCACTATGCGCTTGTGTAACTTGAGTAGATACAGCGGCTTGGGTTTTGTAGGGTAACATGTAGGGAAGGGTTTCGGAACGGCGGGGGGGGGGGGCTGAGGGCCTGGGTGCTCACATGTTTTGCACTGAACTCTCAAAAGCTCAATCGTGCAAAGGGGACCTATGACTTATTCTGGGGTTTCTCCATGTTTTGCACTGAACTCTCAAAAGCTCAATCGCGCAAAGGGGACCTATGAACTTATTCTGGGGTTTCTCCATGGTGTTGGAGGCTGGTGGTGCTATCGTAAGTTCGATTGCAATTCGTCAGCTCAAAGCAAGATATAACCGTGGGTGCGCTTACTCTGTTTCCGCACTACTCTGCTTGTATCCCTGCAGATGCATAGAGACAGTGGCGCGCAGACATACAGTATCTTCCACGTGTCTTCCTCTCTTTGTCCTTCTGGCTCTCCCTCACGATGACAGCACAGCCTGCATTGATGGCAGGCAAATGGGCTGCTTCCATGGCGCCTGCTACAAATGCAGTGCGCTAGCGCTCGAACATTTAAACTATAGATTTGCAGTACTGGACAGTGTATGGTTTAGGGTTGCTCGTTTAAATCTGTGCGAGTCAGCGGGCAAAGTTGCAGAAAGAAAATCGGATACGGCTGGCTCGCAACACTGCAGTCCCAAGGTGAGCTCCCTTATGGACATTTGACTTAAACAGTTGTGCCGTTCCTTTCAGTTCGGGGTGTGTTTCTCCGAAGCTAGCATAAGACACAGTCGGTGCAGCAAGGCGTGATAGACTGCTGGGGCTACAAGCCTCTACCGTAGCTTTGGCCCTCCTCTATGGGGCCCCTAACACAGCTTCCATGGATGGCGACAAGTGCCATCTGCATGTTGGCTAACGGCAGAGCTGAGATTTACAGAAGGCTCCGTCGCCGGAAATTCCCTTTTAAGCCTGCTTTCGCAACTGAAGGCCTTGAAGCCTCAAAGCCTCCAAACCCAAAGCCCAAACTCGTTGCTGTAACTACAACGTAGGTGCAATTCAATCCCTTCAGCCCCTGTAGTAGGAAAGCAACCATCATTTGGTCCACATGAAGTCTCAGGGAAAGAAATGCATCGTAGCCTCTCCTTGCTGCTGCTCCCACACACCCGAACGTCAGATAAATGTCTTGCGCCCGGCTCGAGATGTCATGGGCAACTAATCCGGGCATATCTAGCATACTGAGTGCCCTAATTGATTAGCCGACTTGCATACTTATTGCCCGCAACCTACTTCCTCCCGAAACCATGAACCCTAAGCCCTGAAACCCTAAGCCGTAAGCCGCATGACCTTAACCTCTGAAAATTACAAACCCCGGACCCTTCCGTAGTTGCATGGGGCCTTCAGAGCATTCAGGATGTAAGGCGATTTCAAAAAGTTTGAGCCTTAGGGTAATACTTGGAGGGGCAGGGGACTTAGTAAGTAGATTATAAGTAGGGTTAGAATTGGGGTAACTCCATTTAAGGTATTTATAACTCTACTTATCACCTACTTACTAAGTCCCCTGCCCTTCCAAGTAGACCCTAAACCCTAAACCCCATAGGTCCCGTTAAGGAACCCTATAGATCCCTTTAAGGAGCCCTTACTAAGTCCCCTGCCCTTCCAAGTATGGAGACTCCTGGAATTTAGACTCGCCTCTACGGAGCTCTCCACGATATGTTAAATATATGGGGCCTTAATAATTAGACTAGGGTTTCGGGGCCCATTATTCATTGAATTATACTATAACTGTCATAAAGAACACCCAAAAAATCCAGCTAACTATGTAGGCTCCTATAGTATTCTCTTCGCCTCTAGACTACTTTAGCTTATCGTGGAGAACTCCCAAGCAAGTCTAATTTCCGGGCTTCGATATTGCCCTAAGGCTCTAACTTTCTCAAACCGCCGTACATCCTGAATGCTCATGAGTCCTTAAAAGGTAGGGTATTTAGGGTGCAGGTAGAGTTCAGGGTTTGATTGTACAGAGCGTAGCGTCGAGTACTGTGGGTTCAGGTTTGATACGGTTGATGATATAAATCCTGCATGACCTGAAGGACCCTAAACTATGGGCATAATGGTATATTCCTTATTATGGGTAATGCAGGATTTACACCATCAGCAGTACTTCGGTGTCGGGGGAGTACAGTACGGGGTTGATCTGGGTCTAAGACCAGGATCCTCTTCACTCCCCATGGGTCTAGGTGAGTTCGCAGTGTTCAACTACGTCTCAGCAATTGGGATGATGACGGGAGTTTCAGCCGCCGATGTAGACCGTGTCGGGTCGAAACGGTATGATCCTTGATTGCAAGGCCCCTAACAAAGGATGTATAATTTCCTGAAATCCTGATCTGATCTGATGTCTTGCGACTGCAGCTGGTATCCCCTTAAGGGGGCTTGTCCATGCTCGTTATTTCGCTGATCCTGGTACCCACAACTCACATGATGGACAAGGTCATCGGAACCGTCGATCGTCTTCCACAGGCCAGAGCCCAGCGAGGAGAACCACAACACCCAGTAATCCTGAATCGGTTTAGGCTTTAGGTTTACGACTTTCGGTTAACACTTATCAAAGAGGCAAAGCCTAGATAACCCCAAACCCAATAGTGAAGAAGCGAAGGTGTATCTCACGCCCAGTTGAAGGCTTTCTTGGCTCATGTCGTCCTACACCTTAGACTGGCCAGCAGCAGACATAAGAGCGACAGAGCGAAAGAGATAGAGAGAGAGAGAGAGAGACAGAGAGAAAGAGAAAGAGAGAGACAGAGAGAGGAATGACGACAACGACGGCAAGAGAGGTTTGTACATATGATGCAGACGTATGAACACTCATGATGCAGACACCTTGAATCTGAGACGCTCAACTCAAGTGCTTAACTTCAGAGCCAGTGCTTCGTGTTCGTCGCAACAGTTGCGGGTAAAAGGCCGCAATTTCCTTGTTCCAAATCAGGGTTACCTGGCAGCGTGTCGGGGGTTCCGCGGATACAAGGCAACGACGCCGGCGGACAGCTTTAGATGGCTCTTCGGTTTCTTGGGTCAAGGTTTAGCAAGCACCCTCGGCTGTAGTTTAAACCCTAGCTGAACCCCCTCAGAAGCCTGCCCTAGAACTATTGGATTGGATTTCCAGGGTCCCAATAATTAGTAAGAGTGTAGCGTTTGTAGTCCCTATGTAGTTACACGATAATAATGTAGCTCAGCCCCCAAAGAAGAAGAACAAAACCTATTCAAATTAACCGTCAGGGTTTGGGGTTGAGCCTCGGTTCTAGGTTCAGAACTCCGGCCTTCTTGAAGCTGAACCACAACGGCCCCAAGTGAAAGGATGTAGGATTTATCTCATTTGAGTTTAGGGTCTACTTGTAGTAGGGTCTATATGGGAGTTTCCGAACATAGGGGACCCTGATACACTGATATAGTACCCTAAATAGTAGGTTCCTTGTTATAAGGACCCCCAAAATAAGGCACCCCTAATTTTCGGTAAATCCCGTATGACTTGGTGTCATGGGTTTAGGGTCTATCAGATTTATGTTCTCGGCTTTAGGGTCCATTAGGGTGGTAGTTACGTAGGTTAGGGTTTTGGAGAGTATATGGTTACTGGGTACTTAGACCCTTGGTCTCGGCTTTGGGGTTGGGCGTTTAGGGAGCTGCTTGCTCTTCGCCAAGACCCTGAAACCCGAAAACCACCAAACCCCTACCCTAAACCAAACAACCCCTAACCCTAAACCCCTACACCCCCTAAAGCCCTACACCCCTAAACCCCTTCACCCCTAAACCCCTACACCCCTAAACCCCTAAAGCCCTAAACCCCTAAAGCCCTAAACCCCTAAAGCCCTACACCGCGACATGAGCTCAGTACGGAGAGGCCTTGCAGTCTGTTTAACCGACGGTAGTCGAGTTGGCCTTGGTTTGGAATTTGGTTTCAGGGTTTAGGGTAATATTATACTTACCGAAACTATTGTGGGGGTCCTCATTATATAAGTATAGCTATCCAAAACCCTATTCTAACTATCAAGGCCGCTACGTTACGTAGGGTATTAGAGCTTAGGGGGATTTCACTCTGCCAGGAAAATGCTTGCGCGGCAGCGACCATTTTTGGCATTCCGTTTTGTCAGTGCTCGCTGGAGGAGGCATCTCAGCCCCAATAAAGAGCCACGGGTCCTGAAGTATACACGTCCAGAGTCTAGTGTTTAGGATAAGGGTCACCACAAGTAATATGGGTTCTTTCATCAGCATTCCTTAAAGGGTACTCTAGGGCCTGGGTTTCAGGCCTTTTGGGGGTTTTGAAGGGGTTTGAGGTCTTAAAGTTTGAGGGTTCAGGCTTTAGGGTTTAAGGTTTAGGGTTGAGGGCCACAGAGTTATAGTTGGAGCAGAGGCGGCTCTTTGGGGTTTTTGTATCCCTGAAGCCCGAAACCCTAAACCCTGAACCATAAACCCTAAAGCCCGAACCCCAAACCAAAGCCCTATACCTTAAACCCTGAAACCCAGACCCTATACCTTAAACGCTAAGCCTTTGTATAACCCTGATCCCTGGACCTTACTATTGGCGGTCCTTACATCTCTGAAATCCCGACCAATGTCCCTTAATAAAGGATTCTCTCGAATCATATGAGGGATCCTACGATAATTTAAGGTATATTCCCATACAGATCCGTTATAGATCCCTTTAAGGAACCCTTTAAGGAACCCCAGGGATTATTCCTTAGTTAAGGGGTATTGGAGTCTCTGGGTTCCTGCCTTTCAATTCAGACAATTATGCCCTAAACTGCTTGCGGGACTTAGGGTCTAGGGACTGATGATCTGGGGTTCCAGGGTTGAGGAATTTAGGGTTTAGGGGTTTAGGGTTGAGGGATTTAGGGTTTATGGTTTAGGGATTTTCGGGTTTTTGGGTTCAGGCATAATTTTGGATGAAGGGGTTGAGAGCTCCAGCTGCGAGCTTCCTAATTACAGAAAAGAGGCCCGAGATGGGCATACGACCTCTCCTGTTGGCCGCCTTCCCAGAGGGTCCAAGTATCATTCTGGTGTATACATATGGGGTATTTTGGGGGTCTAAGTATACACCATAAAGATACTTGGACCCTTTGGATTTGGGCGGTGCTTTGGGAGGGGGCCTATGCGCAAGAAGGGCAGGAGGAGGAACCTGACTGAGGGCTTCAAAATTGCGGGGTTGGGGTGTAGTGGGTGCCTTGCAGATTTCAGGAATGCTGCTAAGGTAGCGAGAGCTTACATGATCTCATTGGCGCTACAGGTCCTCGCTAGGGGGTCCCCGCCTGTTCCTTTGCTGGCTGCGTAGGTTGCCTAGTTACAGTCTTTCCTGCTTTCCTGGGAGAGCAGGTTCGGGAGAATCAAGCGCCCGGCATGGTTCTACCTTACATGGTTTTTTCAAGCATGCTACTCACATTAGTTGGGGCCGAGATCTTAGCCGATCCTCTTGTCCTGATGGAGACTCAGAATTAAGTCGCGCTCCGAAATACCCCAGACATCCCCGAAACCCTAAACCCCCTAAGCCCTAAGCCCTCCTAGACTCCTCGCATCCCTCGTAAGGCTGAAAACCTCAGAACAGAAACGAATCTCTACATGGCAACAGAACCATGCGCTCTTCTGGGAAAGCTGCCCTGCAAGCGAAAGAATTCCGAGTTTTCTCAGGCCTCTTTCCTTCAGAGCTCTCTCACATTATTGGTCTCTTATGTGTGTTCGCGGTGTTTGACTAGGTCTGAGAAAGGATTGATATAAACTATCCTAAACCCTGAACCCTAAACTCTAAACCCTGAACCCTAAGCCCTAAATTAAAAAGAGCTCACTAAATTTAAAGTCGGAGGATAAACCTCCCCAAACCCCCCGATCGAATGATCCCCAGGAC
Source organism: Symbiodinium sp. CCMP2592 (assembly GCA_905221615.1). Classification (NCBI taxonomy): domain Eukaryota; class Dinophyceae; order Suessiales; family Symbiodiniaceae; genus Symbiodinium; species Symbiodinium sp. CCMP2592. The sequence continues at coordinate 433,669 of CAJNDT010000757.1, read as the reverse complement.
CTGCACCCTTTAGGTTTCATCCGCAGGCATCGCTTTCTTGCAGGTCAGGCCGTTGGGTTGCATAGCGTCTCAACCACCCACCACACCCCCGCCCCGGAAAAAAAAAAAAAAAACAGGCCTTAACGCCTATACCACCGGAAAAAAACAAGCCTTAACGCCTATAAACTATAAACGGTTTAGGGCCTGTTTAGGGTGTAGGGTTATAATATTCCCTGCTTCTTGGTGCACATAGGCCTGAAAGGGCTTATATAGGGCTCGGGATCTAAGGTCCAAACCCTGAACTCTAAGCTGGCCTATTCCTGATATAGTAACTTGTTTTTCCAGTCCTCGTGATGATCAATGTCATCCTTTTTTTTATCCTGATACAGTAGGCCCCAAAAAGTTGGAAACCGGATGAAGGATGAATAGTGCTGGGCTTCTCTATACATGACTCTCAAAGATTGAGGCTACTGGGTTTCCTACGTGGAGGTTTCCCAAAATAGGGGACCCGACCCGAATATAGCACCCTGAATAGTAGGATCCTTGTAATAAGGACCCCCCAAAATAACTTAGCCCTGATATTCGGAAGCTCCCATATTTGGGCTTCTATCAACCCGAAACCCTAAACCCTAAACCGACTCTATTACATGGGAGTTGTCAAAATTATGGTCCCCTTTTGGGTACCCTAAATATTAGGTGCCGTACTATATATATTAGGGATCCAAAAAGGGACCCTATTTTTGACAACCACATATGGGTAGTTCCCTAGAATAGGAGGAACCCACAAGCTGGCGGCACCCTCACAGACAGGATCCCAGTTTGGAGAAGTGCTACAGGGGCCTCAATAATTACCTATGCTATTTTCGGGGGCTCCTTTTTGTATTTATAGTAAAATAATATACCTCAAACCCTATTCTAATTATTAAGGCCCTTACATTACGTATATACCTATGTCAGCATGGTCTGGTCCTACAGCTCGAAGATGCTCCCATGTGGAGTTTCCGAGAATTAGGGGTACCTTGGTGTGGTGTCCTAGTAAACAGGATCCTACTACTTAGGGGTCTATATTAGAGTTTTGTTGTCGCCTATTCTCGGAAGCCCCCAACCGGAATCAGAAGGACACACACAAGGAGACCATGAATTCAAACTCTTAGTATAGAAGCCTGCATATTTACCCGCGATATTCCTGTTTCAATTGGGTGAGTTGCCTTGACTTGTCTTCAGCAGCACAGGTTCACGGTCTGCCCCACTTAGCGGTTGATTCAATCAGCATCTCCGAAAGGACCCCGCCTGGACCCCAAAAGTAAGTATATAGGATGATAGCTTTTGAAAGGTTGCTGGGCCGATATTTTACATGTTCTTGGGGTTGGGGTAATCCAAGGGTAAAAGGAGGGACCCTTAATAAGGACCCCTAGGTATATATCCTTAATATAGCTATTCTATATCCATTATATAGCCCATTATTGGGTAGGGGTCCCCATTAAGTGTCCCTCCTTTTCCCTTTTGAGGTAAGTTGGCAAGCTACCTTCATGTGAGAGCTCTTTCGGCTACCTAGGGCCCGAGGCGGCTGTGTCCTCGAGCATTTAACTTCCTGCGCATTTATGCGAGCCGAGATGCAAAAGCCGTCAGAGACACGAGACCTACAGTTTAGGGATGTTCAGAGTTTGAATTTACGTTCAGGTGGTATGCACCGCAAGCTGAAGACCTTGCGGTGAGTGTCGAAGTAGTACGTATCCAAAAGAAACGGTAGGTTTCAAAGCATCCGTAGGCTCTCAGACATTGATAAGCAGCACTTTCTTTGTAGCATTCAGGCCTTGGGACACCCCAACCACTAAACAAAACCGGAGCCCTCAACGTTGATAGTTTAAACACTCGCACGTTGTTATTCTAAAGCTTTATAAGTCCTAAGCCCTGAATCGTAACAAAAGCTAGCCCCAGACCCTGACTCTAAACCCCGAGAAGAGGTTGCAGCCTAAACCCTAAAGCACACACTCCAAACCGTAAAGCTGAAAGACCTGAGCCAGGAACGTTTCAAGAGAGCACGACAGCGCTAGGGCATTAGGTTTGGGGTTTGGGGTTTTTAGAGATGAGGAAAGGAGGCGGACAGATTGTATGGCATCACCTCGTGGGCCCTACATTAGGAGACAACAACATAACCCCGCAAACCTTATTCTGATAGCTCAGGCCTGTATCTTGAGTAATTCATACGGGGTGATCTTCAGAAGCTAGGATTAAAGGTTCACCCGCAGAGCCCGAATCCATACATGTTTAGGGGCTCAATATGTAAACCCCTGGTATAATCCCAAGTTCTTTCGAAGCCTGGTTCGCCAGCGACTGTAACATAGAAGCCTGAACAGTTACCAATACCTCTTCCCTGGGGTCGATATAACCCTAAGGGTCCATGTAACCAAATAGTATACACTTTGGCCTTAACGTGCTCCCTATATAGGTACATTGTGCCCGAAGTATACATGGACCCGTAGGGCATGTATACTACAGTAGCATACCCCTAGATCCTATTTTAGCATTTAAGGCTGGTTCAGGCCGCTATATAATAAGCCCACCGTCTCTGCATGCAGTCGCAGCATCCCCGGAGATTCCAACATCCCCTAATTAAAGAATCTACCTTAAATCAAAATAGGATCCCAAGTATATGCTTTCAGGGAAATGTCTTAAGTAAGGGATATTGGAGTCTCTGGGTCCTCAGCCTCACGCCCTTAAGGCCAGGGTTTAGGGTCTCTGTGGGCTTATAGAAGTGGAATCCCTAAGAAACAGCTGAAATTATAATTTCTGCTAGGGTTCTAAGTTCAGTATAGTATAGAACGTTTTAGGTCGTTGGTTGATTTAATTAAGGTTTAGGGTTTGGGGTTTCGGGTTTGGGGCGTAGGGTTTAGGGTTTGGTGTTTATGCTTTAGGGTTGAGGTTTAGGGCTTTATGGCATCTTTACTCAGTGTGCTAACTTCCGGAAGCTCACGGCAAAACCCGATCCTAGACCATAAACCCGACGGCCAACAGGCTCCATAATTTAAGGTGCAGGGTGTCAGGGTTCAGGCGTGTCTTTGCAGAGTTTGAATTCCAGGTCTGATGTGTCGGTACTAGTCACCTGATCTTTACACTGCTCACGGCACTCGTACTTCCCTGATTACAGAAGGGGGGTTTTAGGGGTCTGGGGTTTTAGGGTTTAGGGGTTTAATTTAGAGTTTAGGCTTCAGGGTTTATATAGGGTTTCATTAGAAGAAAACCTTGTTTAGGATTCAGATTGTAGGGTCCGTTTATAAATCCTGAAACTCCTGCTGGAAGTAACACAGGTGCCTGAATAAATGCGCGTACTGCTTTCTGGGGTTCTTTCTTCACGTTTTGGGGTTTTATAGGGTACCCAGAAGCGGTGAATCCCCAAACTCCTATAAATAATCCCGAAAGGTTTGAACCCGAAACGGCCATAAATACTCTTTCGAAGACCTTCAAGACTCAACCTTAATCCGCTTGCCAAGTCAGCCGCCTTTGGTTCAGGGCCTTTGTCTGCCATGGACCTGTTCCAGGTTGTGCCGTTGGCCACCAGGCGGCCAGCGCAGTGCTAATTGAGGTGGTATCTTTACATGGGTTTCAGGGTTGAAGGTGTAGGGCCTACACCCTCAGCACCAAAATCCTCTAAAGAGGGTCTGGCTTTTTGTTTTCTGGGAGGGGGGGCATCTGGTTCAGGGTTGCGGCTTCAAATTCGGATATGATTGCATTTTGGACTCGTATAGATGTATCGTTGCAGCTTGTTGAGCAGGTCTTTGTGGTGAAGGCTATGCGATTATGATGCAGACGGCAGATTAATATAGGGACCTAAACAATTGCCCAATATCATTGTGGATGTTCCTTATTTTAATTGTAGTATATTGGGCCCCAAAACCCTATTCTAACTATGAAGGCCCTTACATGAATTAGTATTACAATCCCTTAGGGCGGCTTCTTCGAATTTTGCTGATCAGACCACGATCCTAATCTAACATATGCTACCATTATTATGGAAAGGTCCCAAAAGACCATCCCCATTATGTTCTTGGGGACTTAATGCCACAATGGAAGTATACGTGGACCCTTAGGGTAATTATTCAGGCGAAAGGGATGCTTTACAGGATCGAGAGCCGGCTCCGAGAAGGGATCAAGTGCGACTGTTTCGAAACAGCGCGGAACTACCAGATGCATTGTCGCAGAACGCCGAAAATCAAGCTCCAAACCCTCACACCGTTAGACCTCGAAGCTCGACAACATCTATATGGGAGTTTCCGAAAATTAGGGGTGCGTTATTTTGGGGTGCTTGTAATTAGTATCCTACTATTCATTCCCATAAGGCGAGTTTCTGAAGCCCAGGCCGGAGAAGGTTCGAGAAGTCTGAACTCCATGGCACTTCATGCCGCCCTCAAAAGCTAGAGCATGCTCCTAAACCCTGAGCCCTAAACCCCCAAACCCTAAGCCCGAATCCCGTGAACCCCAAACCCAACATCCCTTTCTGAAAGGGTCCCACGGTTGATGATATAAATCCGGCATTACCTGAATGACCCTAGACTATGGGAATTATGTAGATTCCTTGTTATGGGTCATGCAGGATTTATATCATCAACCGTATGTCACCTGTATAATGGGATGTAGCGTTTCTACATTCGGAATTGCCACTATGATCCAGGGAAGTATCTCCTTTCTTAAAAGCCCACTTATAACAAGTAAGGTAACTACAGTTGCATTTGTTGCTTATAACCCCACTTAAGGTACTTATAACCAAAAGTAGAGCCTAAACCCTAAACCCTTATAGTACCCCTGTAGATCCCTTAGAGGGTCCCTTAACCCCGTACTTAAAGTACCGGTATAAATCCTGCATGACCCATAATAAGGAATATACCATTATGCCCATAGTTTAGGGTCCTAAAGGTCATGCAGGATTTATATCATCAACCGTAGGTCCCATGAACCTCCAAGTTTCCCTCAAACCGACCCCTATATCCTCACTTACTAAGTCCCATGAAGCTTAAACCCTAAACTCTATAGATCTCTTAAACTCTATAGATCTCTTAAACTCTATAGATCTCTTAAACTCTATAGATCTCTTATAGAACCCGTTAAGGAACCCCTTTGGATCCTCCTTACGGGTACAAGCCTTATTCCTCAACTTCGCGCGGTTCCGTCAACCAAGATTCCGTCAACCGCGCTTCCTTCAACCATGTTCCCCGCTTCCCTCAACTCAGATTGTGCCGATAATTTCAACCCCCCTCGCCCGCTTCCCTCAACCCGGATATTGCCGATTCTGTCAACCCCCATCGCCCGATTCCATCCACGCATACTGTGCTGATTCCGTCAACTCCGCCCCCCCGTTTCCGTCAACCCTACAGCGTTGTCAAAGAATCTCGTTTTCGGGTTGACAGAATCCGCGGGCAGTGGTTGACGGAATAATCGGCGAAAAGTTGAAGGAATCCGCACGCGACCCCTCCCTACGCCGGGCTCGCCAGGCTGCCAGACTGCTCTTCCCATGTCACTGCTGCCAAGGTCCTGACCCCCGAGGGGTCCCAAGGACCCAAAGGGTTCTATAAGGTTCCTTTAAGAGGGTTACTATAAGGGTTCTATTACATGGGCGTTAATAATCAGGTACTCGGTTTTAGGAGAGTAGTTATGTAGGTTAGGATTTTGGAGAGTATGTGATTATTGGGTACTTGGACCCTTGGAGTTGGTGCCCAAAAAAGCGACGCCTGGGTTTCAAGGTGTCCTTATGTATAATACACCCATACGGTGTATGGGTTGTAATCCCTTCCCCCTAATATTAAACGCCTCCCCCCCCCCTAATATAAAAACTGGAATTCGGAGGATTAGTTTTTTATATTAGGGGGGGTTTCGGGTCCGGCGGGTATGAGTCGGACTGACAGGAATAATGAGGCAGCCAGACAGTCAGACAGATAGCTAATAACTGGCTCCAGCCTAAAACTTAAAACCCTAAGCCTTAAACCTCGAGCCCCAAACCCTAAAGGCCTGAACCCTAAACTTTAAGCCCTAAAGTCCTGAGCCCTAAAGCTTTAGCCCTGAGCCCTAAACCCTTAAACCCTAAAGCTCTCGTGTCTCTTTAATTAGTACTGCTGTAATTAATCTTTGCCTCTATAATTAAAGCCCTGAGCCCTAAACCCTTAAACCCTAAAGCTCTGGTGTCTTTAGTACTACGGTAGTCTTCCTTCAATTAAAACACATACAGATCTGCCACCCCCCCTAATGTTGCCCCCTTTAAATTGAATGTGGGGCCCGAACCCGCGAAATTCCGGGGGCCGGCAGTTTTTATATTAGGGGGGGGGTTTAATATTAGGGGGAAGCGATTAATGGGTGCAGGGTTCACACTTTAGGGCTTATGTGTTTTAGGGCGTACAGTTTAGGGCTTAGGGGTTGTAGGGTGGAGAGCCTACCAGAGTTTCTGCGTTTGAGGGCTTAAAGTTTAGACTTTGTGGGTTTTGAGGGTATACAGTTTTGCTAGTTTGATGGTATTATCAGGTCCCAGGCAGGTTTGATAACTTGGAGTTTTGTGAGCCCCATTTCGATCTTTCTTTTCGTCGTTTAGGTTGCTCAAGAAATCAACCCTAAGCCCTAAGACTCCTAGGTTGTTGAATAAATCTGGATTCAATTCTGGACTAAGCGGCATAATTATAGGGTCGCTGTATATCCAGTGAAGTATAGCAAACACAACTGTGCTTGCCCTGGGAAGTTTGGGATTTTAAATTTGGGGTTTAGGGCTTGCGGATGTTTGGAGTCTAGGATAATGAAGAACTCGGGGATTTCTGGTTTTGGGTTCAGCTTGCTAGGAAGTGGTCTGCAGGATTAGGGCAGAGTGTCTGCGTCTGGGGTGGCGTAGACCAAACTTGACAAAGTTTCAGCATCACATTCCGGGGCTCCAGACTTCCATATTAGGTAAGGTGGTACAGGGTCGAGGGCATTGAAGAAGCACCGTCAACAGCATGGCGTGGCAGTGCTATACAACAACTATCCGCGTGTGGCACAAAGACATGAGCCATCTGGTGCCCCCGGCGCCTGGCAAATCGATCCGACACACAGATTCGATGCTAGTGCGCATCAAGTTGTACCCGAGAAGTGGGCCCATGGGGCCAGGATCGATGTTTTTGGAGTTGAACGGCCATCGACCAGATTATATCGCCCATCGGGTCGCAGCGCTGCAGTCCTTTCGATGGCTACTTGTATGCAGGCACGAGGACTTGTTCCATTACCGGCGTGCTGAATCAAGTTGAAAGCCGCATGCAGGAGCTGGCGATGCCAAGCAACCGGCTGTTTTATCCGCTTACCGGAGGTGCGGGCGCTGGGAAAGCCCTCTGTGTCGATCAGGGTATAGAGGGCGCGGCGCATTGCAGAACTTCATTTGAATTGGTGTTTCGTTTTGCTCGGCAGCTGCAGCTTGTTCCTTTTCTGCAATCACGTATGAAAGGAGCTTCAGTTCTCATTCCCCCCAAACCCTATAATCTAAACCCACAATTCGAGTGAGCTCGTTGATCGACCTCGGACTTGATGGGAGGCCGTATGGCTTCGGCCGGCGAATGCTCGGGTCACCTCGAGCCGGCAAGCTAGCCACACGTCTGGTGGGCAGACGTGGCGTCGTCAGCATGCCGATCACCAAACTTTTCGATCAAGACTCCGTTGAGACTTCGGCTAGTTTTGCGATCGAGTTCGCTGTGTGGGTAGTCGCCGAGATGGGCATGCTGGCTGACGGGACAATGTGAAAAGCGCGCATCCAGTACAGGCGCCGCGACCCAGCCCTTCTCCAGTTCCAGAAGGCTATAAGGGTCGGTCAGCCAACTGCCCAACAATTGCAAGAAGTACTTTGTCCATGCATGGCAGCCATGGCAGGAAGGGAAATTGGCGCAGACCTGCTCTTGATGATTTGAGAGCTAGAGTTGGTTTTGCACGTGCGAGAAGGCAAAAGCCAAAGTTTCAAGCATGGCCAGCATCTTTGCTGCACTGTGCCTGTTGTGCTGTCTCGCTGCGGCTCCGGAGCCAAGTGGCCAGGCTGTTATCGGCATAGACAGGTTGGAGGCACGCCTAAGGAAACATGATTTTGGCAGAGTCGTATTGGGTACTAGTTTGGATGAAGAGTTTGGCCGCTGGGTTCTGGTGAAACACCACACAAGTGTAGAGGTAAAACCAAGGCTGTGGAGAGATTGTGAATGGCACGATTGGCCTAAGTGTTGCGTGTTTCTTCCTATGGATTGCTGCTTGAAGTGGAGAGAGGCGTGATTAGATTGAATCCTCGCAACAATTCAAGTGGCTGTCCGACGGCGGCAGAAATCGGGTAGTCACGGGTAGTCACGGCGTTTGATGTCGATGTGCAAAAGGCACAAGACATGACCCTGCATGCCGGTGTCCTGGCAAAAGAAGATCACTGTCCGGAAGGCTGAGGCTAGACGGCTTTGACCCACTTCTCTAGCCAAGCTCAGCTGTGGTGCATAGGAGATGTGCGTGCCATTGTTTTTGCCTTATACGTGCATGAGTGAAGGAATGAATGAATGGATGAGTGGAGTGAAATGAAATGAAATGGAGGTAGCATGAATGAATGAGTGAATGAACAAAAGAATAAATTGAACGAACGAAGGAATGAAATGAAATACATGAAAGAATGAAAGAAAGAATGAATGATTGAATAAACGAGAAGGAATGACTGAATGCGTGAATGAAATGGAACTGAGATGAATGGAATGAATGAAAAGAAGGAGTGGGTGAATGAATGCCTGAATGAAATGAAAGAACGAACGAAAAGAATCAAACAAATTAAAAATGAGCGAGTAATGGAAATGACATGAACTCAATGAATGAACGAATGAAGGCAGGAATGAAGGAATTAACGATGAAGTTAATTATGAAGGAATGAAGGAATGAAGGAACGAAAGAATGACTGCGTGAGTGCACTTCTGTATGAACACATGAATGCATGATTGCATGGATGCATGGATGCATGCATGACTGAATAAATTGTATTCGTAATCAAGGGATGAATGAACGAAGTTTCTCAATGTAGAAAAGTCTTCCGCCCGAGCCCAGAATTCTTTGAAAGGATTCAACTCACTACGCCCTATACCCTTATAGTTTTCGTATTCTTTCCTTACTCGCAAACCAAGGACCCTTGTATAGACTCTGAATACTGGCAGTTAGGATCCTCAGCTCACACAAAGGATGCTCACGGCCCATCAGAAGAGCTCTTGAGCCACGCTTTTTGGCAGGTCGCACCTGCAAACGCTTGCAGCAGCACCCGCTGCGCCGAGCCCCAAGATGCTCCACGTTTCAAGATTCGAGGTTCAGTGTCTGGTAACGGGTTGTGGGAAGCAGGTATGTTATATCATATCATGTCTGAACTTTTTGTAACATATCCTATCAAATTACGTTATGTTGTATTTTAAGAGTTGGGCGTTTTGGGATTCAGGGTTGTGGGGTGGAGCGTTATGCAAGGTTTTCGGGAATGTTCCGTCGGAAGCAAAGCCGAAATCGCGGGTGAGCCGGTGTCCGAACAGAGCGAAACAGCCAAAACTGCAAACAAAGAGGTCTGAACACATAGTAATAACATTCCCTGACCGTGTAAAACCTGTGATATGTATCCGCCTACGTGTTCCACCCATTAGAAGCACGTAGACTGCATATAATGCGCTGTAGTACTGCTTACAGGCCTACAAGCTTTTGCTTACGCTTGCAATGGTTGATGGTAGTATTCAGATCTTTAATGTGGCGGTCTAAATAGTAGACGGCCCCCCCCCCCAACCAAAAAGTTATTTGGAACCGGTAACCTCGGACAGGGGTCAGGGGTCTGAGTGGCAGGGAATTGGGAGGTGCCGGGGTTTGGGGGCTGGCTTGGGTGCAGGGTTCGACCCAAAATTGAGTTTTCTATACAAACTTTAGTACTGGAGAGGCATCTTTTGAGCAAGGGTCCAATTCCCGATTCGGCGGTTCCCCCTCCCCAATAAGCAAGGCATACAGTAGCAGTACAATAGTACAATCGTAGTACGGTAGAGTACAGATTTCATTCCTGACGCCCCAATAAGCGAAACAATTCTGCAAGAGATTTTCGGGCTTCAGGGCCAGGGTTTTAGGGTTTGGGTGGGGGTTTAGGTCGTGGCTGCCTTAAGATTGACCATCAGCAGACAGCACAGCCCCGCTCCCAAAAAATCACCCCAGCCAAAAAAAAGCGCATTAATTAGACCGCCCAAATTTTTGGTACCGGTCGGAATTAGCCCCGGAGAAAACGCACTAAAGGAGCCCATATTCCTAAACCGACCGGCACATTAAAACTTTAAGAACTGAGTACCTAGCCCTTGCGGCCCCCGCCGTGCTCCCCTCCCTGATTTAGATCGTGTTTGCGCTTCAGTTGAAATTTAAAAGGGCGCCCGCCCTCAACACAAAACCCTAAAACCGCCACCCTCTATATAGACTTCCAACCCTCATCCTCATCAACCCTTGTCAAACCTTTACCATCTTCTTCAGCCAGCCCGTGTCAATTTGCTAACATGCTGCAAGGTGATTCCATCGACGATAACTCCAGGCACTGCCAAAGAGCCTGACTTTACGAGAGTTAATACACAGGTCCTTAGGCTTTGGGCTTGAGACGTTTTCGAGCTTGCGCTTTAGGAGTTCTTGGTAGGGGGCAAGGAGCAGTTAGAAGACGCAGACACGTTTTTTGCGCGCACCAACGTGAGGTAACGAAGGTATAAGCTGCGACAGCTTTCTTTGAACTTAACATACGGTTGCCCTAATTTTAAGGAATCGTTACATGTCATTCCGAGCCTGAAAGCCCTCCAAGGCTCAAACCAGTTACACACAACCCTATGCCTTGCTAGAATCCCATGAAGCTTCAGCGAAAACAAGATTAAACCTGGGATTCTTAACCACTGACTACGTTAACCCTATTTACATTTAAAAATTATGTATTTATACCTATATCTATATGTAGATCTGCAACTAAATCCATATCTATATCTAGACAGGTGCCTATATTTATATCTATATGTATATCTATATCTAGAGCTGTATTTAAATCTACATCTGTTCAAATATCTGTATTTGTATCTATATCTAGATCTAGATCAACCCTAAACCCCAACCCTAACCCCATAAACCCTAAACCCTAAACCCAAAACCCTAAACCCTAAACCGTCCTCAACCCAAGTCTGCCTCATCCAGGGGCCTGTGGCTTGACTGCGTGGCCCTTCGGTGCTGCGAGCTGTGTGGCGACGATGGCGTTTGCATTGCAGGCGGGTTAAAGGTTCTTGGAATTCCGAAATGATATGTCTTTGGGTTTTAAGGCTGGCCTGTTTTGGGGGTTAAGGTGTTTAGGGGTTTTAGGAGTTTTTTTCTATTCAGCGTCTTGAAAGGTTTTGAGGGTTTGGGGGTTTAGGGTTTCGGGCTTACGTTTTGAATCGTAGTACACATGGTGGTATGCACGGGATTGAGGGATCGAACAACATGTTGGCGCATCAGAAGTTCTCGACTTGCTAGCTCCCTGTTGGCTGGCATAGCCCTCAATCCTACAACTCATCGCCCCAAATGACGTGTATCATGACTGTTGCCTGGTAGTCCACAAGCTAATCGCATCGGACTGTCTAAGTTTTGCAGTGCTCCCAGAGACTCCAGTATCCCCCAATCAAGGAATATTCCTTAAATCATATTAGGGATCCTACTATACATTAAGCTATATAATTAAAGGATATTGGAGTGTTTGGGTTTCGGGTTTGGGATTTGGAGTGTCTGGATTCAAGCACATGTGGGGAGTCGGGAGTCCTCCTTTCACGGAGGGGGCTGTCGGGCTGAATTGAAGAACATGCAGGGCTTGTGCTTTTATAGCACGGACAGGGTTTCAGGTTTCAGGGCTTACGTAGGGTATTTCAGTCAGGTTGCGATACTGAGCTAGGATGCATTGAATACAATCGCCGGTGGACCGGTCGTAGAGACATGTATCGATGTGCAGGTGTCACGTTCTGCATTGCTTCATCTGTGGTGGGGAGTTTCTGTAGCTCTGGGAGAGGAACATGAGGTGAAGGACCTCATGGCAGCTGTACTTACCACCCAGTTCTAACCTAGGTAACCAGACTTAGGTCACATGTAGCTGAGACCTGTTCCACGCCAGGCTCGTTGGCAGCCAAAGAAGACAAGAAGAGGCGGGTAAAGCATTCTCCTCCACCTTCAAACCTTTAAACCCTAAACCCCAAATTAAGTCCTAAACCCTCTAAGAAAAAGACCCTAAACCCTAATTAAACCCTAAACCCTCTGAGAAAAAGACCCTAAACCCGGAAGATTAAGGTTTGGAGTTTAGAGTCGGGAGCTCAGGGCCCCTGGCTGGAGTTGCCCTCCAAGGATTGCCCTAAACTTAGGGGTACTTAGAAATAGATTCTATTTTTTGTTATTATAATCCCTAAGAAACAGCTAAAATTAGTATATTTCCTAGGGTTCTAAGTTCAGTATAGTAAACTTGGGGACCCAAAAAGCACATGGGGAGTTTCCGAAAATCAGGGGTACCTGATTTTCGGGTCCTTATAACAAGGAACCTATTACTTAGGGTACTATATTAGGGCCCCCTATTTTGGGAAATTCCCACATAAGCATGAGCATTTTACCGGAATATCCCTACCTGATTGGGCTGCCTTTTAAGGGGGCTTATATGGGATATCCCTATCCTGGCTAATTTGTGCTTATGTGCTTTTTTGGGGCCCTATAAATAAACTGTTTTCAACCTGCCACAGGTTGCCATCGTTTTCGATGGGCTCCATCCCAAAGATCGTGGGATGGAGAACCAGATGGTTCTTTGAGCTACCCTAAGGGTCCGAAGGGTCCAATACTGGGGTACTCGGGTTTAGGATAGTAGTTATGTGGGTAGTTGTCAAAATTATGGTCCCTTTTGGGGTACCCTAAATAAAAGGTGCCGTATTATAATAGGGACCCAAAGGGGTACCGTAATTTTGACAACCACCCATGTAAATTAGTAGTTGCGATTGCCTTGGGGTCGAGGGTTCAGAGGTGAGGTCTCAGAGCTTTGATGTGGTACTACGGTTGATGATATAAATCCTGCATGACTTTAAGGACCCTAGACTATGGGAATAAGGGTATATTTCCTCATTATGGGTAATGCAAAATTTATACCATCAACAGTATGATCTCGTTTTTAGAAGGTTCCTGCTGCCAGCCATGAACCTACCCTCTACAGCCCAACCCTGCGATTCCCGTCTCAGGTGCAGATGTTGAGACTAGTCCTCAAAAGTGAGGTACCTTATGTGGCATACACTTTGGCCCTAAACTACCGCAATGGATTACTTTAAAGCCAAAGTATACTCTATTGGGTACACGGACCCATGCCCCAGACCCTTGTGGGACCAATTTAAGTGGAGGCAGCAGCATGAAGCGTCGAGCTTTCGAGGACGAGCTTGGCGCCTGGGCCCCTGGTTGCCAGTAGCACAGTTTCGGGGTTCAGGGCGTAGAGTTCATGAGTTGCAGTAGCAGTGTGGAAAGTTCAGAGTTTTCGGGTTCATACAAGGAGCTTGGGTTTAAGGTTTTTCTGTAGGGCCCCAGTTTCTTTTAGGGTTTAGAGCCAGGGCGTGGCATTTAGGGTTTTGAGTTCATACTGTTTGACTCGAGACGCACATAGTTGCAATCGAAGTGCGGCAAGAGTCAGCAGCCTTGGTTGAGCAGCAATGCGATCATATGCGCCAGGAAGCCAGCAGTATTCATCACGACGCAACGGTGGCAAGGATGATGAGGATGATGATTAATTACAATGTTGGTCATCGGTGATGATGGTGATGGTGATGATCGACATGGTTCATGCTGCATGATGATACTCACGACCGGGTTAGCTTTGTTGGGCCCGGGCGTTTGTTGATGCCGACGTTATGGATGGTGCTGATGGCGATGATGGTGCTGTCTTGTCGTCAGGGACGACGGTTTGGCGATACTTGTGCTTCGGTCAGCATGGACCATTCAGTGCTGAAGATGATGCTGACGATCGTCATGATGATGACAGCACTGGCGGTGATGTCGGTGATGATAAAGCGGAGACGATCAGCATGGCGAGGATGAATGAATCTGTCGTCCATGATGCTGACCCATTGTGTAATTGCCGCCGAAGCTTTAATTATTGAAAACTCAAATATTGGGCTCCTTGATTCCTTGCTCCAAAAAACCTCAACCCCCAAACTCCTAAACCTTCTAAAAAGCCCCAACCTGAATCCCGCAAACCCTAAACCCTCAAACCCTTATATGAACCCTAAGCCCCTAAACCCTTAAATCCCTAAACCCTTAAACCCTTAAACCGCTAAACCCTTTAACCCTAAACCCCTAAACCCCCAGACCCTTAAACCCTAAACCCCTAAACCTTAAACCCCTTAAGGCCCTTGAACCCACTTCGTCTCCACAAAACCCTAAATCCTTATAGATCTCTTCTGGAAATCTTAGATCCTTATAGATCTCTTATAGAATCCGTTGGGGACCCCTTTAAGGACCCTACTTACTAGGGCCCTTGAACCCTCTTCCCCCACGGGAACAAGTACCTAATAGTCAAATACTCTATCCTAAAACCGAGTACCTACTTACTAAGGCCCATATAATGAAACCCTCATGGTAACCCTTGTAAAGGAACCTTACAGAACCTTTTAAAGGAACCGTGAGTATTGGGTCCTCTGGACCCTTAGGATTCGTCTGCAGGTCCAGGCTCCCCTCGGCTACTTCGACCCTCTGGGAATCTCCAAGGACGGTGACTTCGGAGAGTGCGGGCCCTGCTTGGAGGGCAGGGGGGTTAAGGGACCCTCTCAGGGATCTATCGGGGTACGATAAGGGTTTAGGGCTTAGGCTCTACTTAGAGGATCATGGGACTTAGTAGGTAGGGTTATAAGTACCTCAACTGGGGTTATATCTAATTATAGCTTATAATCCCAATTACTCAGTCATATGACCCTTTAAGTAGGTGGACATGGTAAGTAGGGTTTAGGGTTATCTACGGACACTTCGGAGAAAAGTTCGTCGACTCTCCCGGCGGCCGGAATGGCAGCGGCGTTTCGGGTTCGGGTTTAGCGAGATTTTTTTGTTTAAAGAGTTTTCCTTAATCCTGAAAACCCTACCTTCTTTGCGTTCCCGATTATGATTTCCTTATAATAAGTCCCTAATTAAAAGAGCTAGGTTTTTTGGGGTTAAGGTGAAGTAACATAGGATCCAAGTGGGGGACCCCGAGGCGAGCGCCTCAGGGTCCATTAAGGGGGGCTTATGTGCAGGAGCTTTATGGGCTAATGTAGGAGCCTGATCAAGAAACCCTGGCCCTATAACCCCCAAATGGGAGTTTCCAAAAATTAAGGGTACCTTATTCTGGGGTGCTTATGATAAGGATCCTACTAATTGGGGGATTAAATTAGGGTCGCCATTTTCGCAAGTTCCCAAATAGTAGGATTCATATAAGAAACCCTAATAAAGACCCAGGATTTCTCAATCAGGTTCCTACATTATGGGGCTTTATCCAAGCTTGGAAGTATGGGGGCCCCTAGTACGGATCCCTAGGCCGTTTTGAGGGGTTCTAGGGACCCTTGAGAGTCTATATAGGGTATATAGTAGGTATATAAGGATTCAAGGTTGTTGTGGTGGTATTCGGCTGTTTTTTGAGGGGATTTTTAGGCTCTGGGGTTCGCTTTCCGGGGGTTAGGGTTGTTAAGGAGCTCAGAACTACTGTGTTCGCCGCCCCTTGCTCTCGGTTTATCTCTTTTTGTTTGTTTCCTGTGTGTGGATGTGTTTCCGGGTGGTTGTCTGCATGCATTTTGCTTGTCACGCAACTTATCACACGAGTGAAGTTTTGGAAGTGTAGGTGCCTCTCTCTCTCTCTCTCTCTCTGTGTCTGTGTCGCTGTGTATGCATACGCGCATGTGTCTGTGCTCAGCATCTTGAGGCCGAGAGTTCAGACTTCTCTAGAAAGTTGTTTAGCTCTGACGCCTATCAGGTTCTATCGCCGGCGTGAAGCGGAGCTGAAGAACGGGCGCGTGGCAATGTATGCCACTATAGGACCGGCTGGCGGGGCAATTGTAAGGTTGCTTGAATATGGGATTTTCCGAAAGTTAGGGAGAATTACCTTATTTGGGGGTCCTTTCAATAAGGATCCTGCTAAACAGGGTCCCGATTTTCGGAAATCCCCCTATAGCAGATCACAGGGTCCGTGTTTACGACTGAAGATTTTGGGTGAAGATTGTGTTAAAAAGGAAGTGTGTAGAACGCCACGGTTCCAACTACCCCACAACCCTCTCTCTTCAAGGACCTTAATGTCGCGATGTTGTTGACGACCTTTCTGAAGGAAGAGACTTTGCTAGTAAGAGGACTACAGGCCTACAGTACTGAAGAGGGTTCACTTGGGGATGCTAGCACATCTTCTATGAGAAACTTGCAATTTACTTTAAGTTCGCACAGATGTTCGCAATGTCGGTTTACAAGTTTAAACGCCTACATAGGCTTACTTAAACGCCTACATAGGCTTACCCTAGACCCCAAACGTGTTTGGGGTCCTGAGCCCGCCATCTCAGACCCCAAAGCCCGAACCTGAACCTTAAATCCCGGATCTCAGAACCCTGGTCTCTATATGAAACCTTCTGTCTATGAGACCAGAGACTCCCGAACCCTTCACGAAACGACCTATCCACAGGGAGATAGAAGTGATCATTGCTGATTTGCTAATGTATACCTCGAAGTTTGGGAAGCTCTCAACAACTCGCATTTTTGTGCGTAAGTGCATCGCTGAATCTCAGGCTCAACCGGGCCAAGTGCTGCACATGAACCATCGTACGTGTAGTGTCCAGTGTAGCTCGTTTTTGGTGAACCAGCTTCTATAGTATAGGTTCCTTCTGGATGCTATAGTTAGCTAGCTGTGAAGGTTAACCAACAACAGGAACTACAACGGATACTATAGGTAAGCCGGCCTAATTTCGAACGACGGACCTTTGTCATCATCTCCATATGTGGCCTGGACAGCTTCAACCAGCCTGAAACTCTAAAGTCCGTACATGCAGTTGAGCCGAGAACTAGCACACAACTCAAGCCACCAAACCAGTCCTTCAGCACCTCTACAGTGCCGGAAGCCCCAAAACAACCCTTCAACAGCAAGCTCTTCAGGATATATCATTCCGGAATACTTCCGCTTTCCGGGCTATCTGGCTCCATCAGAGGCCGTTTGACTGGTTTGCGCAGAAAGGGTGCAGTGATGGCTTGAGCGTTTTGGCTTGAAGGTACGTTCACGGTTAGGTTCTTACAACAAGAGCCGAACAAGTTACTCTAATCCAGGGTCTCTGTCGTGAGCTCCGAGGATTTTCTTCCGCGCAGAGTTCAGGACTAGACTTGAGTCTGGCAATCTGCTTGGAATGAAACAGAGTTCTCGTCTTAGTGGCTCGACAAAAAGAGTTGTAGGGCCTGTGGGGCACCAAAAGCCTAGCCCAATCCTAGGTCCCTGAGTAGTACCCTTCTGCCCTTTCTGTTTTTGGGTCCCTTATTCAAAGCGACTAGCAAGAAAACGGGACCCTTAGTATAAAGGGTGGCTACGGAGGAACCTCATCATGGCCCCTAAGAAAGAGATCCTACATGCTACTATAACAGGTAGCTAGACCCTTTGGGAAGTTCATGGGAGGCCCGGGTTTGGGGTATAATTATAAGTAAAGGCGCATGGGACTTAGTAAGTAAGGTTATAAGTAGGTTATAAATAGGATACCCCCACTTAGGGGACTTATAACCCCAATTATAACCTATTCACTAAGTCCCATGATCCTTTAAGTAGTGTTCACGGATGAGGGTGAAAAAGGCATTTGAGGCCAGAGGCCCGGTACAGTAGATGCGTCGAAGTGAATCCAATGTTGGAAGTTGCAACACCCGGCTGTTCCTACTTCCATGGTTTCCCGTTGAAGCATTGTCGGATATCTGAATTTCTCGGTCCTCTTGCCCATGTAGCGTGGTTGTAGGATATTGTGCTATACTCCGACTGGTTTTGCTGCGTGAAGCCATTATATACTTCGACTCGCTAGGATGCAGCTCTTTGGGACAAGATGGGTGCTGGGCTGTGTATTTAGATGTTGCCGGCTCCTGCACAGGACGTCCTCTTCGAAGACGTGCCCAATGGCTTGCGGGCTCTTGGCAAGGCGATTTCCCCTTCAGGTGTCAGAGTGCTGGGTGTAGGCCGGTTATTAGTTCCCACCTGGGTGTTTATTAGGGCTCTGTATATGAACCAAAATATGTTGGGGTTCTGGGGCCACGGTCTCGCAATCAGGTTCCTACTACCTAGACCAAAACCCTAGACCCCAAGCCACTTTGGTTCCCACATTATTTGGCATGCGCTTTTCGAGCAATGTGCCTACTAAGAACCCTTTTGGCCAACTTTGGCCTCTAAATAGCTATGTAGCTGTACGTTTTTGCTACGGAAGCCCCGGTTGAGGGTTGAGGATTTAAGGTTCACTCTGCTTGTTGCTGTTTAGGGATTTTCGGCTTTATGTCTGTGTGTGATGCAAGGCAAATATTGGGAGGTACAAGGTGTGGCGTTGTCAATGACAAGGTGACGCCTTCGGTCCGAGATTCAGAGGTTTGGGGATCTCCAGCTCGGGGCTTCGGGTTTGAGGTTAATGGTTTGGGGCCTAGACGGTTCAGGGCTTCATTAAGGCGTGCGATAGCGATTGCGGGCTTTGTCATCTGTGATTCAAAAGGCATGGCTCTTATCAGGATTTCAATGCAGTGCTCATACTGACGCATACTTCCTCCGCACACAGTCCATATCACGTTAGGGCTGTCGCGCATGCATTCCCACTACAATACATCAAATCCTGAGCACCTGACACTTCGCAAAAGGACCATCTGTGGCCTAAATCGGGTTTAAGGTTTATGGCTTTCATCCTAAACCTACGACGCCCTACGCCCCAATCTTTCAAACCAAGCCCTGAAACCTCCATCTATAGTCTCCTTAGGATTTCGTATTTTTTTGTTCATATATATATATATATTATATTATATATTATATATAACCCAAGAGAATATTGAGCATACCATTGATCTTATGGTTCTAAGGGGGGTATATAATAGCCATTACCCGAATCCGAATCCCAATCCAGACCCCAATTCTTAAATCCCTCTACCAATAACCGCTAACCTCCTCAGAGCCTAAAGCCCTAAACCCTAAACTCTAAATTCTCAAACGGGTTGTCAAAATTATGGTCCCTTCTTGGATCCCTAACATATTACGGCACCTAGTATTTAGGGTACCCAAAAGGGACCCGAATTTTGACAACCGCCCAAATCCCTATGCCAATACTATCACCCCTAAACTTCTCAGAACCCAAAGCCCGATTCCTGGTCTGCCTTTCTCCTCGAACGAACCACTTAAAGGATCATCGGACTCGGACTTAGCAATTGGGGCTACAAGCTAGGTAATTACAGTTATAATTACTTATAACCCCCGATTAAGGTACCTATAACCCTACTTACCAGGTCCCATGATCCTCCAAGCAGGTGCCTCCAGAAGGATGGCTTCAAATCATCGTTTGTCCCTCAGTGTTTGTTCTGCAAGCAACAGCTACCCTACCATCTATCGCTATATCAATGCATCTATGTATATCTATATCTGTGTCTATATCCATATGTATATCTTCATCCATATCTTCGTATGTATCTATTTCTATATTTATACATGTACTTCTATTTCTTTTGCTGGATATGCTACTACTGCCAGCAGGAGGCTATCGTGGCTGCTCACCTCGGTGGGTAGACTTGCATGCCCCTGCACATACTTGTGTGTACGTGTATTTGCCTGTTTAAACTTGTACTACTTATACTACTTATATTACTACCACTACTGCTGCCGCTGCTACTACTACGACTACTGCTACTACCACTACTGCCACTACTAGTTGTTCTTCGTCTAACACTACCACCATCATCAAACTAGCTCATACTGTACACACCATTTGGTATACGTGCATGCACATGAGGACGTGCGACATAGAGCAGGCAGTCCAATTGGCATTATTGTTTCTAAATTGACTAACAGCAGTCCTTCACCACGATTTACATGAATTGTAGCCGCACTGCCGCTTGACGATGGAGCGGACTGCAACTTTCAGCATCGCACCTCTGAGGCGGAGAACAGCCGAAACCTATAGCGTCAACGCCTCGTTTACGGTTTGGGATGGTGCAGAGTTTAGGGCTTTGGGTTTAGGATAGTAGGGGCTCCGGGTGGGATATGAAGACCTTGCAATTCAACCGGAAACGCTGAGTTCAAGCCCGACAGGTAATCCCTAAAACCCCGGACCATTCATTCCCGCAGCCCGAGGTCCTAACCGAAGCCCCGCATGTCCTGCAGCATAACCCTGCAGCACCCTTACAAATCCCATTTGGTACGCAGAACCTTGGTAGGACCCCTGTAAGCCCCAAAGCCACACATGAAGAAGCTTTCGAACAAAGCAAAGCCTAAACTGGCCCTAAACCCTTTTTACAAGAAGCAAATCATGGCTTTGTCGGATTACTCGCTCGCCACCCTGCGCTTCGTCTACACATCGAAGCTGCGACGCGAGCTGCTGGGATGCAACTTCGGCGTTTAGGGTTTTAACGGTTTGCAGCTTTGGTTTTAGAGTCCGGGCCCCGGCGTACCTATCACGTTTGCTTGTAGTATAGGCCCAAAATACGGGGACAAGAAAGCCAATACTCTGGGTAAGCTGGGTGACCTAAAACCCTAAACTCTTAACCCTAAACCCTAAACCGCTTAAGCCCTAAACGATAAGTTACGGCCAAAGACGAAGAGTCGGAACCAGACCGAAGCCCGTGGACCCTAGATTCCAAGGCCTATGCCCAATGGAATAAACACCAATCCGTAAGCCCAATTCCTAAAATCCTCAATCCTAAACCATCATCCCGAAATCCGTAGGATCCTAAAAATTACACCCTACACCCTAATCCTGAACCCCAAGCCCGAAATCCCACTCCCTGCAGCCGAAAAGCTTGTTTCAATCCAAGGGTAAAAGGAGGGACCCTTAATAAGGACCCCTAGGTATATACCCTTAATATAGCTATTATATACCCATTATATAGCCTTATTATAGGGTAGGGGTCCCCATTAAGGGTCCCTCCTTTTCCCCCTTGATTCAAGGCTTCAGTTCTCCATCACCAACCTCCGTAAAACTCTGGAGTGGTCGGACGAGGCTCTCCGAGACTTCACGAACTGTACCAGGACCTAGAGTAGGCCCTTATTCCCTTTTTGTAGGGTTCAGGTTCCCTTATAAGCCCCTTTAAACCAAAAAGGGCACCCTTTTTATTACCAGGTTACTCCTGGGTCTAGTGTAAGGTTTCAGTTTTGGGTTTCAGTGTTTGTGGTTCAGCCATTGGGATTCAGACATGCTGTTTAGGCGTTTTAGGTGTTAAGGTTAATTGGCTATGATTGAGTTTCGTGTTTTTGTTCGGGGTATTTGATTTCTTGTTTAGTTTTTTTCCAGAATTTGCATGCGTTGCTTATCCCTACGGGAGGAGAGCAAGCCCTTTATCTAAAGATGATTGAAGGCACGTTCTCGGGTTCGGTGACGCGTTAGGGTCAGGGTTCAGGGAGTTTGGGCGGGGGGCTTCAGATTGGCTTGGGGGCTTGGGGGCTAAGGGCTTTAAGGCGTTTGCGGTTTTTAATTCAAGCATTGTTTAGGGGTTTGGCTTTGCAGAATATAGGGAGGTCAAGTTTATGCATGGTTTGGGTCAGGGTTTCAACCATCGGCACTTTACGAGTCAAGGCCTTTGGTACAAGTACTTGCGCGCTTTTTTGCGAGCCAAGGCCTTTGGTACATGTAGTTCCTCTCATGAACGTCGAAATGTCGAATCGTGCAGTGTTAGCCCTACCCCCAAATCATTAATATAATCATAAACAGTATCAGTTTCAATACTGCAGCATGTAATAACAGGCGAGTCCTACTGCACAAATTCTCCCAAAACAGCCAAAAAGCAACGTCGACCTGAACTTTCGGCTGGCTCTCAGGGACACCTAAACCCTAAGCCCAAAACCGTCTTCCCCTGTGAGACCTGGCCGGTACCACAACGACTGCCACGGAGGGCCTGGCGGGTGCACCTTGGTCGGCAGTAGGCTTTGGTGGTTTGGGTTTTTTTTGTAATGTAGGGGTGGTGATAAATAGCCTCAATCCTGAGGAGTAATGTTTAGGGAATCCCAGCACTACTTGGCCTTAATCCGGTTTCCAACTTTCTGGTTGGGTGCTTAGGGTCAACCTAACTCTAAACCCCAAACGCTAGTGAATCCCGAACGCCTACACCCTTATTAACCCTTCCAAAACCTCTGCATGACCAAGGGATAGCACTCTTAGATCTTCAAGCCAGCTACCAGAAACAAGGAACCCAAAAGGACATGAGAGTTTACCAGGGGTTCAGGGTTTAGGGTATTTGGTGTAGGGTTTATGAGAGTTTACGAAGGGTGTGGATATCATATTGCGGTCCGAACTACAAGAACCCTGATTTGCGATCTCTACTTCTGCCGTAGCTTCTACATTATTCCCGGTGCTTGCCTGGAATTCCCAGCGATCCTCTACCATGCCCTTCTGTTAAGCCTTAACCCTAAGCACTAGACCCTTCTGCAAGCCTGCGATGCCAAGTTATTTTTGTAGACGGCGCTGGAATCGCGTGAACCGCTGGCGGGGACTGTTGGGGTTTAAAGCCAAACACAGCAACTCTACCCGAACAATGCCAAGGTCCTATCTGAAATTGCCCTTCCGAGCCAAGATAAATATCCGCTCCGACCCCAGACACCGGAGACAGGGTATTGGGGTTCAGGGTTTAGCTTGGAGGGTTCAGCGCCAGGGTTTGGAATCACATGTATGAGTTTTATCGGGGTAAAGGTTAAAGAGGTTGTCTTTCTGGCGTGTTCCGCTGCTTCGGATGCAGCGCTTCATTCTGTAAGCGGCTTTGTGCAGTTCCCAGAGCCTCCAAAACCCCTTAATTAAGGAATATTCCTTAAATCATAATTATAAGGGATCCTATTATAATTTAAGGTATATTCCTTAATTGAGGGGTTTTGGAGGCTCTGGGTTTCCTCTTGAGCAGTTAGCAGGGAGGCTTTCTGGAGCGGGAGTCGAAACGGTGCGACGTCGGGGCCTGAATAATTAGACAAGGGTTTTTTGGGTATACTTGGAAGGGCAGGGGACTTAGTAAGTAGGTTATAAGTAGGGTTATAATTGGGGTAACTCCATGTAGGGTACTTATAACTCTACTTATAACCTACTTACTAAGTCCCCTGCCCCTCCAAGTAGATCCTAAACCCTAAGCCCCATAGATCCCTTTAAGGAACCTTATAGATCCCTTTAAGGAGCCCTTACTAAGAGCCCTTACTAAGTCCCCTGCCCTTCCAAGTACTACCCTATAAGGCTCCTGTACCCTATAAGGCTCCTGGACCCTTGTACTGAGATGCCAAACCCTAGCCCCCAACACCCGAAACCCTCCCGCAGAAGGCCCAAGACCCTGTTTGGAGCTTTATTTAGGGTTTAGGGTTTAGGGTTTAGGGTATACTGTAATTATAATACGGAGCCCTAGAACAGTAGAGGTAATTGTATCAGCCCCTATGTTACGCCCACATGATCCAATAGCTGGTTGTGGTAGTCAACGTTGTTGTTGGTCGCAGAAGGAACCGTTATCCAGGCGTGTCCCAGATGGCCCCCTTTTAGCAGGCATGCTGCATGCCCAGAATAATGGAAGAAGCACCATGTTGAGATTGCACATGTGAGGTGCGGGGCTTGTTCTACGGTTGATGATATAAATCCTGCATTACCTTCAGGACCCCAAAGTACGGGAATTATGGTATATCCCTTATTATGGGTAATGCAGGATTTATAGTATCAACCGCAGGTTTCACATTTGCGGCAAAGGGGTGCAGGGCTCTTTGCTTTTTCCGGGTGGAGGCTCCGGTGGGAATTCAGGGGCTTTGCAGGGTTTTCGGCCTTGAGCGCTCCCCAGAGACTCCAATATCCCTTAATTACGGAATATTCCTTAAATCATATGAGGGATCCTATAATTTAAGGTATATTCCTTAATTAAGGGGTTTTGGAGTCTCTAGGTCCCTAAGGGTCCATGTACTCATACGGTTGATGATATAAATCCTGCATTACCTTAAAGATCCTAAACTGTGGGAATTATGGGATATTCCTTAGGGACTGCATGGATTTGGTGTCCTGAGTTATCTTGTAAGGTTCGGTTTGAGGGCTTAGCAGTACAGGCTAGGCAACGTTAGATCCTGTCTTTCCCGCTCGGCCTCCATTTCGGACTTGCACCCAAAACTAAAAGCCGTAGTACTCTAAGCCCTAATAAACTCATAAACCCTAAATTTTCCTCAACCTTAAATCCCTAAACCCTACATCCTGAATCTCTCAACTTTTGAACCTTTTGAAGCCTCATAAACCCTGCCTTAAGTCATCATGTATCAGGTTTATGAAGCCCTAAACCCTAAGCCCCAAGCCCAAGTTTTCAACCCTGCACTCTGTACGCCTTAAGGTAAAAGCCAGAAAGTTGGAATATGGTTATCCTAAACCCTTCATGGTAAACTATAAGGTATCCTAGCCTGAAACCATATACCAACTTTCTGGAGTTCCCTTAAGGGAACTCCAGAAAGTTGGAATATGGATTAATGGTAGGATCCCCTATAATTTACCTTAAAGGGGTTACGATAATGATATTCCAACTTTCTGGAGTTCCCTTTAAGCCTTCAAGTACCGGGCCGAGGTCACCACGTCTTCCACGACTACAGATATCAGTTTACTTTCCGGAACGTCCAGGACGAAACCGTTATGGAAGCCTCGACGTATGTAAGGGTTTAGGGTTTAGGGCCAAGGTCAAAGGCAGCTATCGACATTGAGCAGCTTTTGGAAGACTCGTTTCGTGGCCTCTACAATACGAAAGCCATGCGAGGTAATTAGCCGGGCAACTCTGCAGGCACAGTGTTCAATACTTCGGAACACAAACTTCAGCGCGCGGCCTTATGAGTATCATGCAACCTGAATCCTGCAACCGAAGCCGCAAGCCCAAGTGATAAAACCTGAACTCCACAGCACAACTGCAACACCCTACATCATGAACGTTTTGGGATTTGGTTCTAGGCCTTACGACCTAGGCGCGAGAAAAGCACTAGAATTGCACCTCCCACCCAACTCCGAAGCCTAAACCAACCCCCTTGAACCTTGGGCCAGACAAAGAACCAAAACTCACAGCAGCCATAAATTAAAGCAAGGCTCCAGAACGGTTCGGGTGTAGGCTTACACCTGAAGAGAGGCTTCAGATCGGTGCCTATACTTGGAAGGGCAGGGGAATTAGTAAGTAGGTTATAAGTAGGGTTATAATTGGGGTAACTCCATTTAGGTTACTTATAACTCTACGTATAACCTACTTACTAAGTTCCCTGCCCCTCCAAGTAAAGCCCACAACTCAATGCCATGATTTTGAGCGTTGTGTGCTTTAGCTTACCTTTGGTTAGTGGGGAATGGAGGAATGGGGTACAGTTCGAATTACTATTACTACCATTCCTCCATTCCCTACTAACCAAAGGTAGGATTATAGGATTATTAAGGCCCCTATACTATAGTACCCTTATAGATCACTTATAGTAACCCTTATAGGCCCCATTTTTCCGTTTTTTACTAACCAAAGGTAAGTTATAGGGTCTACGGTTTTGGTGTTAAGGTCCCTGGCGTCTAGTGGTCTTTAGACTCCAAGAAGAAACATAAGAAACGAACGCCTCCATCGATTCTTAGGTTTCTTTGAGAGGCATCCGTCAGCCAAGGGTTCAGGGTTTCGGGTTTTCTGGTGGGAGATGTGCAACTTGAGTCTAGTTCTGCGCACTTAGGATGTTTGAGGGTTCAGCTTCGGCGTGCATATAGCAGGTGAAGAATCTAACTAGGATCCCCAGTAGTACCCTTATTCCCTTTTTGTAGTCCTAGGTTCCTTATAAAGTTACCCAATACCAAAAAGAGAGGCCATTTTATTCTTAGGTTACTGGGTAACCTAGCTAAGCTCAGGCCGGGACATCAGTTTCGATCAAGAAGCAGCTAGTATAGATATCTGATAGACTCAAAAAGTGTAACCATGAAGGGTGTCACGTATCAGCACCACTGGGTTCAATAGTATTTCTGATGAGGGTTGTCTTGGGCCTTTTCAATCGTCTTGCTTGGAGGGGCAGGGGACTTAGTAAGTAGGTTATCAGTAGAGTTATAAGTACCCTAAATGGAGTTACCCCAATTACAACCCTACCTATAACCTACTTAGTCCCCTGCCCTTCCAAGTTGGCCTTTTCAATCAAGCCCGAAGTAGTCGGCGCGCAACACTTGAAGCCTTGACTGACTTTCTGCACACAGAAATCTGCCCGAAATACTGGGCACTGTTCAGACGACGAGCCCTGGACCCCGCAACCTTCGGCATGTAGCCATGTTGTTGCAGGACGTTCCAGCCGCGGTTAGCACTGTCTTGGGCTCCATGACTCCAGAAACCCACTGCGTCTGCCAATTCAACTGGCATTACCATGGTGCTCCTTTGCTCTGAATCATTCAGTTTTTGTGTGCTCTGGGTGAGGGTTAAGCGTGCGGTCTGCATCATTCATCCTACTCCATGTGAAAAAATAGCAGGCAACAAAGGCCTGGTGATGATAGGCGTATCATCGTGCGCCCCCTGTTGCGGTCCTGGGGCCCTTATCAAGGATTCGGATTTAGGGTTTAGGGGTTTAGGGTTTCACGGACAGCTGGTCCCTTTCAAGAGTCATATGGCTAGAAAAGAAGGGTATTGCTGTATGCAATAGCCCCAACACGTATCCGAATCATGTCGTTTTCTAGCTGCCGAAGCCAACCGTGAGCCTGGAGGTTTCTCGGTTTGTGCTCGGCTTGTTCATTGAACCTTCCGTTCTTTCTCCCTTGTTATTTTGTTTCGCCTTCGTGATCTCCACCGCCCCCACTGACCCGATCCTCTAAGCGCCTAAACCCTTGAAACTTAAACCCTCAACCCCACACCCAAGGCCTCTACTCCTCGCCCTGAGCTGAGGTCCGCAAAACCTACCATGTTAACGACTTATATAGACAAAACCATAATAACGAGGAGCCCCAAAAGGTAGCCTTTTTTAAGGACTTATATATACATAGGTACGCAAACCATGATAAGGACCCCCCCCCAAAAAAGGTAGGGTTTTGGGGAACTACAGGGAGCTGAGGCACCCGACTACAACCGTTTCCTTGTTACCGGCGATGAGACGCAGGATGGTCAGGTCCAGTGATCCCAGAGCCTCCAATATCCATTGTTAAGTAAGGAATATACCTTAAATTATAGTAGGATCCCTAATATGATTTGAGGAATTTTCCTGAATTAAGGGTTTTTGGAGTCTCTGGGGGTTTTAGGGTCTTTGGGGTTCAGGGGTAAAGTGCTTAGGAGTTTAGGGTTTAGGGCTGAGCCCCAGCACCCGCAGTACCAAGTCCTGATTGAGTCACAAATCCCAGAGCTTAGGACACAATCCTAAACCCTTATCACCCCAGACAGGGCTGTGGGGGTTCGTCCTGGTGGTTAGATTTTGTTTCAGGTTGCACAAAGGTAAATAAGATCTTTGCCCAAGAGCAGGAACGCAAGTCTAGCAAAAACAGATTTAGGGTTGGATTTCAGGGTTTAGGGCTCCAGGTTTAGGGCTTACGGTTTAGGATTTCAGGGTTTAGTAGGGTTTAGGGTCATATTCTCGGCCCAAATGACAGAACGCTTCAGCTTCCCTCCAGCCCTCCGGCTGTCAGAATCTCTTCAGATCAGATCAACAACAATGAACCCATAAAGCCCCATTTAGGGGTGGAGGGTGCTAGGGTTTCAGGGTTTAGGGTCATTAACCGACGCTAAGAGGAATACCTGCAGCCTATGTAGAGATCTTATCTTAGACTGATACTTTAATCCTTAATCTCGTGACTCTAAAAACCTGAGCTCTAATTCTAAATCTTATACACCAAACCTCATTTCGAAAAGCCTCACCTCCACCGCAGGCTCGTGCTGAGGAACTAAGAAGGCGGATCATGGAGCTCGAGTCATCCGGCTGTGAGAATTTCTGTTTTTTGGGGTTTAAGAGAACCCTGGCCCTACCTAGAGTCTCCATTGTAGTTTCTTTATTGTGGTTAACCAGTTTTATGGTTTGGGTCCTATAATAGAGATTTTGGTTAACCAAAAAAAGGAACTACAATGGAGACTACAGGTAAACCCTAACCCCTGAACCCTGATCCTGGACTTATAAACCCTAAACCCTGAACACTAAAGCTTCGTTTTAATTGCAGTCGTTTGTTGTATAAAGTAGGGTTTAGGATCTCGGCTTCAGGGCCATCCGGATGAGAGTCTTTGGTATTTGTAGGGTCTCACGGTTTGGGGTTTAGACTCTATGGGGGTTAGGGTTTAGGGCCAGCCGGCTGTGAGAATTGCTGTTTCGGGAGGGTCTTACAGCAGGTTGCAGAGGAAACAGGCATTGATGGGATCCACAAGGGTCCTCTTCGTTAGTGTTTCTATACGGTTTATGTGCAGCATTAAAGATGTGGGTGGTTGTCGAAATTAAGGTCCCTTTTTTGGGTACCCTGAATATTAGGTGCCGTACTATATTCGGGACCCAAAAGGTACCGGAATTTTGACAACCACCCATGTGACGTTTTTGGAGCGTTACAGGCTTGAGCCTTGAGGTTCGCAGGACCTCAGGGTTTCGACGGCATGAGTTTGAAGATTCTGGATATTTAGAGTGGGCCCTCAGGGTCCAAGTACCTAATAATCATATACTCTCCAAAATGTAACCTACATAACTACCATCCTAGAACCGAGTACCTAATTATTGATCGTCTTTCGCACGTGGCATCCTCGACAAAAAGAACTGGAATTCAGTGGCTGTATACTGGAGTGAGTCGGTACAGTGAGAACATGTGGGATCTTTCTACCGAGACCCTTCCTGTGAATCCAGACCGCGTAACCCTAAACCCAAACCGCCCTACCCCTTAAACCTCAACCCAAAACCCTAATCCCTCGACACGAAGCCCTAAGGCCCAAACCCGCAACCCCAAACCCAAACCGTAAAACCCATTACTGAAGCTCCAAACTCAAGCAAGGCAAGGCATGAGCAATGTCCAGCGTAAGCAGCGTCTCGGCACGGTTTGGGGGTTTACTTAGGGGTACTTAGAAATATTTTCTAACTTTTTTTATTATATATTCCCTAAGAAACAGCTAAAATTATAATTTTTGCTAGGGTTCTAAGTTCAGTATAGTTTAGGGCTTCTAAGGTACACAGGGTTTGCATTTGTATGGTCTTCTTTCGGAGGCGGTTCAGAGCTCAGGGCGTAGGGTTTGACTGTCTGGGCTTAGATGGTAGTGCTTGCCGGGTCCGAAGTTAGGGCCGATGAAGGGAGTCTGTAGGCTTGGGGGCCAATTGGGGCTTTCAGAGTTCGCCTGATTAGGATTCAAAAGCTATCTAACTCTCGAGTTAGGGCTCAAGTGATTTCCAATACGGTAACCCGATGTAGTTGCACCGAACAGAACGTGTTTCCAAATATGATGACACCGATTATGCACTCTTGTCGACGTTAGGAGCTGAAAGCCAGGTTCGAAGCAAATGAGCCAAGTCAAGACTGACATCCTCAGCCTCTTCAGCCACAGCCTCTCAACTTGAATGCAAGAACCAGAACCGACAAAAGCAAGTATCCCACCATTATTCTTGGGCAAGATCGTGTAGCTTGGGGCCTTAACAATTACCTACCCTATTCTTGGGGTATAGTACACCCCAAACCCCTATTCTAAACATTAAGTCCCCTATAGTACTTCTCAAGTACCACACCTCAAGCCAAGGCTGCTGATCCTACCTGTAGTTTCCATCGTAGTTCCTTTCTTTGGTTCAACCAGTTTTGTGGTTAAGATCAGATCCTATAAGGTCTTTAACCCCCCAAAAAGAAAACAACAATGCAGACTAGAGGTATACCCTATATTGTATGAGGTACCCCAAAGAAGGAACTACGGAGGAGACCAGAGTTACTTGAAGGATCATTGGGGCTTAGTAAGTAGAATTATAAGTACCACAAGTCATTAACCTTAGTGACCTTACTGATAACCCCAATTACTAAGTCCCATGATCCTTTAAGTACACTTTGGGCCCAGCCTAGTGCCTGCACGCTGCAGGAGCGATGACACAGAGCGCATGAAGGGCTACTATGCCCACAGCACGCTGTGGATACCCGGCTGAGACCCGGTTTGGGCGTTTCGGGCAGAATCGCTATGGATTTCTTTTGGATGTAGCTCTTGGAGTCACGGTATGTTATACTTGTTCATTGGGACTTGAGTAATTGCAAGACTCTGCATGCAAAGATGCCAGGCACTTAAAGTTCCTATAGTCGTAGAGAAGGTAAAAAGCCCTCCCTCTCTGTTCACCACTCCCTGCCCGAACCAGCCTGGTTGGCGTGAAGCGGTGAAAGCCAGGGGTGCTCCTCGTGCAAGAAATCTTTGAGGATATCCCCCCGCCTTCTGACTTAAAGACAAGAGCAAGAAGTTTATAGATCTGTTGAGCCCTGTTTTTGTCCCGAAAACGAAACCACCAAATCAATTATGAGTCCGATCCTGCTTCTTCGCTTTGTGACCGTCGAGGAACACTGGCTTCAAGAAGGGCCCTGCGGAGAAGTGAGCCGGTTTAGGATCCGCAGTGCAGTTAAGGGTGCGCATGTAGGGATTCCCTAAACCCCGAACCCTAAACCCAAACGCTAAACCATGAACCCCAGGCTGTTAAATAAGGGTTCAACGGTTGATGATATAATCCTGCATTACCCATAATAAGGAACATCCCATAATTCCCACAGTTTAGGGTCTTTAAGGTAATGCAGGATTTATATCAGCAACAGAAGGAGTAGGAAAAACAGCTCGACACATCCCCGAACATCTCAGCAACTTCGGTCCTCGGTGGGAAGAGCTCCCGCGACTGTACCCTAAGGGTCCATGTACCCAAATAGTATATACTTTGGGCGCAATGTACCCATATAGGGAGTACTTTAAGGCCAAAGTATCTACTATATGGGTACATGAACCCTTAGGGGTAAGGTGTAGGGTTAAGGGTTTAGGGTTGAGCAAATAGATCACAACTTGTTCATGTCTCACCCGCCGTTACGCCTGGAGGTGCCTGTGCTGAAGTCACAAATATCCCACGCCGGGCAGGGTTTCGTGCTGAGGGATATCAAGCACTTTTGTTTGACGGCATTAGTGCTTATTTGCGGAGGTTGTTTTGTTCAACATCTGCCTGCCGTCACAAGGAGTGTCCTTTAAGGGCAGTTGTAGAATTCCAGCAGCGATTCGTGGAAACTCATAGGGATCGTCAATGCGTGTGTTAATTCACCAGCTTATTGAAACCACTCACCACCTTGCCCCTAGACAGCTGACACATCAAACCCTAAGGGTCCATGTACTCATACAGCATATACATTGACCTTAAAGTACTCCCTATATAGGTACATTGGGCCCAAAGTATATACTATTTGGGCACATGGACCCTTAGGGACAAGTGAGCATCAGGGCCTCCTCCGCAATGAACAAGCAGTGGTGCCCCTTTGTTTAAAGGCGTAGTAATTACTCGCTACTTCGCAGGCGTCTTTAACATGTATGCGGCTAGAAAGACGGCCACGCGAGATGGCGATTCCCGGAATCCGGAACACAAATGAGGCCTAATAATGACCAATGCTGTTGTGGGGATTCCTTATCATAGCTATAGTAACTGTGTGTATCCAGGCTCCGACCAGCAGGCAGCCGAAAACCAGAGTCCCTAAAGCGCTCCGTCATTGATTTAGGGCCTCTCGGGGTGTTGGCACGAGGCCTGGTGTGGCATGTATGAGATTCTCATCAACACGTGCTCGCCTTAGGGCTGGTCTGGCTTGGTTTAAGTTCAGTTCTTCGGACATATTCGGACAGGGCTTGGCGCATCTTTCGAGTTGCCGCTTCGAAACATCAGTGCATCAGTTGCCCTATGAAGCTTAAGCCTTGAGCCCAATTGAAGCCCTAAACCCTGTGTTGACTACAAAGACATTTGGTTCGGGCTGCATTGTTGTGGCTTCACGGTTGAGGGTGTACAGGGCTTCACCAGGCTTCTTGTTGAGGGTCTCCATGTAAGGGATTTCATCTGTCCTGCAGTTGGGAAAAGGCGTTCAACAAAATCCTGAACCCTGTACCCCAAGTCTTCAACCCCAAACCCTTTGCCCTAACGCTAAACCCTAAACCTTGAACCCTAATTAAACCCGACCCCACACCCTAGTGGGCTCCGAACCCTGAACCCTAACTCTAACGGTTTAGAGTTTAGGGTTTAGGGTCTAATTAAACGTTGAACCCAAATTAAACCCTACCCCACCTGTGGCCCCAAACCCTACAAAATAGTAGGTTATGACCCCTTAATTAGAGGGTAGAACCCTTAAAACGGTAGGTTTTCAAATTTTCGGATCCCAAGGTAAACCCTAAACTCCACCCTAAATCCCAAATCCCTATGCACTAAACTCCTGACCCCGGAGCCCCTAAACCCCTAAATCCTAATGGCCTTCGGTGTTGGCTGAGCCGAGGCCCCAGCATCCCACGGAGCCGGGGAACTACTACCGCGTGCCTGCCCTAAGGGTCCAGGTATCTCCTTATGATCATAGGGATCCTTAGGGGTGTAGGGGGAGGGGGGGTAGGGGGCCTTAAGGCCCATAATAAGGACTAATAAGACCTATTTAAGGAAATATAGTCCCCTACACCCCTAGGAGGGTCCGGAATCTCCTACAGACAGCCCTTGGGTCTCTTTGGGGCCTCAGAAACCCTCAGTTTTGAGGTTCCCCAATTTGTTAGGACCCTTAGGGTGGGTCGAGCTTGCTTTGGCGTGCCCTTTTTAAGCAACTTTTAGGGTTTGGGGTTTAGGGTTTTAACTAATTATCAGGGTTTGGGGTTTAGGGTTTTTAACTAATTATTAGGGTTTGGGGTTCAGGGTTTTAGCTAATTATTATAATTAGTGTTTGGGTCTTAGGGTTCATTTTTAGGGCGTGGGGGGGTTTAAGGCCCAGGTTTGAGGGTTTGGTTTGTGCATGTGGTGTTTAGGGTTGGGAAGGTTGGAGTTCAAGTTTCGGGTTTCAGGGTTTCTGTTTCTGGGTTGAAGGCTGTTCAAGGTTCCCGATGGAGGACTTAAGATTGTAGTGAGATCCATGGCGCTGCCCTTTAAGGGTTTAAGTTCAAGGTTGTGGAAGCATGCAGGGATTCGAGAGAGTTCTGCAGAAGGGATCTATCATGGGAGGAGTCTGAGCCCTGACTTAATAAGTAAAGACATCGAAGTATACAGCTATCTTACTAGTAGGGCTATATACTATAAGTTCCATGACCCTGTATGTAATTCCTAGTAGTAGAGTAGGTAACCTTTAACCTTTTTGGGCTAGTATAGTCCCTATATAATCCCTATGTATCCAAAAAGGATAACCTTTAGCTCCCCATGACACCGACAAGTAGGAATTGATCCTGTGAGAGTTGTAGCAAAGTTCTGGGTTTGGTCCGGCTTCGGTCATCCGGGCTGGGGTTTCTGATTTCGGATTTTGGGGCGTTGAGTTTGAGTCTTACAATACCCTAAACCCTACCTCGGGATCCGAATACCAACCGTTTTAAGGGTTCTACCTTCTAATGAAGGGGTGATAACCTACTATTTTGTAGGGTTAGCCTAAGGCTGTAGCCCCGGAGCGCAAAGAGATAGGTGCTGCAACGAACCTCGGATCTGAGAGATACTCGTTCCCGTAAGGTTCAACTTTGCATGTTAGCTTCATATTGTTCCTCATTCCTTAGTTATTATATAGATATAGACTATATAAATACATATATATATATATAGATATATATACCTATACTTACTTTAAAGAAGCGGGGCCCTATATCATAGCTCAGCCCAAGTTGGGTGCCTCTTCTTTCCTTGAGAGGGGCTCACAGGTCTGTTGCAGGCCGACCACTGTTTAGGGCTTTGGGGTTCAGGGCTTTAGGGTTTAGGAGTTTGGGTGGTCGGGGTGTGAAGTCCATGAACTGGAACACCAAGCTAAACACCGTACTGCAGAGTCGCAAAACTTCCTTAGGGTTCACTTGATATTTAAAACAAGAATATTCCAAAAGGCGCTCCAAACCCCTAATCGATAAGGCACCCGTAATATCAGTTTGCCACAGGAATCCATCCTACATCCTACACTCTGAGCCTGGAGCACTATATGCCCTAACCCCTGCAAAAGCCTAAATCTCCCAAACCCTGAGGCCTACGATTCAGGGTGTATGTAAGCTTCAAGCCGTACTCAGATCGTATACAGCCCATAACACCCCAAAAGCCTTGCGACAAAAATCCGCACCACAACCCCAAAATATGTTACCCTTCGCCTATGCCTTCGTAAACCTCCCAAGCTAAAGAGCATAAACAGTACGCAGACCCCATCAAATCCCGTAACGCGATCCTACAAGTTTCAATTGCCCTGAACTCCCCACCCCACCCCACTCCCAATACGCTCCCGAAGCCCCACACCCGCAAGCCTAGACTACCACAGAATGTCCTGTAAGAGCAGCCAACAATGTAATCAACTTCATTAGCCCGAAACGTAGGGGCGCCTCGCTATTCTGCCCGGCACGTGGGGATCCCAGAGTATCCGAGCCCTACGAATCTTTCTGCAGTGGCGTAGGATAGTCGTGTCATTTGCAGTTTTGCTGAGTTTATTTGGATTGATGGTAATGGTAATTAATATTGCCCAATCAAGATGCGAGGAGAGCAACAGCGAGTCAAATGTAAGAAGATTTTTGACGCTTGAGGTGGTGCGACAAGTGCGATGCCTGTTTTCATCGGCATACAAGCCGCATCCCGAACTGCCCGTGTCAGTGGAAGTCTGCAACAAGTTCTGGAGATTGCAAATCAACCCTTAAAGGGCGGCAAGCAAGCAAGCAAATGTAACTTCACACGAATACGGCAGGTAGAAACGCATGTTCCACAAACCAGTTCTCTACTACATAGCGGGTTTTACAGGGTTTTGTTGTTTGCTGAACACCGAAACCCCCAGAAACACGGGGGCAAGTTGTCTTCCATTCGAGGCCCGCAGCTTGGAGTGGTGCTTTTCTCATAATTAATGTCTACTAGAACCTACCTATAGTCTCCAGCGTAGTTCCTGTTTTGGGGATACCTTACAGGATCCTCAGAATAACATTGGTTAAACCTGAAGTCTATAACGATGTGGGGAAACCCTCAACCTAAGCCCTAAACCCTCGAAAAAGCATAAGCCAGGAGCCTTGAACTACAACAACAATTAATCATAAGCCCTAGACGCTGAATCCCGTGAGCCCTACTTGGAGGATCATGTGAATTAGTAATAGGGTGATAAGTACCCTAAGCAGGGTTATAAGTAATTATAACTATAGTTCCCTCACTTATAATAACCCCAATTACTACGTCCCATGATCCTTAAAGTAAATCCCTACACCCTGAACCTCCAACTTCTAACGATATGGGGGACCAGGATGATCGTGGATCCCGAGAAGCGCAAGTCTTGGCCTCAGCTCGAAGACCTGACATTATGAGTAAACTACTTAAAGGATCATGGGACTTAGTAACTGTGGTTATAAGTACGGTAACTACAGTTCTAATTACTTATAACCCCAATTAAGGTACTTATAACCCTACTTGCTTTGTCCCATGATCCTCCAAGTATGAGGTTTCTTGAAGGGGTTGCTGCAAGGTGTTCCTAAGGGGTCCTCCAACATTACTTCAAGGGCTTCGTATATGGTTTCCATAAAGGGTTGAGTGGGGCTAAGGGGAGAAAGTTTGAATAGGGCTAGTCAGAGTGTGTAGACTAAACAGGTTCGGGCACCGTCCCTGTCAAAACGGCACCGTCCCTTTCAAACCAGGCCGTAAGCTGAGTCAGTCATATCTTGCCACGAACCTCGTTGGGAATACTCAGGTACCCCTCGGCTTAAGTTTGCACCAGCACGAAATAGTGAGTTAAGTCAGCACCTGGGCTTGCATCGAAAAAAGTTAATTTTGACTCCGCGTGCTGCCTCACGACGCTGAGAACCCTACAACCCGGATGCCCCAAGGCCCAATTGAACAAGACACAGGGCCAAACCAAGAATCCCGGCAGAGTGCAGGGCTTAAGGTTTAGGTTTAGGGTTTAGAGCTTAGCTCCTAAGCACTTAGATGTTGATCTACTTGAAGGATCATGGGACTTAGTATAACCCCAATTAAGGTACTTAAAGTCCTACTAACTCAGTCCCATGATCCTTAAACCCTAAACCCTTATGGTACCCCTTATAGATCCCTTTTAAGGAACCCTTTAAGGAACCCTACTAACTCAGTCCCATGATCCTCCAAGTAGATCTTCGTTTAGGGTTTCCCTACCCGGCCCGGAGCTGCTCGCCCCAGAACCCGTTAAAGGGAACTCCAGAAAGTTGGAATAGGGGCTTTAGGGTTTAGGGTTTAGGGGTTTAGGGGCTTTAGGGTTTAGGGGCTTTAGGGTTTAGGGGTTTAGGGGCTTTAGGGTTTTGGGTTTAGGGGTTTAGGGGCTTTAGGGTTTAGGGGCTTTAGGGTTTCGGGTTTAGGGGCTTTAGGGTTTAGGGTTTAGGGAGCTCCAGAAAGTTGGAATATGGAATAATGGTAGGATCCCCTATAGTTTACCTTAAAGGGGTTAGGATAATGATATTCCAACTTTTCTGGCTTCTACTGTAAGGCGCTCTCTGAATGCTGAGCTTGCCAATGGGCGCTTGGCCATGATCGCGATCTTCTTCATGTGGATCTTTGCCGGTGCCTCGGGAGCTTTGCCGTTTAAATACAGTAGCCGGAGTAAGTACGTGTAATTCCCTAGGTTTCTTCCTTAAAGTTGCATTGTACTGTACTGGTAGTATACCCCCTCCAAAACCGCTTCTGGCTATGCTTAGGCCCAAGGCTCTCTGTGTCCAGTCGTAGTGCCCGAAAGCAGTCATCCAAGCTACCGGGGCCTGCGTCATCATCGTCATGCCACCAACCCTCTGCCGTGAGCGTCCGGAAGTCGACATCGTGAACACCCTGGCCCTGAACCCACCCGAAGTCCTAAAGCCCTGTTCATATACCCTAGGACCCAGAGGTTTAGGTTCCCTTATAACCCCCTTTAAACCAAAAAGGGCACCCTTTTTCTTCCTAGGTTACTCTTGGGTCTAGTACCTGTCATCGCCATTGCCATCGATGCCACCCCAGCCTCTTATGGAACCTTTAACAGAACCTGTAAGTTTCTAAACTATACTGTTTGCTCTGGCCACCCTATGGTTCCCCCAAAACCCCTATAGAAGCCCCTAAGGCTAAGGCCCTGATTACAACTTTATGCCGACTATACTTGTTTCACATGTTTACTATGATCATCATCACTGGGTTCAGCGTCAAATCTCTGAGGATGGTCTCACCGGACAAGCCTGGGGTGAGTTCAAAGGACCGCCTACCGCTTAGGTGGACGGCTTGGGCTGATTGCAAAGTACCGTGTAATGTGTAGGTCTCTCAGCATGCTCACGGGGCTGCAATTGCAGATTTAACTGTGAAGTTGTACTAATAAGACTAGGTCCCAAACTAGCCCCTTAATAGCTTACAGTGTTACTAGCCCCTAAATAACATTCAGTCTTACTAGCCTTAATAACTTACAGTCTTGCAGTTGCATTGCATTGAACCGCAGGAAGGGACGAATCCCTAAACCCTAAACCCCTAAACCCTAAACCCCTAAACCCTAAACCCTAAACCTTGCGACATCTCTGTCTATGTATTTGGGGAGTGCAGTGCTTGAGCCGGGCTCCGGGTTGCACACAACGGGAAGCTCCGAGGGGGGGGGGGTCCTTTAAGGGATCATTTTCGATTTTAAAGGATCCTTTACGGGTTCCTTTAAGGGATCATCTTAAAAGGGATCTTTTAAGGGATCATTTTAAATTTTAAAGGATCCTTTAAGGGCTCCTTTAAGGGATCCTTTATTGGGTGTGTGTGGGGGGCCGGGGGTGGGGGGAAAGGGGGAAAGGGGGGGGTGGCCGGAATCACTGGACAGGCTTCGAGGTGCCTTTGCCTACACTGCACTAGGGAACCCGAAGCATGGTAGCAACAAGCATTAAATCCCCTATATAATATGTTTGTTTATATATAGATATATACATATATACATATATATATATATGTATATATATACATGCTTATTCGCTTTGGTATATATATATATATATTCTTATTCGTTTATTTGTGTATACATGTGTATATATATATGTAGTTGTTCGGGCCTCCGTATAGCTAAGAGAGGTTGCTTAAGACGGGGGGCTTCACTGTCTTGAGTGTGGGATGACTTATTCTTCTTAGGGCTCTGGAGCCCTAAACCCTAAAACCCTAAACCCTAAACCTTAACGGTTAGGGTAGCCCAAAGCTCGACCCTAGGGCCTCTCGAAACTTTACGATGTTGGGGTCTAAGGTTTAGGGTTTAGGGTTCAGGGTTTAGGGGTTTAGGGGTTTAGGGTTTAGGCACGGTTTTGGGGGGTCTAAGGGTTTAGAGTCTATCCTCTAGGACTCTAGGTCTAAGCAGCCAAACTCAAACATCAAACCCTAAAGCCGAAACAAACCGAAGAATACTCTTGACCGCCAAGTCGTATTTCACGGTTCCCAGTCGGCAACCGAGCGGACGAAGCACCAAATCGGCTCGGGGTTGTGCACGAGCGGTTCAGCTAGTGAGATACTTAAATATATGGTCACCCCCCCCCCCAAGATCTACATCCGCCTCTTCCACACAATTCCACAGGTTGCTTCTCTACATTGGTCGACTACTCATATATGCCGAAAACACCGTAAATTCCGATACAATTGTGCTTTACTCCATGTGCTTGCAAACAGTACTGCTACAAGTCGCGGGTTTGATATGTGTAAAAGTCTGGCGCCGAATCTCGGCAGCAGATTTATGGTAGTTTATATGTTGGAGAAGCTGAAATGCTGGAGGGCGTGCTATTTTTGTTCAGGTAGTACTAAAAAACCTCGTGTTTTTTGCGTTTTATGGTGTGTTATTTAACGACATTCCTCTAATAATAAAAATACTATTGTCTTTCTTACGAGAACGTCTGTGTGCGTGGGCCATCTCTTTCCCGCTGCTCGTGAGCGTCCGATTCTGATGCGGCCTAATAGCTCTAGCATTTGATTTATGAGTTACGAAACACAAAGAGCTCCTTTCATGTCTTGTCCGTTATACACGGAGGAAGTCGAATATACGGGCGCATTTATTTTTGAAGCAATACTCCAATAGTTGTTCTTTGCCTCATAAAAAATGGGAAAGCTCCCCTGGAGTTGGAAAGTTCATGTGCATATGCGGGCGCACAAGAAGGCTCGTCTGCAGCAAGAAGTAAGAGAGCTCTTGCAACCTTCCAAACATGGAGCAGGACTAATTACGACTGGCTGCATTGATACGTATCAATCACAAGGCAGGGGCTCCTTAACCTTGTAAAACAAAGTAAAATGGCACTTCATGGAAGAAAACTCCTCTTTATGTTGTGAGTCGATATTAACGGCAGCCATGTGCATAGCAATCGCTATCTATTTTTGAGGGTACTCATTTGGGCCATGAGTTTTCATTCGGTTAACTCTTATTAATGATGCTGTCCTATACCCCGGAGAAGATGCCGATCGCTATGTCCATGGCTGTTTCTCTAATTGCTGTCATAGAACGTAGCGGAAAAAGTAGCTCTCTTCAACCTTCAAGCGACACTCCCCAGATGTGATCAAGAAACAAAGAGAAGCTTGCTTACTGGTATCTTTTATTAAACGGGCAAGAAGCATAAGACTTGTATCGGTTTCTACACCTCCCTCACATCCTGACAAAGCGATACCGGTCCTTCTGTATGTGACTGTGGTTTAAACGCTGTCATAGTTCGTATCACAACATGAAAAAGAGCTCTCTTCAGTCTTCAAAGACTACAGGTGACATCGTAGAATTCTCTTCTGGGTTAGCAGGAATCTTCATGTCTCTTGCTTGATAGGTATGAGGATGTCTCATAGGAAACCGAATAGGAAGTCTCCATTGTTTCTGATGATAGCAAGATGCAAACAGTTTCCCACAGTCTGGATCTGTAGGCGGTGCAGCTTGCCGAAGAATGGCCAAAACCATTTTCGAGAAAGCTCAGGTACTGGAGCCAGTGCTGCTGGTGCCATAGATCTACCAACCAACGAAAACATACATGAAATAAACTATGCAACGACTAGGCCTTTTTCATACTTACCTAACAAGAGCAATGAAAACCGTTGTTGTTCCAGAAGACACATAAATCATTACTTCCAGTCCTTGACAACGGTTGAAAGCACACAATTATCTTGTGATGCAATATATCCTGTCCTGGACATCAGAAAACACTGTGATGCTCAAGAAACTTCCAAAATTTCCAGCCCTGAAACTCACGAAACACTGTACTGCTCAAAAAAATCCCAAAATTCTGGCATCTATGGCCAGGCCGGGGGCAGATTCCTTAAAAGTTTGGAATTTTTTGAGCATAGCAGTGTTTCGTGCGTTTCAAGGGTTGGAAAAGTTGATTTTTTTGAGCATTACATGTTTTGTGCGGTTGAACCGCACCTCGTCCGGGTGGATTTCCATGGCTTCGTGTGCGGCAAGATTTCAATAGGCTTGGAGTCACACTTGATTGTGCACAGGTGCGCACTTATCACATATCGCATGTCCCTCTTCACTAGACCCTCTCATAAACACTCACTGGCTCAAGATTTCGGCTGTGGGAGAACGAGACGGACCAGGCGGTTTGGGTTTTAGGACCAGCATCACCGGGGGGTTTGGGGGCGGACAAGACACGCACATCATGAGCCTCAGCGGAGCTGCTTGGCAGTGCAATAACTGGAGCCGCTACCCCATGACCTCGTTGTTGAGTGGTGCATTAAGCAAATTCATTTCTTTTTGACCATGATCAATCTCAAAGACCATTTCTAACCAGGCGGTTTTGGTTTTAGGACCAGCCCCGAAGCCGACTGATGCTCATGAGGCCACGGCTGATGCTCATGTTTCTACACGTCCTCGAGTTTCCAGATTCCAGATTTGCAGGATAAGTTCCAGATTCCAGATTTCCAGATTTGCAGGCTCTAGGTTTTCAGATTCCAGATTCCAGATTTCCAGATTTGCAGGCTCTAAGTTTCCAGATTCCAGATTTTCAGATTTGCAGGCTCTAGGTTTTAGATTCCAGATTCCAGATCTCCAGATTTGCAGGCTCTAAGTTTCCAGATTCCAGATTTCCAGATTTGCAGGCTCTAGGTTTTCAGATTCCAGATTCCAGATTTCCAGATTTGCAGGCTCTAAGTTTCCAGATTCCAGATTTCCAGATTTGCAGGCTCTAGGTTTCCAGATTCCAGATTTCCAGATTTGCAGGCTCTAAGTTTCCAGATTCCAGATTCCAGATTTCCAGATTTGCAGGCTCTAAGTTTCCAGATTCCAGATTCCAGATTTCTGGAAATCTGGAAACTTAGGGTGAGCAAATCTGGAAATCTGGAATCTGGAATCTCTGGAAACATAGTGCCTGCAAATCTGGAAATCTGGAATCTGGAAACCTAGAGCCTGCAAATCTGGAAATCTGGAATCTGGAAACTTAGAGCCTGCAAATCTGGAAATCTGGAATCTGGAAACTTAGAGCCTGCAAATCTGGAAATCTGGAAACCTAAGTACTGCAGAAAGCCGGAAATCAGGAAATCCAGACTCCGAAAACCTGCAGACGTAGATCTTGGGGGGGGGGGCGAGCAAATATATATATATATATATATCCACAATAAAGTCTTAATTATGTGTTCGTGCACCTGTTTGGTGGCAGACCTATCGCTACATCCATGGAGAGAAAAATGCAGTATAACAGCTGTTCATTCAAATTAAGACAGATCATATGTAATCACAAATAATCCATCATTGATATTGATACATTGGAATATTTTCGACTTGGTATTTATGCGAGCATATATGCCTCAGGTTTATTCACAGGTATGACCTAATTGTCTGCATGTATGTATGTTTTGATGTAATTAACATGTACTCACACATACCCATACAATCGAGATGGATGGGCACATATTTTTACAATCACAACTGAGTTGTGATGCGACAAATTCTCCTTCCTGTATATACACATAGACACATGTGTCGAAGCAGATGGACACATATGTATGGCACATGTTAGATTAGGAGTTGCAAAAAGGCAAGCTGTTCCTATGATTCTATGCTCGAATCAACATGCGCTTGCGAGGGCTGTGAATGACATAGATGCACCTTTCTGTGTATGTTCCTCTTCAGTTTTGACTCCAGGTTTGCTCGTGATCTTGTTCCTTGGTCGCTCCAGAGCTTCAAGCTTTTCCGAGATTCAAAGACTCAATCCACAGGCCTGGCTCCAGGCTCAGAGGGCTGGGCTATAAAGTCCGTGGCTTTGGGGCGGGGGGGGGGGGGAAATACAAAAAGAAAAAAAACTGATACCGGTTGCCCCTTCATGTTTTTTTTTTTTTTTTCCCCCCCCCCCCCCCCCCCCCCCGGTCCAGGATCCCTAGACCAGGATCCTTTGGCTTCGGGGCCTAGGCTTTCTTTTTTTCGCTCTATATGCACTGTGCGCGCGCCAGATTCCCGGCAGAAGCTTTCAGCTCCGTTTGCATTCTTTGTTGTATTGGTTCCAAACTATATACAGCATAGATTTTTGTGGGCCTCACACAAGTTCCTGTATATGCATCAAGTAGATATGCGATTCTAGTGACATCTTTGCTCACAGTGCGAAAACGGAAAGCCGAAAAACTCGGGCCTGTAGTGTGTTATTTTCTGTATATCTATATATCTATATATCTATATATATATCTCTATATATATATATATCTAACGAGGCGTTGCTTTTCTGCCGTAACGAGCCATTTGAATGACTGGGCTTGCTATTAACTGCAGAGATGCATCAATTGACGTGTTGCTCGCAAAGTGTCAGAAAAATGCCTTGGGCTGGGTGGGGGTTGCATGGCTGGACACAGAAATGTGTCGTGATCGAGAAAGTCCGAGCTTTAAGTACTTGCCGGTAGGACGAAGCGCAGCTGCCACACGCCTCGATGCACTGCTTAGCTCATTGTGCCAGGCTGCCACGAGCATTGTACCACAAATCAGGTTGACTCCGATCATCTTCTTGGCCTTTAAGATGGTGACGACACAGCAGGTCATGATGATGATGATGATGCCGTGACGTTGATGGTGCTGGCGATGAATATGGTCATTGTGATGACGACGATGATGGTGATGACGGTGAGTGCCCTGGCGATGTTCGTCTTGATTGTGATGGTGGCAGCGATGTTGATGGCTGCGACTGCTGCTGCTGCTGCTGCTGCTGCTGGTGCTGCTGCTGCTTCTGGTGGTGGTGGTGGTGGTGGTGGTGGTGGTGCTGCTGCTGCTTCTGCACGGTGATACTGGACTATTCACCGGTGATGCTGGTGGCGATGGTGATGCTGCCAATGTGCT
Organism: Symbiodinium sp. CCMP2592; assembly: GCA_905221615.1. Classification (NCBI taxonomy): domain Eukaryota; class Dinophyceae; order Suessiales; family Symbiodiniaceae; genus Symbiodinium; species Symbiodinium sp. CCMP2592. Next base: position 390,203 of record CAJNDT010000757.1, on the reverse strand, counting down.
GGTGATGGCGATTATGATGTTGATGGTGATCATGACTATGGGGAGGACGATGAAGATGAAGATGATGATGATGATTGCCTGTACTGCTGCTTTTGTTGTGGGTGATGATGATGAGGGTCAGGAGCAGGACGCCGACGACAACGGTGATTCATGTGCTGGTGGTGATTGTAGTAGTGGCATTGCTACTGATGACAGCAGAGAAGATTTTACACCTGGGTCGTGGCTTCCGGAACCAGGGCGTCTAAGAATGAGTGCGCATGAGGATGCGTTCCGCGGCTGTTCTTTCGAAACGAACTTCTCATGCGAAGGTAAGTTAGTGCACATGTGCGGGTAATGTATACTCCGAGTGCCGAGAAAGGTGCCATACAGCAATTTTGTTTGAAGTTTTGGATCAGCGACTGGAACCCTGACCCTAACCCAGAGTCACAGTACCAGAACAAAGCCTTGGTCCGTCGTTGGTGCTCTTCCAACGTGGAGAGTGGAGCGAGATGACTTCGACACCGCCACCACAAGTCACGGCCGTGTGGGTCAAAGAAGGGGCGTGGACCCCGGCAAGTCATTGAATTCTCGGAGGGCTTGTATATATGTGTTCGGGATGTAAGGCTGTGTAGAGTTTAGGGATACGCAAGATAGTACTCGTACCGAAGGTATCCTACCATCATTTGAATTGAGATCGCATCTGGGCAGAGGGCTTGACGTTTAGGACGGGTTGCGGGTTAGGGTGCTGTTAGCCGTGCTGAAGACCACTCATTGACACTCTCCGTCAGAGCATGGCCATGCAGATGAAGATGTTTAGCAGAGTTTCAGAAACGAAGGGCTTCTGGTTCAGAGCTTAGGGTTTAGGGCTTTGGGTTTAGAGTTTTAGGGAATTGGATGTCGGGCTGAGGGTAGGGTTTAGGAACTCGCTTGCAGACCGTTTTCTACCCAAGTTGGCCCTTGGCCTTTGCCGGTACCCGCCTCAGGTCTTGCACATATTTTGGGGCTTATACGGCTTGTACCTTAAGGGTCCATGTACCCTGATAGCCAAATAGTATAAACTTTGGGCCCAATGTACCTATGTAGGGAGTACTTCAAGGCCAAAGTATGTACTGTTCGGGCGGGTGGACATATAGGCTTCTGTCGCATCAGCTAAGTATGGTCTTTGCTTCTCCCAAAGGGTCCAAGTATCCTCTTGGTATATACTTAGACCCCCCAAATACCCTATAAGTTAGAAGCTGCCCCCACCCTGCAATAGTGGTATAATAGGAATATAATAGGGCCCTAATATGATATTAATATAATCCTTATGGTCACTATTACAGGGTGGGGGCAGCTTCTAACCTATAAGTATATACTATAAAGATACTTGGACCTTTTGGGTCTGTTCAGGATGTCAGGCGTCGGAATTGGGAGCTAGCGCTCTCGGGTCGGTGACCTGCGAACATCCCTACACCCTAGCCCTAAAACTTCAAACTTGAACCCGTAAATCTTGAAGCCTAAACCCAAACCCTAAATCCTTTTTTTTAGGCCTTTGGGACTTTGGGACATTTTATATTTTCCTTTATTTGGGCTTAATAGGACCCTATTTACAAATAACTTTCAGAGGCTTTACAGGGCCAACCTAGCCTTACTCAATGCACCGTGAAGCCAAAGCCTTGAACCCTAAACCCTAAACCCAAAGCCCTAAACCCTAAACCCTAAACCCTAAGCCTTTCGAGGTCCCAGGGGTTTCTATCTTCAATGGCGACAGCTCCTGTGTCGGCCCCGGTCTTCCTAAGATGTAATCTACTTAGGGGTACTTAGAAATAATTTTTAGTTTTTGGTTATTATATTCCCTAAGAAACAGCTAGAATTCTATTTTTTGCTTGGGTTCTAAGTTCAGTATAGTCTAGGGCCCTAAATAGTTAGAATCGGGTTCCTTTCAAAGGGGGGTCTATAAGGGCAGTTATAGGGATTTAATATAGGGGCCGTAATAGTTAGCTATACCATGTTTGGGGGCTCTTTTTATACGTCAAGACACTATTCGAATGATAAAGGCTCCATATTAATTTAACGTACTGTCATGCAGTATAGTGTATTGCACTATATTATCATGCGTTAATACTTATTGCAAGGAAATGTGACGTACTACAATGTACTAGATGTATCTTACATGTACGGTAACTTACTACAATGTATTACCATGTACTACACTGTCCTAAAATGCACTATAATTTACTATAGTAAGACTCTAGGACTTCAGAGGATCTCCGAACTATGAAATCTATAGGCCTTTTCCAAACCCAGCTCTCATCCCTTGACCCATCTTCCCTTCCCGACAAAAAAGAGAAACTAGTGAGGGATAAGCCTTAAGCGGTGGTCGTCCGCAGAATAGTATATGCATGAAGCCCTGTGACGGCTTCTACACGTTACACCAAATTCTGATAACTTAGACTACTGATCTTGGCAGAGTGCGCCAAGAGAATCTACTCGGTCAAGTAGACTTGACTAGATGATTGTCGCTAAAGCTAGTTGGTACCTTTTGGTGTTTTGCCTTTTTGGGTCATGGTTTCTTGATTTGGGATCTCACAACATTTGTTGCTGCCTTCTAGAGGGGGGAGTAGTGTCGTGTCCACGTGACATAGTACTGTCACGCACACACCCATATCCTCCCAAGCCCGAAATGTAAGCTTTACATTTCAGGCCCACAATGCTAATCTTAGCCAGCACATCTCTGAACTCCGAGAATCAAGCCATCCCTGAATCCTCAACCCACAGAGCCCAATAGCTATCAAGTGAGAAACGGTCCTCTTATTGCGAACGGATGTCTACTTCGGTTGTTCACCTACCACAGAGGCTCCATGTATATCGACATATGGGTGTATATGAAGCATTTTATAGCATAGTCTTTGGCGTGACACAGGCTCCGAGAGGTGCTTTGGAGAAATTACTGCATACTAGCAAGGTGCATGGACGTTACCAACGTTACCCCCAGACAATCTAAACCCAATCCTTCGCAAGCGGAGGCCAAGATGTGGGAACGTTTGCATTGAATTTGGCAAGAGAGCTTGGCCTGCACAAGGGAGGGTTTAGGGGTTGCCACGTTTCAGGGGTTTAGAGTGTTCGTGTGTGTGTGTGTGTATGTAATTATGTATGTATGTATGTATGTATGTATGTACATGGTGTATTTTTCGATATATAGGTTCTGAGGGGGAGTTTGGGTTTCACATTTGTGTGCAGGGTTCTGGGTCGTTGAGGGAGCTTGAGGGTGCTTTCAGGGCCTAAGCCTTACTGGAGGGCCTCTACAATTAGAATAGGGTTTTGGGTATGTTATACTATAAGTATAATAAGGAACTCCCCCAAAAAACAAAACAAACCTACTCTGATTATTAAGGCCCCCTACATTAGATTGTTCTTTCAGGTTGAGAGGTTCGGTATTGCAGTAAGCGCTCGGTGACAAGGTTCGCAGATAAGGGTTAGTGGAATCTGCAGTGCAGGTGGGAAGTTGACCAAGTGAACCCTTAACCTGAGACCGGCCTGGAGTTCCTCGTTTTGACAGACACCAACTTAAAGGATCATGGGACTTAGTAGTTGGGTTTATAAGTTTATAAGTGTGGTAACTACAGTTATAAGTGCGTATAATCCCAGTCAAGGTGCTTATAACCCTACTCACTAAGTCCCATGATCCTCCAAGAAGAAGGCCGCCAAGAATACAAACAGACAAGTTTAGCAACAGGCAGCCCCTGGATGGGGAGCAGACGGTCTGATCTGTTGTTGGGGCTTTGTGCCACTGTCCTGAGGGGAAGGCATGTTACAATTCCTGGTGCATTATCATGAGCTGCAGAGAATATGGCACCGCAATACAGGCTCTCAAATCCAAGGATCCTTCTTACAGGTGCTCCTGGATTCTTGGATAAACAACCCTTAGATGAAGAAGCCAGGACTATGTTTTGGGGTTCGGAGTTTCGGATCATGTCGGATTTAGGGAAACATTTCGTGGTAGGTAGACTGACAAAACTCAGTGGGATTTGCATTTGCAGCTGTGCGCTACCGTACGGTTAACAACATTGTATTCAGTACATCGTATCCAGTTCCTTACACCCACAACTCAGAACCGCATGTCGTTCACCGGAAACCGCTAGACGTTCCTGCGAAGCTGTGACAGTTTGATTGGTCTCAGCTGAATCAGCCAAAACAATTACAACTCCACCGTATATGGACATGCCACCTCAGGCGTTACTGGGTGATGTCAAGGAGCAGGATGGTCTAGATCCTGACAAGACTCCATTGTCGCTCGGCTTGTGGCATGAGTGCTTGGGCGATGAAACTGAAGCCGACTCGTTTGTTAGTGTAACGCCGTTGAAGTAGCAGTGTTGCAGCGATGAGAGTGACACAGCCCGTTTCCGCATGCGAACTCCAAACACTTGCCCGTCGATGCGCTTGGAGCCCCATGCCAACAAGAAGTAGTCAGAGCCAGTAGCAGTGGTGTTAGCTGTCGCTGGCATCTCCGTCGTCGTCGCTGGGTTGTTGTGGTCGCCGTTGTCGCACGCGTCGTCCTCGTCGTAGTGCCGTGGTGGTGGCGGCGGTGCTGGTGGTGGTAATAGTGGCAGCAGTTGCTGTAGCAGTGGCAGGGATCGTAGTTTTCACAGATTGCCCACTCGTCGGATTGGTCGCAATCGCGTTTGGGGTCGTCGTCGTCGTCGGAGTGAGTAGTAGTAGTAGTAGTAGTAGTAGTAGTAGTAGTAGTAGTAGTAGTAGTAGTAGTAGTAGTAGTAGTAGTAGTAGTAGTAGTAGTAGTAGTAGAGTAGTAGTAGTAGTAGTAGTAGTAGTAGTAGTAGTAGTAGTAGTAGTAGTAGTAGTAGTAGTAGTAGTAGTAGTAGTAGTAGTAGTAGTAGTAGTAGTAGTAGTAGTAGTAGTAGTAGTAGTAGTAGTAGTAGTAGTAGTAGTAGTAGTAGTAGTAGTAGTAGTAGTAGTAGTAGTAGTAGTAGTAGTAGTAGTAGTAGTAGTAGTAGTAGTAGTAGTAGGCGACGACGACAGCTTCGATTAGTCGCGTTGTTCTAATTAAGAGGCCCCCTACAGTAGTATTGAGCCTTTGGCCCGAAATTCACCCAAGACTAGTATTGAAGGGACAAGACTGGACAAGACTGCAACACAGCTAGGTCTCATTCCGGGTAATTAACCTTATGGAGTCGCCAAAGGCTTTAATTGCTGCACTGCTGCCCGCTTTTCCTCCTCCTCCTCCTCCTTCTGGGTTTACTCCTTTTTCTTGAGCTCCGAGCTCGGGTTCTTCTAGCCTAACTCGTGCTGTTCTTCCTACTGCTGCGTGTAATTACGTTTCCTCGCTTCCCTGCTTTCATTCTTTTGGTTCGTGTTGCTTTTATGATGATGTGACTCCCTAAACCCTAAAGCCCTAAACCCTAAACCGTAAGTGCGAGCGACACTGCTCTCTGTATCTGGGTGATTGTCAAAATTATGGTCCCTTTTCGGGTCCTACTATAATACGGCACCTATTATTTAGGGTACCCCAAATGGGACTCTAAATTTGACAACTACCCATCTATAAGCTCTGCAGTTCTTTTGCAGGAGCCTGCGTACTTTGGAACAGGGTTTGTGGTATGGGAGTTTTCGACAATAGGGCACCCTAATTATAGTACCCTACATCGTAGGATCCTTATCATAAGGACCCCAAAATAAGGTACCCCTCATTTTCGGAAACTCCCGTATATTGTGATACTTGTGTATTCGGCAGCCCCTCAGGAATATGCGGCAAGTTGTGAAAGCCCTGAGGATGACAGCCCTTAGAGGAATCTTTGATTTCATAGTTACGCACTTAGGGATGTTTGTTCATGAGTTTAGGGCTCTTGATTCAGGAATTTAGGGCTTTTGTTTGGAGATCTGAAACCCACATCTCTCTCAGCAGAGGCTGTCTAAATCCATGGACGGCCTACCCGAGCCCTGGTGTTCAGCCGGCTGCCCAAAGAATGCCATTATGTGGTTTATGGTTCAGGGTTGGAAGGCCCCTTAGTAGCGCTTTTCCACGGGACTCGCAACCCCAGGATCGACGGCAGACGGCTTGTCGGGCTTTTGAAACGTATCGTAAAGCTTTGTTAGGGCTTCAGAGAGTTTAGAGAGGTTTTTGATGCTTAATGCTTACAAGGGTTGTGCAAGGGTTTCGGAATTGGGTGCTTCTGTCCAAATCATCTGCCCATGTCCTCAGGATTTTCGCGGCATCCGGCCTCAATTCTTGCAGTGTCCATCCCAGTTTTCTTAGTGTACGGCTTTGCTTTGTTCCTGAAAACTGAACCCTACTGTAAGTCGCATTCAGCTTAAGTCCGGAGGTGGTGCAGTCTAGTGACATGTCGGGATGGATTGCTGCATACTTGAGTTCTGTTGTGACTTTCAGGGTTGGGGGTTCAGGATTTACAAGTTCTAGGAAAGGTTCGAAAAATCGAGGGCACGCCCGTTCCAAACATCGCTCACTGCAGCGAAGTTGAAGGATCTTCGATGTTCACAACACAGAACCTTTGGCATGTCCTTGAAGACCCTTGCAGAAGAATCTCTAGTCTTTTACCATTTACAGCAGTAGTCGGCAGAAGAGGTCCTCTTTGAGCGGCCCTGAATTGAGCTCCCGCTGCCTTAGCTTGATGCAAAACTGCCCTGAGGCACACTACTTCGTGGTGTCTGGATCAGGTATGTACCAGGGCTGCATCAAAGACGCCCTAAACCCCAAACCGGGAATGTCGCGTTTGGCGGCTTGTTCGGTGTTATTGTTTAGGGTTCAGGGGTTTAGGATTTAGGGTGGCAGGGCCTCGAAAGCATTGTTGACTTGTCGTTGCTTCTTGTGGTCCACAGTGCCGGCCACGGGATCGGGATGTTCACAGCCACTTGGGAGTTTCCGAAAATTAGGGGTACCTTATTTTGGGGTCCTTATTATAAGGATCCTACTATTTAGGGTGCCATATTAGGGTCCCCCATTTTCGGAAACTCCCACTTTTGCCTGTCTGGTGTCGGAGATACCGCACAAGGGCAACCGTGAAGAATCGAGTTTCAGGGTCAGGGCTCAGTCAGCATGTGGGTGGTTGTCAAAATTAGGGTCCCCTTTTTGGGTCTCTATTACAATTCGGCATCTATTATTTAGGAAAATTTAGGGTACCCAAAAAGGGATTTTAATTTTGACAACTACCTATGTGGGTTTGAAGTGGCAAGACCAGCAATCCAGAATCTGTACACCTTCGCGAGCCCGAAACCGCGAGCACGGACACATCCAACAGGAGCGGGGTCGGTGTCGCCAACCAAAAGAAAGCGCGGCTGCGTGCAGTCCCTCGGCAGATTAGGTTTCGTAGGATTAAGACTGTGATCCTTGGCGGAGTACTTGGTACTAGTAGTGGCAGTAGTGGTAGTCATAGTATCATGGTTGTATAGCAGCATAGTAGTATAGTAGTATCGTACTAGTAGTAGTAAGTAGTAGTAGTAGTAGTAGTAGTAGTAGTCGTAGTAGTAGTAGTAGTAGTAGTAGTAGTAGTAGTAGTAGTAGTACTAGTAGTAGTAGTAGTAGTAGTAGTCGTAGTCGTAGTCGTAGTCGTAGTCGTAGTCGTAGTCGTAGTGGTAGTGGTAGTGGTAGTGGTAGCGGTAGTGGTAGTGGTAGTGGTAGTCGCAGTAGTAGTAGTAGTAGTAGTAGTAGCAGTAGGAGTAGCAGTAGCAGTAGCAGTAGCAGTAGCAGTAGCAGTAGCAGTAGCAGTAGCAGCAGCAGTAGCAGCAGCAGCAGCAGCAGTAGTCCTGTTGGCATGCTTGTGTGGAAGGGATCCCTCCAGCAATGCCTGGATGTATCATACGTAGCAGGAATTGCAGTCGCAGTCGCAGTAAAGGCAACAGTAGCGGCAGCGGTGTGGCAGGTGCCAGGAGCAGGAGCAGTAGCAGTAGGCGCGCCTGTGTAGCAGTAGGCGCACCGGTGTAGCAGGAGCAGGAGCAGGACCGGCAGAGCATTGCAGCAGGAGCGGGAACAGGAGCCGGAGCGGTCGCGGTTGCGGCCGCAGCCGCAGTTGCAGTAGCAGCAGCTGTAGTGGCGACAGTGGTGGTGGTTGTAGTAGAAGCAACAGCAGTCATACTAATAGATAATATTCGTAAATATAATTAGGAGTTGTTGTGGTCGTTGATCGCAGTAGCAGCATTAGTCGTCATGCTGCCCACCATGCTGCCGACTGAGGCCTACGTCGCTGCAGCGGTCCATTACATGGCTGAGTCATGGAAGTCGTCTCCTCGGCTCATAACACTAACACCGTCGGCGGAAGTAGTAGCAGCACAGACGGCTACTGCTACTGATGTTTCTAGTCTCAACCACTACTCGACAGCAACAGCCACAGAGACGGTGACAATCCACCACCACCACCACCACCACCACCACCTCCACCTCCACCTCCAACAACGACGACAACAACAACAACACCAACAGCAACAACAACAACAACCGCAACCACACAACCATAACAGCAACGGCAACCAACCAACCGACCAACCAACCAACCACCCAGCCAGCCAACCAGCCAACCAACCACAACAACAACGTTCACAGCCACCCATCACGGCAACAGCAACAACAACAAAAATGATAACAGTCACATCGACAACAACAACAACAACAACAACAAGACGCAGACTAGCAGCAGCAGCAGCAGCAGCAGCAGCCGCAGCAGCAGCAGCAGCAGCAGCAGCAACACCAACACCAAGCGACAGCGACAGAGACAGCGACAGTGGCAGTAACAGCAACAGCAGCAGGAACAACAAGAACGACGACGAAAACCACGACAATGACAAACACGACGGCACCACCACCACCAACAACAACAGCAACAGCCGAAAAGCATAGTACTACTAGTATTACTAGTAGTAGTACAAGTACAAGTGGTAGTAGACTAAGGTTACTACCACTACGACGACGTCTACTACTACTGCTACTACTGCTACTACCACTACTACCACAACTGCTACTACCACCACGACGACGACTACTACTACTGCTACTATTACTACTGCTACTGCTGCTACTACTACTACTACTACTACTACTACTACTACTACTACTACTACTACTAACTACTACTACTACTGCTACTGCTGCTGCTGCTGCACTGCTACTGCTACTGCTACTACTACTACTACTACTACTACTACTACTACTACTACTACTACTACTACTACTACTACTACTACTACTCCTGCTGCTGCCACAACTGCAAAATCAACGACTACTGCGATTACTACTACTACTACTACTACTACTACTACTACTGCTGCCGCTACTGCTGCTACTACTGCTACTGCTTATGCTACTGCTACTGCTACTACTACTACTACTACGACTACGACTACGACTACGACTACTACTACTACTACTACTACTGCTACTACTACAAGAACAACGACCACCACTGTTGCTACTGCTACTGCTACTACAACTACTACTACTACTACTGCTGCTACTACTACTACTACTGCTACTACTGTCGCTGCTCCTGCTGCTGCTACTTCTGCGACGACTCCTCTATGATTACGCAGATCGTAGGGGGGGGGTGCTGTTGCTGCTTTTCGGTGAGCAGCTGTGGCTGTTGCAGTTGATGCTGGTGTTTTTGTTGTTGTCTCGTCTGTTGTTGTCGTGCTTTCTGGGGGTTGTTACCACTGCCGTTGTTGGCATTCGTCGTCGTCCATGTCGTTGTTGTGTGTTGTTTCTGTGTTGGTTGTCGTTGGTGGTGCTGCTAGCTGCTAGCTGGCTAGCTTCAGGGTAAAGCCACTAGCACGATGATTGAGAGACAAGACTTGTGCACGCATACAATAGATCCTTTTAGCCTGGGATCTAAACGACAAATCCCAAAATTGCATAGTCGCCGAGGGGGGTGCCGAATCAGCAGGTACGCAGATGTGCTACATGTTCACTTGTTTTGTTCCTTGGTTTTCGGGGTTGGTTCGCTAGTTTATTTATGAGGATCCGGGTGGGTAAGACGGAGCCCTAAAAGCACTGTGCCCGGTACCCTTCGAACCCTAAGCCCCGAAGCAAAACAATGCACCGAATTCCGACACTCAAGCCCCCAAACCCTAAACTCCAACCCTAAACCCCAAGGCCCTTATAGTAGCCCCTATAGACCCCTTTAAAAGAAAGCCCCCACCGGGCTGAAAAAGGCATGAGCAAAAGCTTTTCTCTAGGTTGGATTTCGGGACTTTTTTGTTTTCCTTATTTTGGTTTATAAGGGACCCTATATATAAATATTTTTCAGGGTGTTTAAAGGCCAAACCAGTTCTTCTGAGAGGCCAGAGCGGATCAGTCAAGAACTGCAAAGGCGAGGCTGGGACCTGCAAGTGCCAGAGCTTCTCGGCGCGAGTAATTAGTAGTAGTAGTAGTAGTAGTAGTAGTAGTTGTAGTTGTTGTAGTTGTAGTTGTAGTAGTAGTATCAGAGCTTCTTGGCGCGCTGGTGAAGGAGGGTTTAGGGTTCATATGGTTGGGGATGTTTGTGACCTTTGGTCAAGAGTTTGCGGGAGCGTTGCAGTTTGGCGCTTTGGAGATTTCTTGGAGGTTTGGGCGTTTTGGAGCTTTTTGGGATTTAGAGGCCTTTGCGATTTGGGTTCTACTGGCTATTGGTTTTGGGGGTTTGGGGTTTGGATGTTTAGGGTTACGGAGTTCGGGGTTTAGGATTTCAGGGTTTAGGCATTGGGTTCTTATGAACCCGAAGCTTCGTTTTGTTGAGTAGTCTTGATGCCTGTCTTGTGTCGGCTTCAGTTTCAGGTGCGACAAAACCCAGCTGAACGTATTGAGTGTTGCTGGATTTTGCAAGGCCTTTCACACGCGCAAGAGGCTGCTGTAGTAGAGAGCCGCCTTCGTCCAGGTACCCAAAACCGGCCCAGGAACCAAGTTTTCTGCTTTGGTACTTCGAGGCAATGTGGCGTAGCTGTAGACAGGCCTGGGAGGGTCATCATGACAGCAATTGACAACGGTCCATCAGCGTCCAAGGCACAACACGAACATCTTAATGTTAACTTGAGTAGAGCAGTGGGCTACAAGTCCCGGGCCCTCCATAGATACTGGAATGTAGGAACCTGATTAAGAAACCTGGGGCTTTTATTAGGTTTCCATATATGAACCCTACTATTTTGGGGTTATAGGCCCGGAGTTTCTTAATCAGGGTTTTACATTATGCCTCATCCGGCACCGAGGTGCAAAAAGCTGACACATATGGTAGAAGAGGCGCCCATCTCCGCGCTCTTGCTTTGCGTACTTGGAGGATCATGGAACTTAGTAAGTAGGGTTATAAGTATCTTAATTGGGGTTACAAGTACTTATAAGTGTAGTTTCCTTACTTATATCCGTATAACCCCAATTACTAAGTCCCATGACCCTTTAAGTATGAATCCGTCAATGGCTACGACTCGTGCTACTATTGTTGGCTGATGCAGAAGAAGACTCGAGTGCTGTTGGCCAACTCGCCTGTTGTGTCAATCAGGAACACCCACACCCAAAAGGCCCTCTGCCCTATAGTTAAGCTTTATCTGTAAAGCCCAGTTCGAAAACAACAATAGAACTTAAAAACCAATGCTTAAGCAACCTATGGACCCTGAAGAACTATCCGACGCCGTGATCGTGCATCCTCTGACCAGAGCGCAACATCTGGGCATGCAGTGACGTGAGCAAAGCTCTGTTCACAACTGCAGTTCTTTTCTGCGATCCTGAAGCAAGGGAAACCAGAAACCCAGAGATTCCTAATATCCCTTAATTAAGGAATATACCCTAAAGTATAGTAGGATCCCTAATCTGATGTAGGGAATATTCCTTAATTAAAGGATATTGGAGTCTCTGTGAACTCCCACAATCCCCGTTTCTCTAAACCCCTTGGAGGCAAACCATTCGGCCTCTTAGACTTCCCCTGCCCCATAGCTTGGGGCCAAAGCAAAAGCAAAATCTACACACCACGCCAGGAAAGCCAACAACTAGGGCTTTGTTCGCGCGCGCGCAAAGGCGCGCATGTTGCAAATTCGTTGGCCCTGCCAATGAATTCGAGATGTTGGGCCACGCAAGACTGTCCGAAAAAATGCTGTATTTTTTCTCTTCAGGCGAAGAGCTGCACGTCATCATGGCTGGCACATGGATGCTCTGCGGCAATGGATGGAGTCTGATCTGCACGTCATCATGGTTGGCACATGGATGCTCTGCGGCAATGGATGGAGTCTGATCTGCACGTCATCATGGTTGGCACATGGATGCTCTGCGGCAATGGATGGAGTCTGATCTGCACGTCATCATGGTTGGCACATGGATGCTCTGCGGCAATGGATGGAGTCTGATCTGCACGTCATCATGGTTGGCACATGGATGCTCTGCGGCAATGGATGGAGTCTGATCTGCACGTCATCATGGTTGGCACATGGATGCTCTGCGGCAATGGATGGAGTCTGATCTGCACGTCATCATGGTTGGCACATGGATGCTCTGCGGCAATGGATGGAGTCTGATCTGCACGTCATCATGGTTGGCACATGGATGCTCTGCGGCAATGGATGGAGTCTGATCTGCACGTCATCATGGTTGGCACATGGATGCTCTGCGGCAATGGATGGAGTCTGATCTGCACGTCATCATGGTTGGCACATGGATGCTCTGCGGCAATGGATGGAGTCTGATCTGCACGTCATCATGGTTGGCACATGGATGCTCTGCGGCAATGGATGGAGTCTGATCTGCACGTCATCATGGTTGGCACATGGATGCTCTGCGGCAATGGATGGAGTCTGATCTGCACGTCATCATGGTTGGCACATGGATGCTCTGCGGCAATGGATGGAGTCTGATCTGCACGTCATCATGGTTGGCACATGGATGCTCTGCGGCAATGGATGGAGTCTGATCTGCACGTCATCATGGTTGGCACATGGATGCTCTGCGGCAATGGATGGAGTCTGATCTGCACGTCATCATGGCTGAAGCTTCTTCGAGGCTCAGAGGTCTGCGGGAACAACCCGGACACGTGCAGGAAATGCTGCAAAAACCAGTACTTTGGCACCCTCTAGAAGCAAGAATGCCTGAAAGTACTGCGCCCGGCAGCAAAATCGCAAGGCTGAACCCGTCGCATGTTGCGCGCGAACAGGGCTCTGGAGGGAACAACTAAGGTGATACATCGGCGTAACTTTATATACGAAAATAGTGTTTTGGGAGGTTTCGTATCCTATAATCATAATAGGGAACCTCAACAACAAAGAGAGCTGGCAGCCTTACATCCTCTGCCGCGTGCCAGGCGATTCGATCTTTGAAAGAATTGCGTGAGGCCCGTGTTCGGGAGGAGTGTCTCGTCGTTTCGGATCCCAACTTCGTGGGCTGGGTTTAGGGTTTAGGTGTTAGTAGGAGTTTTGTCTCTGACATCCCACATCGATCCTAACGAATCGCACCTAATGGACCTAATGATTGGAGGTTGCAGTTGGGTTCGATTGTCTTGGATTTCGGGTTCACGGGGAGCTACCTAAACCCCCAACGACAGTAAACCAATGGCCCAACACCAATCAGAAACTATTATTCTGCATGCTTTTGGGGTCCAGGTAGGCTCGGTGGTGGGGCGGCTCTGTTTTTAGACGATCCTGTTAAATGGCGTCTTCACGAAAGGGGACGTGCAGTGTGGAGAACATAAGCCATGTTCAGTCTGCGTATGCTCTTATGCCCTTCTTATTGCAACTCTCCATGTTCAAGAACAGTGGAGCCGAACTATAGCAAAAGCAATGCGGACACCGACGACACTGGTAGCTGTCGTTGCAGCAGTATACAGGCGTTAATACGAGTAAGGACCATGTTTATAACAATAGTCTTACTAATGATCGCGACAGTGCTGTTGATGCCCAAAACATCGCATGTCGCGCTATCAATTTCCCCGCGACCCCGGGGTCGTGCAGGATTTTGGGCATTCGCGCAGTCCATGGTTTTAGCCCCTGCATCGGTGCAAGATTAAAATTGCGGTTGCAGGGGGGCCGTGGGCGGGTTCAAAGTGCTGCAGGATTTCGAGCATTAGCCGTCTGACTGGCAATAATGTTCAAGACAAGAACAAAAATGGTAATCTCGTGAAGAGCGACAATGATACCACCATTAATCGTAAGAAGAACTACACGACTGACAATAATAACAATAATGTAGCAGCATGATTAAGAAACCTGGGGCCTTTATTAGGGTTCTTTATATGAATCCTACTATTTTGGCATTACAGGCCCAGGGATTCTTAATCAGGTTTCTACATACCTTTCTGGGGTCGGTCATGTCATCCCTTCTTGTTCATTTCTTCAGTTTCCTGCCAAATAGTCATACTGCTGATGGACAAAATCCTGCATTACCCTTTATAAGGAATATACCATAGTTCCCATAGTTTAGAGTCCTTAGGGTCATGCAGGATTTTGTCCATCAGCAGTATTCTAGTATAGAATCTATTCTGTTAAGGTCATGCCCTTGCCTTTCCAATCTAAGTGCTATGATACTGCAAGGCTTGGTCTTGTCGCATAGAGGTGTGCCCTGAACTCCTGGTGACGTGAGGTTTCTGGGCCCCTGTTCCGTTGCCATGAGGTTCTTGGAAGCCCCAACTACCCGAAGGCTCCATGTACTCAAATAGTAGATACTTTTAGCCTTGCAGTAGTCCCTATATAGGTACTTTGGGACCTAAGTACATACTATTTGGGTACATGGACCCTTAGGGCTACAAGGTTCAGGGTTTAAATGATGGAGCTCCCCCATTTTAACGTGAAGAACCTCGATCGCAGGGATCTCGCGCCTCTCCGGAACGGTCTCCGGAGCCACAGGCACAGCCACAGAAGGCAGGGTAGGGTTTAGGGTTTAAGGTGCCGGCTTCTCACAGCGTCTCTTGAGCAGAAGGAGAATCCAGATGCTAGTTTTTGGCCTGCAACTTGCAAGCGGCTTATGTAACCCTCAACCCTTACAAGGAAACTGTCAGGTTTGGTTGTATGGTTAGTCATGTTTCTGATTTGAGTTCCAGTCTCGACTTTGCAGTTTAGCTTTCGCTGGTTTGCTTGATGAGGCAACATGTGGTTTGGGGTTTAGCGAAGGGACGTAATGATACACACATGTTCTTAGTCTTCTTCCACCCTTAACTCCTGTAACCTACGAGACTCTTTGAGCCTTATTTAGCTGTAAGCCATCAACCTCTGAGAGTTAACCTACCTAAGGGTCCATGCATTAAAACAAGACACACTAGTACCCCGAAGGTGTCAAATAGGCAGTCATTTGGGCACAGGGTCTTTAAGGTTTGGTGCTTGGGGTCCAGGGTTTAGGATCTAAGGTTGGGGGCTGGGCCTTAGGGCTAGGGGTTTGCGCCTTAGGGTGTAGGGTTTAGGGTTTGGTAACAGTTTGGACTCGCGCGCCTATGTATGTCCCACAACGCAAACCTTGAACAAGGCCTTCTTGAAGCCTAAATCAAAAAAGCACGGAAGCTTACATCCCAGCCCACATGGAGCCCCTACAGAATGGACACCTGTGTAGTAACCCGTGTAGAACCCTTAACGGAGCCCACAACCAAAACCATGCCCCAAAACCGGAAAGCCTCACAGAATCTAAACCGAAACCCTAAACCGATATAGTACACCCTCAACCCCAAGCCCTAAACTCACTAAACCGAAGCCCAAAACCCTAGTAGTAGAGTAGGTAACCTTTAACCACTTTTGGATAGTATAGTCCCTATATAACCAAAAAGATTAACCTTTAGTTCCCCATGATACCCGACAAGTAAGAAACCCTACAAGATATCCTACAGGCCTGACAGAAGCCGAAACCAAAAGCACTGTTGGAGGCCGAGACGAAACCGGAGCCGGCTGTCTCGGCGCCTCCTTCGCAGCAGCCAGGTTCCTTGCTTGGGTTTAAGGTTTACCTTAACCCCGAAGAGCCTACCTTTCTAGGGCTCCTTAATGTGATTTCCTCAAAAAGTCCTTAAAAAAGGTAGTTTATGTGGGTTTCAGGTTTAGGGTTTAATGAAGTTAGGGTTTGGTGTTGAAGGCAGATGGCCTTGTTGTCAAAGGGTTTGACAGCGGCTTGCGATGTTTTTCGAGGGTTTTTTTCTGATGACTTGGCTATACCCCATACCCTAAACCGTACCGAGTGTTGATGTGTTCATGGGGATTGGGTTTGGTTATGTCCAGGGTCTGGTGATTCAGAGGGGGAGCTTTGTGGGATCAGGAGATGTCGCGATGTATCTCAGGTTTTCAGGGTGGTTTGGAGGTTTTTCGGGTTTTGGTTTTGCGGCCTTGGGTTCAAGTTTTGCAGGGTTCTAGGGCCCTTTAGGGTTTAGGCTGTAGACTGTGAGGTTTCTTGTGTCGAGCTCCGGCTTTAAAGTAGGGCTGCGGGGGTCCACCGTGTCTGGGCTTTCGGGGTTCGGGGTTCTTAAAGCTGCGGGTGCGCCGGCCCTGAAGTTTGCTGTTCTGTTCACTTAAGGCTTGGTTTGAGCACAAGCCTTTTTTTGGTGCATGCTTCACGAAACAAGCGCGAAACCCTAATTAAACCCAAAGCCATAAGCCCAAAGCCCTTAAACCCAAATCCTAAGCCCAAAAAACCTGGAACCCAAAGCCCTAAATCGATGGTCCTAAGTCGAAGGCAGCAGCAGCAGCAGCACTCCTTCTGCCCCTGCGAGCGCATCGCAGCATGCGAAGCCATGCGAGTGCACCTGCTAGCACCAGAGGGCTCATTCTCGCTGAGGGATTGGGGTCACTAGGAGGCTTCGCTTTAGGGTTTAGGGTTTGGAAGAGGGGGTCTATGCTCGAAAATCATGAAATTTCGCATATGGGCTGGTTCGTCTCGAGCTTCCGGGGGTTGGGCCCTTGCGGTGGGGTCCTGTTTGTTCTGCTTCTCCCTTAGCTTCTAAGCATTGCTATTTCAAGGCTTGGGCCCAAGGACGATACTTTCAGGTGAAGGGCATGGGGCGGTTCAGGGTCTGGGGTTTAGGGTTTACGGTTTAGGGTTTAGGGTTTAGGCCGTAAGTGTTTCTGTGTGAACCAATCGTTTTGCTGAAAGGTCCTGTAGTGGTTATGCTGGGGTCACTGCCTGGAGTCCGTATTGCCTACACTTACGTAGATGCGGTGCTGTGCCGTTGTAAGCATCATTGACTTTTTTGTTCAAGCATGTCAGCATTCTTGGTAGCAGAGTGGGTACGCTTTACTCTGTTGGTATGGTATTATCCCTTATAAAATTATAAAACCGAAACCTTACACTTTGGGCTTATGAACTCAGCAACTAGGCATGGATAGTCATTGATGAGGCCACAGGAGCCATGCAAAACCACGCGCTGCTATTGAACACCATCCGTTTGTAAGCAGCCGTACTAATACACGCACAGCCATGTAGACATCCGCACCCGAAACCCTGCATGAGTTCTCGAAGGGTTTGGGGTTCATGATGCTTCAGGCTTCAGTCTCTCTAAACCGCGAAGTTATTCCCAAGACAAGCAAGCCCTTTAATCCGAAAGCAGCCGAAGCCAAAAACTTTAAAAAGCCCGGAACCCGAAAGCTCATGAAGCCTAAGACGTCCGATGCGCTGTTGTTGGGTGCCGGCGATGGCACGCCCAGTGGCTGTTTGAACCACTTTGGATACATCAGCTCTCGCATGTGGTCCACCTAGACAACTTGTTCGAGGTTGAATGCCTCGGAGTGATGTTGTCTGGGATTCCTTCCATGTCTGCTTCGCATTCTTGGAAGAGGCAGTACCTGCATGCGGCGTCGCGGCCCAAAGTCCTCGAGAGGACTTATCTTCCAGCCTTGCCACCAGAGACGGCCCCTTTGTCTTCGACGATGGGAGATGACTTCTACGGTGAAGGCACGTTGGGGAAGGGCAACTTGCAGCACTCCCGCGAGTTAGGTGTTTCGGGGGATGAGAAGCATCGCACCAGTTTCACATCGACGGTGGTAGCTAACCGCAAGAAACTCCTCGCCAGGCTCTGCATGGCTCGGAAAAGTTCACCAGTGAGCCAGCGGCCGGAGTTCTTCTCACAGTTCGGCATACACAGGTCGCTGTTGACGGAGGATATTGACACCGCCATGCTCTGTGAGGTCCGAGAAGCCTGAGAAGCCTTTGATTGAAAGACGGTCTTCTCATTGCTGGCAGCAGCACAAGGGGGTCGAAGACGGCAGCCAGAAGCGGACTAGCCCAAGACTAGTACTAAGCAAAGCCTTTCAGGAAGCAAAGTCTCAACAACCCTTAACCCTACGTAAGACCCTGAAAGGATCCCTCCACGGAGCCCTAAACTCTAAACCCAGAACCCTTATGGACGCCGTAAAGGACCTCTTCTAGGACCGGTCCACAACTATCCCTGGGCATCTAAATAGCCCAAAAGCTTTTTATAGTATGGTCTTTGGACTCACAAAGCTTTAATGTATGGGTAGTTGTCAAAATTAGGGTCCTTTTTGGGGTACCCTAAACAATAGGTGCCGCATTGTAGTAGGAACCCAAAAGGGGCTCTAATTTTGACAACCATCCATATGAGTCCTTAGATCCCTACCCTAAGACCCCATAGTAGTTCTTTTTTCGAGGTTCATATGTAAAATCCTATAAGGTAATCCCAAGAAGGAACTACTTTGCGGCCTATGGGGAGGGTACAGAGCTCCTGGCTCCCTTTCAATCCCGTCACGTCCCGGGACAACCCAAAATTGCCAAGCTTAGACTCGACCGGTTTAGGGATTAGGGTTTAGGGACCCTGACAACCCGTGTGCGCCGAATTAATGTAATCGTCCCTGTTGCCTGGAATAAACGCGCTTTCCAAAAATAAACGCTATTGTTTTATAAAAAGGTAATTTGTGGTTTTGCGGGGTCTGTTGTCTAATATACTCAGGTTATATATATATATATATATGTATATATAATGGTACAATGTCTGATCCCTGGCTATATAGCCCATGGATTCATCGGCGACGATGACGACAGACCGACAATGATGACAACTGCGGCTGTGCACCCATTCTTTTCTGAAGCACTCCGAAACGACCTGCAAGTCGGAAGCAGGCTCTGGCTCGCATGCAGCATGACTGTGATTATATTTGTGCAATGATCACCTGTACCGCCCAATCATTCAATTCTATATATATATATATATATATATATACATATATATATATATATATACAAATAGGCATATATATATATATGCTATTGATGCTCAGGGCTTTTCTACAGGGCGTGCCTTAGAGATTAAAGGTTTATATATTATATATATGTATATATATATATACTGAGGGATAGTCTGCCCGGTTTAGGGTGATCGATCTTTAGGGTGTATATACATTAAGGGAACTATACGGCTCTAAAGGGATAACTGCCCACCCAAGGTCTTAAGGTCAGGGAGTTTGAGAATTTATGGGTTCAGAGGTTTCGGGTTTATATAGTTTAAAGATTAAACATAAGTTGCTCACAAAATCAGCCGAGCTGCAAACGATCTAAAAGCGCCCGCATCTTCGTAAGATATCGTTGTGTTGTCCGGTAGCATGCTGTCCGTGCAGCTACTCTTCTGGATGTGCGGCTCACACGACCGATAAAGTCTTCATCAGTTTCACATAAGAATGCTGCACTGGACAGAATGTATTCGGAACCACGGAGCAGCTGATCTTGGGTTTCTCTGAGGAGGTGACACATGTAGTGGAGTTTGGGGCGTAACCGATATCCTGCCAAGCCTCGCTGCATGCCATCATTGGCTAGCCACAGGTAGCCACGAAGAAAGGTGTACCCAGCATGTACTTGGACTTGTGCACAAGTTCGTCGCAACCATAACGGATGCCCGTGCATCACTCCAATATAATCCAAGGCGCCTCGGGCGGCCTGGTGAATGGCAAGTAGTACATCTGAATCATGCAGGCCACAAAACAAGCCGGTCACAAAGTCAAGCCACATAAGAAGAAGCGTAACATCACTGCCTTTAGCATTGATCCAGCAGAAAGACTTATAAGACTTGAACTTCATGTTGTCCTTCGTGAAGCCCTTTGTGGCTGCACACTTCTTGTTGGCCAGTTGCCAAAGCTTGAAGCTCGAAAAACATCGCTCTAGACGATTCTCGATTGCAACAGAATCCCCTGCAGCATCAAACAGACCCATGCAGCACATGCGGATGATAGAGCTTGCAATGAAGTCTCGAAACACGCCGAATTTCAAGACATGGAACGGGTCAAACTTGTACATGAATGCACGGAAGCTACCGGAAAACGGTGCATGATTCAGGGGTGGAAGATCTTCCGCATGCCATGGGTCCGAGCTACCCACCGTTGGAGCCCAGCATGGCTCATCAGTGGCATCAGTGAACGGCAGGCCGGGTGCACCGGCTGAACACCAGGGGCAAATCATCAGGTCGTTTTTGGTGCTCGACCTATGATACGACCTATTGAATTGCCCTGCCTCAAAATGCCATTCGGCATCACCCTTGCAACCCACTAGAGCGAATCTGATGCGGACACCCGAGGATGTAATGATCCCATGCTGAAACAATTGCTCTAGCTCCCGTGCCGTCTCTTTGAGGATGGCGGGCAGTGCTGCTTCATTGCGCTTGTACAACCTCGATGTGCAGGCGCAAATCAAAAACCTGCTGAGATAGGAGTGTCCCTTGGCATTGTGTCTCTGGTCATTTGTTGGGCAGTACCGTTCGGGGTGGCCTATGGGACATCCAGACATCTCAGCGTGAGACCTTTTGCCGGAGAGCCGCAATCTGTCACTGCATGTGGTGCTAAGATGCCCATGAACCTTATTGCGATCCCTATCGTCGTAGGCACACTTACGCAAAATGTGATCCGGCATGCTCCATGGAGATTGGAACGAGAAGACGAACACCGGTGATTTCTGCAGCGATCTTCCTTTGTCTCCATGAAGAAATAAAGGGATTGTGAACTCGGGATCCAAATCCTTGGGTGGGTTCTGAAACAGGATATGCTCTGGGTGGTATCCTCGGAAGCGCTGCCAAAATACCCGGCATGCAGTCTGACTTTCCTTCCCTATCTTGTTTCCTGCCAAGATCAACTGAGGATACTTGTTCAATAGAAACGTGACATAGTCAGACACCTTGATATAAGGAATGCTTACATCATCGCAGGAGCTGCTGCCAGGTACGTGTAATTCAGAAACCTTGACCCTCAAACTAAGCCCGAACCGATTGAACAGCCGATGGGCATTCCTTTCCGAATGTGATTTATCTACCTTGGCAGCTGCCTGCATGCTGCTGTTCTTCAGGCCATCTTTGATGGCAGCTGCTGCAGACTCACCCACGATCGCAGCTGGGGCCTGAATGGACTAGGATTTTTTAGGTTTAGGATTGCCCCAGGCTTTCAAGCAGTCCATTAACTTGTTCGGGTATATATACATGCTCTATCTATCTAGCTATATATATATATGTATATATATATATATATGCAACGAAGCTTGTAAGATTGGATATTGTACCATCCGAGCATGTTAGGGATCTATAGCCAACGAACCCCTAGGGCCCTGGCCCCATCTGCAACCCGCTCAGCCAGCGTACGGAGTAACTCTGAGGGTTTCTCTTCACCTGGCCACATTCAAGGGCACATATGATGATTTAATGTGTGGCGCACATGCACTCGGCAAAAGCAGATCTTAGTATTTTCCCCTCGTCGCATCCCCTGGGCTGTGCTTCCGGGGTTGCAGGTCTTGAGCACCCACACCGGGGTGAGACAAAACATTCACACGTGAAGCATTGCTTGTGCACTTCTGCTACAGCGTGGAACCCAAGTAAATGATTCATGCAGATATATATTTCCATATAGTCGCACAGTTCAATACATCACTCAGTCATCGTCATCATCAGGAGCCCCCCGCTTTTTCGGGGCAGCCTTCGCCTTGACCCTCTTAGCTCCACTCTTAGGCTTAGATTTGGGTGCTGACTTCGGCTTGGGATCCTCTGGCTCCTCATGCTTGACGGCCTTTGGCAGGAGTGTCCTGCATTGTCATTGTTGGTTGCAAGCTTCTGGGGCTTTATAATCTTGGGGTTATACAGGGGGCTTAGGGATCGGGATTTGTTCTTATGAGGGATCTCGGAACTTAGGGGTTTTGGAGATTCGGGATTTAAAAATGTCGATATATTTATATATACGTATATATATCTACACACATATAACATGCATATATATATATATAGATATACAATTATCTTGAGTATTACATGATAAACTTAAGAACAGTCACTATATAACACGAAGTCCCCGACCCTGAGCCCCTGAGCCACTATATCATTCCTTTATAACAGGTTCCTGAACAAACAACGGCAAACATAAACACATGTGCACAACAGCACCACAAAGCAGTAATCCTAGGCTTTGTGTGCAAACCCGTCCTGGCTCGGCTCTCCAAGCCACTGGCCTCTATCACCCTTAGATCCCAGCTTCTTGAATATACTCCTATGTTCCCACAGCATGACTCTGCAGATGTGGCACATCCGGCGAAGTGCGGCCATTGTCTCATCGAGCATAATCTCATCCCTTGGCGGGACTAGACTGCACATATCCTAACTAAATCTTGATATGTAGAAAGGGTCTGTGTTAGACCATCCTCGTATGGTTGAAATGCAAGGGCTTTGACTACATACATTCGGGGTCGGAAACTTTGGCTAAACTTGTTTCTTGAAAGCACCGGTTATACCAGCGCCTAGGATTTGAGTCTGAAGGTTTGAGCTTGGGGTTCAGGGCTCAGGTAGGGCTGTGCGGACTTTAACTTGCTAGTATAGGGTTTCGCTAATGTAAATCACCGTTGACAACTGCGGGCTATGTACGAATCCACCAGGAATGTACAGAACATATCCAATCCTACCTAGCGGCCTCAAGAAGTATAACTATACTTAGTGATGGTGTACCATGTAGTACTAAAAAGTACAAGTACTAGTAAGACTATTTATATAGTACTATATAGTACAGGTAAACTAGCACTTGCATTATAATTCGAATATATATATATATATACTACTATATACTACGAACTACCACTACCACTTTACTACGACTGCTACTATATCGCGATATTTGCTACATATACACTACTACCACTGCTACAGCTACTACTATAGTAGTATACTACTATACTATAGTACTACTACTACTACTACTACTACTACTACTACTACTACTACTACTACTACTACTACTACTACTACTACTACTACTACTACTACTACTACTACTACTACTACTACTATACTGCTACTACTGCTACTACTGTACTCTAATTACGAATGCTATTGCTGCCACTGCCAGTGTGAATGGCAATTGCGACTGCTATTGCTGCTACTACATATACAACGACGTACCTTGCTGCTATATATATATATATATATATATATATATACTACACTTATACTACTATATACTACTACTGCTATACTACCACTATACTCCTACTACTACTACTACTACTATTACTACTACTACTACTACTACTACTGCTACTACTACTACTACTACTGCTGCTGCTGCTGCTGCTACTGCTACTGCTACTGCTACTACTACTATACTACTACTACTACTACTATACTACTACTATACTGCTATATACTACTGCTATACTACTCCTGCCGCTGCTGCTGCTGCTGCTGCTACAATGTCTGCTGCCATACCATACTCACTACTCTACTACTGCAACTAACTGTATTACTGTATACTGCTGTACTATATATAGTATGATCCGAGGTTGGCCACACAACTTCCCTTGGCCCGCGAAAGGCCGATGTGCTTCCAGATTTCAGGGTGTGGCTGCTGGCTTACAAGATTCAAGCTTCGGATCTGGGTTCAGGTTTTAGCTAGATGCGAAGATGCCGATCTGGGTTATTTTAGTCTAGTGGTTCTTGGTCAGGAGTCGGTTGCACTTATCAGATGCAGATCCGATCCTTACTGATTTCGGTGTGCAAACAACTAGGATCCAAGTGGATGCTCGAATGTGGGGCTAACAGGGAGTACATATACAGTATGCGTGATGGCATCGGGTTCTGTGCTGGAATTCTGGGAACATGAACATCATCACCCCAAGCCTGAACCTAAACATCCTAACTACACCAGTGCCAACAAAGAGCTGCTTTGTGAAGCCATCCAGTAAGCCCTTGGACTGGGAAGCTTGTAGCCGATCATGGCCCTCGTCGAGGCTGGTGTACATCGCATCCAGTCGAAGCTTCATCCTAGGAGCGATCATGTTTTGAGTGCATGTACATACGGTTTGGTTCAGTAGCTGAGGGCAGGTCTTCGACATAAGCTCGCTGGGTGCAGCGATCTTGTCGTACAAACAACGAACATCACCCATCATCTTCAGCCTCTTCGTAATCGCATCCAGCGCTTTACCTATGATGCTGGAAGGCTTGGCTGCTTCCGCGAGCTCCGGAAACCCAAGCCGCTTGATCGTCTTCGCAAGCTCTTCGTTGTGGGAGTTCTGGGCTAGGCTTGCGGCTCCGTCCGGGGTTGCTCCTGGGCTGTACAGGATTCTAACTATATAGTCATTGGTCGAACATCAAATAGTTAGGGCTAAGTGGCCTTCCTCAATCATAAGATTTGGCAGGGCGGTGGCGTCGAGGTCCATGTCAAGCGTGCCCGAAGTATCATCAAAGTGGCTCTCGTCTCTGAGGTTGATACGTTCTGTGTCCCTAAGATATGCACCGAGCCGGCCTTTTATGACAACAGATTATGCTTATAATAATATAAACCCTAAACTCCTAAACCCCTTAAGTAGAATAGCAGCTCAGACACTTCTTGTGGCCTTTGACTTTCAGCTCGCAATAGTATCGCCAGGTGTTTCTCTTGTACGGGTGCTTCCTTAGTCGTGCATGCAGGCTAGGATCTAAGCACTCAGAAATAAGTGGTTCATGGGGTGTTTCTTCGTATCAGGGACAAAGATGTTTTGTAGAGATTACAATTCAGTGAACAAGATTGTGTTTTGAAGTAGACAAGCAACTTCATCATCTTTTCCGGGTTCTTCTCGGCTTCGGCCACACAAGCGTCAATTTCATCCCTTGGGGCGGCAGATGAGAATTAAGGTATATATAATATATATATATATATATATATATATACATATATATATATATAACAAATGGGAGCTCAAGCTAAGCTTCAGAAGAGGCACGGTGACATGTTTTGGTCGTCGGCCATTTCCTGAGTTCTCTATAGAGTATATATATATATACATATATACATACATACATACATATTTCATGTGTGCTTTCATGGTTTATTATGTGATATATTATATTACACCACAATGTAATAGAGATACATATATATATATATATGTCTATATATACACATAATATATGTATATATACAGATGTATTTATATTTATATTGATTGATTGGTTGATTGATTGATTGATAGGTAGATAGATAGATAGACAGTTATAAACAGATATAGACAGATAGGTAGATATAGATATAGATAGTATAGGCATAAGCAGTTTCATGGTATCTGGTACTCGTATAGTTTTATCATGGTCTATCTATCTTTCTTAAATTTATTATCATGGTCTAGAATATATATATATATATATATACACTGCATGATTTATTCCTACTGTTGTTCTTGTGGTAAAATACGGGTTAGGGTTTTAGGCTTCTTGCAGTCCCATACACCTGTTTCGTCAGAAACTCAAACTCCACACCGATCTGCATCTCTCTTTCGGAGTCCCGGGTGGCCGAGAACCTTTTTATGAATGCTTCGGTGTTGTTGCCAACCTCGGCGAAGAGCTTGAACACACCCTCTTTGCCTGCCCCCTTCCATTGCTTTCTGATCTCCTCAGAAACTTTGAACTCACCTTTGGCATTGGGCTCCATGGCCCGGTTGATTCGCTTGAGCAGGGTAAGCCGGCTGGGTGCTTCTGCAGTCTCTCTTCTGCTTGGCGGCAGATTGGGGGCAGGTGCTACTCTGGTGGGAGCGGCTTGGGGCTCGGGTGTGGTGTGCTCTGGGGTCGGCGGGCATGGCTCGGTTGGGGTGCAACCTCCGAAAGACAGGCATCGCTGCGGGGGTTGGGCATCCTGTGTCCAAACTTCTGTCGAGCTCCGGTTGGGTGGTGCTTGCGGCGTGCTGTTCATGTTTGCCTTTGCTGTTTCAAGCTTGGCTCTGGCCCTTGCCAAGTTCTCCTCATACTGCCTAGCATCGGCTTGTGCCCTTGCGAGCATCTGCGCCGACTTCTGCTCATCTTGCAATGCTTCGGTGATCTCGGTTGCAGCCTGCTGGGCCTCTGCTTGGATTTGCTCCTCAATCCGCCTTGCTTTAGCAGCAGCTGCTTCTGCTTCTGCTTCCTGGTTCCTTCTTTTCACTTCGGCAACACGTCTGTTTGCCAAGTCCTCCCTTGCCCTGGCTTCTTGTGTTTGGTTGCGTAGGAACTGCTGGGCAGCCTCCAATTCTGCTAGCTCTACTGCTGCTGCGGCTGCTTGTGCTTCAAGCTCCATCCTTCGGGCCTTTTCTGCTGCTGCCAACTCCTGTCGTTCCTCTTCTGCTGGGGCCTTCTTTTCTGCTGCTGCCAACTCCTGTCGTTCCTCTTCTGCTGGGGCCTTCTTTTCTGCTGCTGCCAACTCCTGTCGTTCCTGCTCTTCTGCTGCGGCCTTCCTTTCTGCTGCTGCCAACTCCTGTCGTTCCTGTTCTTCTGCTGCGGCCTTCCTTTCTGCTGCTGCCAACTCCTGTCGTTCCTTTTCTGCTGCTGCGGCCTCCTTTTCTGCTGCTGCTAGCTCCTGTCGTTCCTTTTCTGCTGCTGCGGCCTTCTTTTCTGCTGCTGCTAGCTCCTGTCGTTCCTTCTCTGCTGCTGCTGCCTTCTTTTCTGCTGCTGCTAGCTCCTGTCGAACCTTTTCTGCTGCTGCAGCCTTCTTTTCTGCCTCTGCTAGCGCCTGTCGAACCTTTTCTGCTGCTGCAGCCTTCTTTTCTGCCTCTGCTAGCTCCTGTCGAGCCTTTTCTGCTGCTGCAGCCTTCTTTTCTGCCTCTGCTAGCTCCTGTCGAGCCTTTTCTGCTGCTGCCGCCTTCTTTTCTGCTGCTGCTAGCTCCTGTCGTTCCTTTTCTGCTGTTGCTGCCTTCTTGTCTGCTGCTGCCAACTCCTGTCGTTCCTGTTCTTCTGCTGCGGCCTTCTTTTCTGCTGTTGCTAGCTCCTGTCGCTCCTTTTCTGCTGCTGCGGCCTTCTTTTCTGCTGCTGCCAACTCCTGTCGTTCCTTTTCTGCTGCTGCGGCCTTCTTTTCTGCTGCTGCCAGCTCCTGTCGTTCCTTTTCTGCTGCTGCCAGTTTCTTTCCTGCTGCTGCAAGCCTCTGTCGTTCCTTTTCTGCTGCTGCGGCTTTCTGTCTGGCTGCTTCTAGCTGCTGCTTCTTCTGTTCCTTTAACCTGTTGGCTTCGTCATCATCTAGTCCTTCCTCTGCTGTGTTATCTGCATCAACTTGGGTTTCTTCTGTTTCGGCTGCGGCTGGAGGCTCCTGTTCTGTTTTACATATAGTTATCACATATGTAGGGATCGAGCCATGAATATATTTTTGGTTTATACATATATATATATATATATATAGTGAACTAGATATAATATATGTGTATATATACGTATAAAATATAGATATTATATATAGTATATCTATCTATATATATATATATGTATATATATATATGCATATCACACTCAGCAGTCAACAGACACCATAACCACACAACCAATGCCTGTCCTGGACACCCGTGCCTTTCATCTTCTCAAGCTTCGAGGACAATGCCTGATTTCAGCATGATTCTCTAGATATCCTAGGCTCGACAAATCAGAATCAGGATTTCAGCAAGTGGCCCACCTGAATTTGTTTCATAATCTCTGCTTCATCATCCGGTGGTTCTTGTTTGACCACACCATCATTGGCGATCTTATCCAAAAGCGCCAAGCCCCGACCCAGCGTGCGGGTGGAGCTGGGCACAGTCTCAGCACTGCCCTGTGAGTGCATTTTGAGCAAAATCTGCAGTTGTCGAGTGTCAAAAATACATAGCCGGGGGCCTACCGCAGATTTCCGCCATTGTACCGCGGATTTCCGCCATTGTACCGCGGATTTCCGCTATTGTTTCGGGGGTGGGTTTCGCGACAAACCTGGCAAAACACGAGAATCCAGCCGAAAATGCGATTTAGCATGACTTTTGCACTCCAAGCTGCATGTGGGTCCCGGAACTGCGATTCAGCATGAATTTGTGCTCCAAGCGGCATGATCCGGCCCGTTAGGGTCGTTTCGAGTTATGCAATCAAATTAGTGCATATACTGCATGGAAACACACAGCCTGTATGCTTTAATCAAGGATACGTATACTTAGGAATCAAAGATTTCAACTGCTGTGGCAGCTTCAGCAGCCCACTGGTCCTCAGATAAAGAACGACCTCTCCAAGGTCAGCCTCAGACCACTCATCTGCAGCCCTCCAAGAAAGGTCCCCGAACAAGTCATAGATATTCTTCTCAGGAGAAGCCTGAGTGGGCTTGGGTTTCACAGCTTGGGGTGCCTAGTATTTACGAGTCTAGGCTCTCTGGGGAATACATCGGGTCCCGGGTCTGGAAGGGCCAACCCGAATCATAATATTGGCGACCAACATTACATGTATATAATAACGTAAAAGCTGCAAATAAGAGCCCCAGCCACAGTCTTTAGGCTTTAGCTTTGCAAGAGTTCATACATAGTTCATATTGCATATATATATATATATAAGTATCGATGTATAGTATAGGGTTTCTTGGCCTTGGGATATAGAGTGTGTAGAATTTTACAAACGTGCTTTGTAACCTTTACATAATTTGTGAAATATATGTATATATATATATATATATTTATTTATTTATTTATACAGAGAGCAGGGTTTGGGGGTAGGGTTGGGGTTTGGGGCCTTTTGGGTTTGGGATATTAGGTTCATGCTCAGGAGTACAAAGCCGCAAATGAAAACCCAAACAAATCCTCGTAGTCAGTGTGCATAATATCCTCCCTCTATATATATAGTGTGCTGCTATGGTCAAGATCGATGTGTACTTAAATCGGGGATTACGACCTGAGCCCCAATAGATTTTAAGAAAGAAATATACCGAGCATAGGGAACCCTAGAGTACCCCCATAGGATCCTTATTAAACCGGGCACCGAAATAAGGTACCCTATTTTCGGAAACTGCCAAGAATGGGATTTAATTCTACAAACCCTTTCAACAAAGGCGGTGGCCTCGGCGGGCTTGGGCCGCGGAAGCTCACGTGCAGGCAGGACCATGTTCACCACCCGGCGAGAGAAGATGGCAGGGTAAATCCTCGGCAGGTGTATGTAGCCCAGACCGTTTTGATTTCCAGAGAAGTTCATTAATGCATTAGAGCAAGGCCAGCACATGCTGAAAGGTCTTCCGATCCCAATCCTATAATACGTGTAAAGATATTTATAATCTAGATGTACAGGACTGATCGTAACGTTGCTTTTCTGCAACCGTGCCACCCTGTAGACTTCAATACCTTCGTGCCCTGGAAACACCTTCGGCCATGCTGATCCGTGTACTGGTGCCCCGTTTTGTACTTGGGCTTGAACTCCTTCCGAACCAACTTCCCCAAGTCGAAAGCCTTGATGGAAGGGGAATTGCTCCAGAGTACACTTCGCTTAGGACACGGGTGCCCATGATGAGCCATCCAAAACCGTTGCACATAAACCTCAGTTCGCTATATGGCCAAATGCCAAGCAGTCTGCGTGGATAATGTGCGCATTACGAAGGATTGAATGAACTGACTGGTGGCAGGGACTCCAGCCTCAGACAGCACTTTGAACAGCCACTGCATGCGAGGGTAGTGATGGATTCTTGTTGACCCTGGGTTCTCCACATACCACACGTGTCCCAGGCAGCTCAGCAGGACGAGCAGGAGGATGGACCTCCCGGCAGCAATTAGCGGGCAAGGGATTATATACCAGCCCCTCCAAAACCCAGTCATGGATTGCAACTTGAAAGTATATAGGCACCTTGAAGTACCCATGTTCGCAACATGCACCGATGGTTTTGACACATCCCCCCAGCCATTGAAAGGGCATCGACCTGAGGTCCCGGAATTGATTAAGACGAAAGAGCTGCATTCAATTCCAATAGCAGCGAATGCCCCTTCTGGATTTCCGCAGAGCACCATGAGAACGGCAAGCCTCGGATGGGCTAACCGTAGCTTCGTTCATGCAGGCTTGGGTTTGGGAGGGTTTGGCAGTGTATGATTACGAAGCAAATTATACGGCTTCGGGGAGGCTGTGCGGGGTTTAGGGTTGGGTTTATGGGTT
>CAJNDT010000757.1:287500-357500 GCA_905221615.1 Symbiodinium sp. CCMP2592 | reverse complement strand
CAGTGCTTAGGAAAACTTACAGACCCATAATTGCATAAAAATATATATATATATATATAATAAAGCATTTATTTATATATATATATATGTATATATGTATATGTATATATATATATATATGTATATATATATATATATATTATAGGTATATATTTGTACACTCATACCCGTTCGACCGAAGCCTCAACACATGGGTTGCTTTTAAATCTGCAATTATGTATGAGATATTATTTGTATATATTATAGCCACTTTATAAAACCTCCCGGAAGCTGCAGCAGAACGGCTTAAATCTTCAGCCCGCCTGGAAGTTGTGAACATCGAACCCCCCAGCTGCCGTCACAAGGTTAACTGCCACATCCGGAGCATCTTTGGAGGCACCACTGTCAGCTTCTGCCTCACCTACGGGCTCGGCATCATTCACTGCCTCACCTGCGGGCTCAGCTTCTGTAGCATCACCATTCATCTCACAAGCCTTTGTTGCTGCCTCACCTGTGGGATCAGCTTCTGTAGCATCACCATTCATCGTGCAAGCCATTGCTGCTGCCTCACCTGTGGAATCGGCTTCTGTAGGATCACCATTCATCGTGCAAGCCTTTGTTGCTGCCTCACCTGCAGGATCGGTTTCTGTAGCATCACCCATCATCGTGGTGTCCATGGGAGCAGGAGTCTGATCTTCGAGAAGTTGTTGCTCCAACTCTTGCTCCACTTCACCAACGAAAGCGCTGAAGTCTTCATACACATCTTCACGACAAACCCTGGGGGAGGTCGGCTCAGCAGCTGGGGCTTCATCATCACTGATACAAATCGCATCAACCTCCATGGAAGAGCCGAGGCCCATGATGTCAATGGGGCACGTGTCCATCGCTGCAGGGTCACCACCTCAATCTCACCAGATATATTGTATACGAATCTAGAGACACATGCAAGACAACGAACAGATCGCTCGAAACCCACTTGACATGTCAGGCGGCTCGGACTTGCACCCTCTTGCCGAAGCCTGGCTGCTGCATCTGCTTCACGAATTGCACGGCGAGCTGCCAAAACGTTCCTTGGACAGGGGAGGTTTGAAATGTGTGGCATATTGGGAAGTCAGTCATGTAAATTATTTCGAGGTTCTGCAGGTCACGAAGTTCCAGCTCTAGCTGTCGGATTGTCTCGTCTCTCGTGGAGCTGCTGCCTTGGGGTGCATGCACGTGGTCACATGCAAGCTAGCTTTCCTGTGGAGAGTTAAGAAGATCTCTTTGTTGAGTCGAGCAATTTTGGCCAAAGTTACTGGTTCCGGAAGCAGAAGGAGCTTCAACCTCAGCTGCCGGCGGCGCCGCCGGAGCATCTCCTTCATCCTCCTCAGGGTCCTGACCCCAGTACTCCGTCATAATGTCGAAGAGGATCATGAGGGTACGGTCCTCAGATCATCCCGCTGAGTGTAGATTATTCCGGCTTAATTCAAGTGATGTGGGAAGTTTCAGAGCTCTGCATCTGATATAGTTAAGTGTCGCAGGTAGGTATCTAGATCATTATCTAATCTCTACACGAGTCCACAGGGTAGCTCTTGGCTGTTGTGGTTTCAATTGATCGGGTCGGTTCTTTCATAAGCATATGAATCTAGCCCCAAGTTCAGCTCCTGAACAAGTATATGTATGTATCTATATACATATACCATAGATATAGGTTTCGACACTATCTCAATCAATGCTCTTAGGTATAGCTATACACTAACTTCAAAGCCTTGGTTTTGCAGGATAGGCTAGTGCATGGTCCACAATAAAAATAACCGCCAACCTATTTGGATAAATAATTTGCTTTAAAATCTTAGTGCGCCCAGATTCTCTGAGGGATTTGATGGGTGCCTTCCATCTCCGAATTGCGAGACTGATCAGCCGCTTGACCCCCCAAGCATCACAATATGCGCCGATTTGGTTCTGCTTCGTCCGGGTGGTCGGGTCAGAGCCAATGGCAGGGGTGAAGAGGTTGTAGAAAGCTAGCACCTTCAAGGCTGGTAAAATTAGGCTCGGGGTACAAATACCAAATGAATGTTCATACTGTGTAGTTTTCAAGTCGGTATATATACACCTATATATAGCCATATACTATAACCACACTATACACCCAACCCATACGATGCCTAACTTCCTTACTGAGAGACCTTTACCCATATATATATATATATATATATATGTATATATATACATGCATAGATTAGCTGAAGTTAATATATAATATGTACCTAAACAAACCCTTCGAAACCCGAAAGAGCTTGTAAACCCTACAAAGCTTGTAAACCCTGTTGACTCACAAATCCTGTGAACCTTGCTGACTCTCTGAACAAAGTCAGCTATGCAGAGAGATAGGGATATAGAGATTTATATATATATATATATAGAGAGAGAGAGAGAGAGTTATATGGAGATATATAGAGAGAGATAGAGACAACTAGAGTGTGATTTTACCCTCTGGCCTCTTGCTTCAACCAATCGATTGGAGGGCTCTTGGGGGTTGGGCATTCTTGGCACCAGACCTTCAAAGCCTCCGCCACGACTAATTTGTTCATGGAGAGTGTCTTCAGGGAAGCCGTTCCTACCAGCTCCTTCTTTGGCCAAACCAGAAGATGTCCATGCTCGCGGAAGCTTTGCCTAATGCTAGCATCACCTTCCCAAATCTGGGTCAACTTCTTTGGCTCAGGCCAGTCCTGGCACGGAACGATGGCGCCATTTTGTTCCTCAGCCTCCTCAGCCATGACCTTGGATCCTACCTGGGAAATCCTGAGGTTGAAAGCTGAGCCCGCTTTCCGGAGGAGTTGCATATTTACGGCAGAGCGCAGGACATGCAATCATGACCATTGGCATCAAGCGAAGCAAACACCCTGCCAACACCAGTGGTTGTATGGGGCCCCGGCTGAACAGTATCTCCAGCACAATGACAATCCGCAAAATCTGACCTCCGGGCCGGTTCAAATTAAAGTAGGATCGATGGGAACTGATTCAGGTTCCGGCCTCCTGCTACCACCATCTGCAAGCACAGCGCTGCCTGCCTGGTCGAGGCCATGCTTCTGGGGTGATTGGTTTCTAGAGTAAACTATAGCAAGATCCACCGGGCCAGGCACCTCAAAACTGTAGCTGGAGTGTTTGGGTCAGCAGCGAGCCATGCCAACCTGCGTGGGGATCTATACCGATATATTCAGCAAAGTCGAGACGGCTCTTACGAAGCAACGAGTGCTCACTCTCAAAGATTTGAACTGCTGTCTCAGTGCACGTCGATCTATAGCCTCATTTCTCAACTGCAGGCTCTGATGGCTGAAGAAGGATACCGCCTGCGGCTAGCAATGGGAGGAAAAAAGGATGCTTCGGCACTCTCGCACATGCATATTTAGCGAAATGTACACACCACAAAATAGCGGGCCTTTCCCGGAATCGAAAAGCTTACGAATGTGACTGCAGATTCCGTCATTCTGAATATTCTCCACAATCATCTTGATCAGATCATCTGGCGACGGCGTAGGGTCCTAGCAATTGGCATGGCCGAGTTGGGTGTGTATAGGACTTTATATTCTTTAGGGTTTATAAGTGGGCTTATGGGTTCAGGGCTCGGGGGTTTGACTGAACTCCTTGTCATCTTTGATGGCTTCGATGGATGCAGTCCAGAAGTCATCTGGCATTCCCATAAGTCCTGCAATGTGTGCAGACTGAATGTCACATACGGAGCATGATGCATTCAAGCATCGCTCCCTTTTCGGTCCTGCTTTGTGAGCAATATCAAGTGCTGCAGCAGAGCATCCCGACAAGATGGACATGACGTTCTAGGATTCGAAGTACGGATGTATTGTGTAGCCTACTTTGTTTGTTCTGTGTAGATGCTGGGTGAATCGGTCGTTGCTTGAGCATGCAACAATGGTCTGAGAAGACAGCAAGTTTGCATCTTCATGCAGCACCCTCACACGCCAGCGCAATCACATGAGCAGGGGTTGGCGCACACCCGTGTTGCCAAGCACGTCTTGGCACTTCAAAGATAAGCTGTGGTCGAGTTTTATATTTAGGGCTAAGGAAATCGAACGAGAAATGGGGACCCAAGGATTTGCAAGGATTGCTATGTTCCTACAAAAGAAGTGCATGGCTCATGAACCTGCAGCATAACTGTACATGGGCGTTCCCACCGAAATTAAGGGCCTGATAATGCACGATCGTTTAAGGTCGGGAACCAATTAGGGTCTAATTGGGTACATTATATGACAGGGTTGCTCCATGTTTCCTCGGCTGGCTGCAAGCCAAAGCCTGGTCGGCCAGCTCGCACACACATGAACCTTGAATCGTTATTTAACTCAAATGATACAGTAGAATGTGGTCCCGGAGCCATTAAGGATATATATATATATATATATATATGTTTACAAACATATACACACATATATATATATAATATCGTAGATATATGAAGGCAGCAAAAGGAGTATCAGCAGTATAGCAGCAGCAGCAGTGGCGGTGGCAGCAGCAAAGGCAATAGCATCAGCGGCTGCACCACAAGTACACACACGACAAGAATCCCTAGAAACCCCCATGAGTTACTTAAACCTGAAAAAACAAGAAACGTAATTAATCTTTTTTTCTAGCCTTTTTACAAAAAAACATAATTCCTGAAACATATGCTTTTTTTGCAGGGTTAGGTTGTCAAGGGATTAGGGTTTAGGGTTTAGGGCTTGGGGTTTAGAGCTTCAGATCAAGAGGTTTGGGTTTGTGCAGCTGAGGAGTGGGTTAAGTTTACCCTAAGGCCCCAAAGTAGTTCCTTTCTGGGTTTCGTATATTATATATAGAATCCTATAAGGTAATCCCAAGAAGGAACTCCTATGGGGCCTCTGGGTAGAGTTTCAGGTCAAGGGGTTTGGATTTTGGGAGCTGGTTTTGTTTTAGACTTTGGCCTTCAAGGGTTTCCCTGAAATTTGTTGTTCAAGTTTTTGTCAAAATTATGGTCCCTTTTTGGGTCCTTAACTAGTATGATACGCCTAATATTTAGGATACCCATCCTAAACCTATACTATAAACTAAAAAACGCAGAACCAGAAGCTTTGAATTTAGGGTTGGGTGAAGAGGTTCTGTTTCAGTTGCTGAGCCCGAAATCAGGCCACCATCATGGCTACCAGAGAGTCTCGATGCTTCGGATGTTCGCAAGACGTCGAAGGCGAGCTGCTTGAGCTTAGGGTTCAGAAGTTCAGAGTTTTGGGTTTCCAGTTTTAGGCTTTGTTGTTTACGCTCCATGGTTTCGGCTGATCTATTTTTCTGGCCTTTGCTTTCGCCTTCGTTTTAGCTTCGTTGGATAGTCTGTGGTTCCTGCTCGGCCGACTCGGCGTGTCCGCAAGGGTGGTATGTGTGCATATGCATGTGTGTGTATGTGTATATATATATATATATATATATATATTTTTCTGCATGTACAGACTGCATAGACATGAATATGTGAGGTACGCTGGACCAAATCCTGAACCCTAAACCCCAAGACGCGAAACCGCACTTTGCACAGCTTGTAAGCCTTGCATCGGAAGCCTGACGGCTCCGGGTGAAGACTCTACGGTTTAGGGTCAGGGTTCAAGGTATATATGTTCAGGGCTTGGGTCTTAGGGATGGGTTTAGGGTTTATTAGGGTTTGGGGGTATGAGGTTCTGGCGTTTGCGAAGAGGGGTGGCGGCTGTTGGAGCTGCAGCTAGAGGGACGGCCAGGCGTCACAGACAAGGCCAGCATCGAACGCAAGCCATACGCAGGCCACAAATCTTACAACGTAGCATAGTAGCACCTGCTCCTGCTGAAATTAACCTTAACCTAAACTTCAAACCCTACAACCAACCCTAACCCCGCCTAGATGCAGTCTCTAGGCCTAAACCCGAACATAAACTGTCAACCCTATAGCGAACCTACACCCCAAACCCTCCCTAAGCCTTTGTCGACTCGAAGCCTTATACAAGCCTTATACCATTTAATCCAAAACCCTAAACCCAAAACTCACAAGCTTAAGCTAGACCCAAAACCCCAAAAAACCCACAATCACCCCACAGGGGGCAGAGGCAACCCACACTCCATCCCACAGGAGGGGGGCATCCTGGACCAAAGACCATGGAAGGGGGGTGGGGGGGGGGGGGGCCGCGGAGCCCGTGACTATATATATATATATATATATATACAAACGTACATATGTACTTATATATGTACACACACACATATGTATATAGATGTATATATGATCAAGTTAGTAACCTCCTATTTAAGTGACTGGAGCCCTAACCTAGAAACTTGGCCCCAAAAGCAGCCAGGGATTCTTCCTTCGCGGCCCTGCTCTCTACGCCTGACAGCGCAGGTGTAGAGCCAAGGGCTTTAATTCGGTTTAAAACAAGGCTGTTACGGTTTAAAAACGGGTTTTGACTAGGGTGCAGCATTTTTCTTACGGTTTAAAATGGTACTTTTTACGGTTTACGACGGCTTTACATAGGTTAAAAATGGTTTTTAGAGGGTTTCAATGGCATTCTAGGGGTTACTAAGATGTGCAGAACGGAATAGGGATGAAGTCAAGTTAAAGGTGGGGTGACGTGAAAAAGCAGCACTGAACCCCGAATCCTCGTGGACCCGAAATCCTAAACCGCAAACCAAAACCTGTAAACCCTACGGTTTCCCCGTCTATATACCTTCATCTTACCTGCTGAGCTCTCCATTAAATGAATGTGGAAGTTGTTTCAGGTTCCGCAATCCGCAGCCCGTCGGTTCAGAGTGTACAGGGTTCTGCCAAGGTTACTACACAGGTTCTACCAAAGACTTTGGGGTTCAGGATTTGACTGTTGTGGGTAAAGGGTTTAGGGTTCAAGTCTCAATGTCCCAAGGTCCCAAACCATAGGGCTCCAGTACTTTGACAGGAAATTATTAAGTATACAACTAGGATGCCCAGGAGTACCCTTATTCCCTTTTCGGAGTCCTAGGTGCCTTATACATAAAGGTACCCAATACCAAAAAGGGAGCCCTTTTTATCCTAGGTTGCTGGGCATCCTAGAAATTGTAACCCACCTGTCGTCTCCATTGTAGTTCCTTTTTTTGGTTAACCAGTTTATGGTTAGGATCCTATAGTATAGATTTTGGTTAACCAAAAAAGGCACTACAATGGAAACTATAGGTAAGCCCTAATTCATATGGTTCATTCCCTTTAGATCCCTTGTAGATCCCTTACAGATCCCTTTAAGGAACCCTTTAAGGAACCCTAGGGCATGCCCGAAAACCATTGTTTAGGTCACTGGAGCCCTCTGGTCTCAATGTCCCAAAGTCGGCTCCAGAGCTCGTTTCAAACTTGCGCTGGCTTCACCCGAGCTCAAGGCAAATGGAAAGCTGCATCGAAGCCCAGAGTTGTGGGCTTAGGGTTTAGGGTTTAGGGCGGATTATAGGTTTTATAGTTTTTTTTTTGGGGGGGGGGAAGGGGGAGAGGGGGGGGGGGGGTGTTTAAGGTTTGTAGGGTTTACTTACCGTTGCTTAGTAGGGAATGGAAGAATGGCAGTAATAGTCGTTACAATTGTACCCCATTCCTCCATTTCCTACTAACCAGAGCTAAATTCAGGGTTGAGGCTGTCGTAGAGTTTCAGAAAGAACATATGATACATCCGAAGCCCTCGCGATCGAGGGACGCTTTCCGGTCGAAGGCGTGAGGCTCCATAGAGGGCAACCCTAAGGGTCCATGTGCCCAAGTAGGGTTCCTTTTTAAGGATTCCCTGAAGGGTACCATAAGGGTTCCTTTAAGGGTACTATAAGGATTTTCAGTTTAAGGGTACATGTACCCAAAGTTTAAATACTTTGGCCGTATAGTACTCCCCGTATAAGTACATTGGGCCCGAAGTGTATACCATGTACCCTTATGGTGACAGATTAAGCTTGTCGGTGAGATGAATCAAGGGCTTGGCGCACTTGACCATTGGGCATCGAAGTCGAGGTTTACATATGAGTAGTTGTCAAATTAAGGTCCCCTTTTGGGCACCCTAAAAAAAGAGGTGCCGTATTTTAATAGGGACGCAAAGAGGGACCCTAATTTTGACAACTACCCAGAAGGGAGTTGAAGACACAGTCAGGACCTTGATTTAGCCTCGACAAAGGACTGCATGTGACATCAAACCCGAATAGAAGCCTACATAGTCGAAACATGTGCTCGTACTAACCCTATGCCTCCGACCTGTTATTGGGTCCTTAAGGGGTCAGGGCCCTAACTGTGAGGTCCTTGGAAGGATAGGGTAACTCTAACACCAAGCGCCATATCAATGCTACGTGTGCCCAACTTGAGCCTCTGAGCTTCAAGAACTGACCCTAAGGGTCCAGGTACCCATATACTAGATACTTTGGCCCCAAAGTACCCAAAAAAAAGGGTTTAGGGTTAAGGCCCATGTATATACTATATAGGTACATGGACCCTTAGGGCCACTTGACCCAACCCGAAACTCGATGGAGGGGGGGGACTCAAAGTTCTGCCCTAAATCCCTAAACCAAAATCCTGAACCCTAAATTATCCCGAAGCCCTAAACTCTTTGCAAACCGAAACTATTCGTAGATTTGTGCAGTGCGTTTTGTTGATTTAAGACCTTAGGCCTGAAGCATCTCAGGGAGTTTCCGACGATAGGGACGGTTTAGGGTTTAGGGTGCCTAATTGCGTGCCTGGGACCCTTCACAGCGCGATCCTTGTCATAAGTATCATGATATAAGCATGGGACTGAGGGACCTAAGCTTTCACTAGGGACTGGTGTTTGTCATTTTTTAGGGTTTAGGGCCTAGGGCTTATTCGGGCTTTAGGGCCTAGGGTTTAAGGTAAGTGCCACAATGTTGGAATCCATCACTAATCATGCTGTTTCTGGTTGCAAAATGTTCTGGGTTTGCTGCAGGCTGAATAACACCACTTATCATGCACATTCAAGGCGGCAAACTCATAGCCTGCCAATCATGTTATGGGGCCGATCATGTAGGCAACATATTCACTTTGGGGATCAGGATTTAAGGTACATGGCCCCGAACAATAAGCAGAATATGGTTTTATGAGGATGCTCACAGGGCTTCTGTGCAAGTGAGTTAGGCTTCAGGTTTTTGGAAAGTCCGGCTTCGCCATGCAGCTCAGACTGAACAAGAAACAAGCTCCGCAAACTAGACAGTGTAGTCATCATAGACATAGAAAAATATTCAATAGTTACAAAGGCTTCAATACACAATGATAGTAGTACTGGTGGTGGTAGAAGTAGGAATCATGATGTAGGCCAACAGAACCACAAGCATCAGCAACCCGCTTGGTTAGCCAGGGTCATATTAGCGGTTGAAGTGTTGTCTATGTACATGCAGCTCGTTTGAGACGGCTTACAACCAGGTTCCGTATGCGTTCAGGTAGAACGAAGACGGTTAATGTAAACCATACAAACCACATGCCGTACGCCAGATCCCAATTCCCAAACCCTACAAACCTGACGCCCTACTTACTGGAATCATCGACAGCAGCACGGCCGACACGCTTGGTTTTGGCCGCGGCAAGGACGGTCCGCCCCCAAAGCAGTGGAGCTTGAAGTTCTGGGTTCTTGTTCAGGAATTTAGTTCAAAATACTATACTAAAGAAACCCTTTCATCTACTATAGACCTCTATTATGGTAACTTAAAATTAAATAATTAACCCCTCAACAAGAACCCAGAATTGGGAAGGTTACAGTGAATCCTAAGGCTCCACGGACACAGATTCTAGGCGCGTGAATAATGAGAACTACATACCCCTCGTAGTTCCTAAACAATACAACGCTGGTAGAGTTTACTCAAGGGACCATGGGACTTATGATTGGGGTTGTAAGCAAGTTAACAGTTATAAAGTTACAACTGCTTCTAACCTTGCTGAAGGTATTTTTAACCTTACTTACTAGGTCCGATGATCCTCCAAGGACCCCCCCCAAGAGCCTATTCTATTTCTACTGTTTCTTATCTTCCAGCAGATTCTGCAACCCTGAACCCCCAACCGCCCGCATCGGCAGCGAACCAGGCGGAAAAAGGCACTTAAAGCAAAGCAA
The DNA here is from genome assembly GCA_905221615.1 of Symbiodinium sp. CCMP2592. NCBI lineage: Eukaryota > Dinophyceae > Suessiales > Symbiodiniaceae > Symbiodinium > Symbiodinium sp. CCMP2592. Next base: position 347,466 of record CAJNDT010000757.1, on the reverse strand, counting down.
AGAAACGCAACACCCACCCTAAACCCCAGACCCGAGGTATAAACTACACAGGTGCACACCTTTGGGAAAGGTAGTCCGGAGGCCCAAAAAGCCTTTACTTAGGTATGAAAGAGCACACTGTAAATCTTTTCTGAATGGATCTATAGGGTTTGGGGGCTTAGGGTAGGGTTTAGTGTGTATAGTGGGTTCAGGATTTATTGGGTAGGGCTCAGGGGATCTTGGGCATATGGCGCTTTCAAGGGTAACATACTGCCGATCCTTTGTAAGTTAGGGTATCGATACCCCCCTTGTAGTTGTAGCTATTTCCTTAGTTAAGAACTAAACCCCAGACCTTCAAACCCTGTAGGGGTCTTAACACTGTAGTTAGAATCGGGTTTCAGGCTGCTTTAATTATGGTATTTTTAATTAAAGAAAGGAACCCTAGCAATAATATGGGTAATTATTTAGGCCCATTACAAAGCCCACAAACCTTAACCTCTACTATTAACTGAACTCGAAGCCCCTGAACCCCTAATTCCTACACCCCTAAACCCTTAAACCCTAACCCCTAAACCCCTCAACCCCCAAAACCCCCAAACCCCTAAACCCCCAAACCCTTTACACCCTTCAACGGTTCGCTCGAAGTGTGCAGAGGCCGGAGCTATGACTCAATCCCGACGTTCGGGTCTGCACATCAAGCTCAAGGCCCAACAAGCACATGGGTGGTTGTCAAAATTAGGGTTTAGGGTTTAGGGTTTAGATAATTAGGGTCCCTTTTTAGGTCCTTAATATAATACGGCAGCTAATGTTTAAGGTCCCAAAAAGGCACCATGATTTTGACAGCCACTCACATAAGCCTAAGCCTTTTATGGGGACATCCCTACCTTATTGGGCTTCACTATAAGGGTTTTTATTTTGGGGGGCCCTGGAGACTTGAGTGTTGAGGGGCCTGTAAGGCCAAGTAAACCTAGGGTTTAGGGCTTATTTGGCATGGGGTTTCAGGGTGTTCAGGGTGTTTAGGGTGTTAGGGTTTTAGGGTTTAGGGTGTTTTAGGGTGTTATGGTTTAGGGTTTTAGGGTTTAGGGTTTAGGATGGTATCTGGTCTAGTCCTCACGGATCTGCTCCGGAGAGCTTTGTTCCATGCTCTCGCCCTGAACTTTGCAGCGCCCCGGAACTACTGTAGAGGCCTTAACAATCACGTATACGTCACTATTGTGGGCTTCCTTAATACATTTTTACCATATTGTGCCCAAAAACCTGATTTTGACTATTAAGGCCGCTACAGTAAGTGCTTAGGGCTCTGGGCTTTCAAGGTGGCAGTATTCCCACAAGCCTGGGGTTTCAACATTTTGTCATTCGGGCTTTTCGTGCCCCAGGACTTAACTATATAGAAACATCTGCAAACAGTTAATCGGCGATGAGAGCTTGAGGGGTATTAGTTATTAGTCAAGTGCACGCAAGAACAAGTTTCCGGTGGCGGTTCTACCCGTCACTGTAATCTCAGAGACAGAGCAAGTACGGCTGTAATGCGTTAATCTGGATCATGCGCAAGCAGAAACACAGTTATTATTTTCAGAACCCTTGTTGCTAAGCCCCGTGATCCTAAACCCCGAAAGCCCCGCAAAAAGCTTGTAAGAAGCTTTAGGGTTGAGGGTTTACTACCCCGCCCAACCCTATAGAGACTTTTGACAAGGCGCCTACACCTCGGGAACAGATGGTGGTAGCGGGCTCTGTGAAGGACGCAGATTTCGGGTCCAGCCTCTTTCAACCCTCACAGCCCACTATAAAACCCTTTTATGACACCCTTTTGGAATTCAAGAGCCCTATTCTATTTGGGAGTTTCCGAAGATTGGGGGGGTACCTTTATTTTGGGGTCTGTATAACAAACTATCTAGGGCACGATATTAGGGTCCCCCATTTTCGGAAACTCCTATTTCATTAAAGCCCCTATCATATACCTTCCATTGGCTTCTGAGGGCTTCGGAGTTGGGGCTGGTGTTCAGCATTTGGGTGGTTGCCAAAATTATGGTCCCTTTAGTACCCTAAATAATAGGTGCCGTATTATAATCAGGACCCAAAAGGGACCCTAATTTTGACAACCGCCCATTTGGGGTTGTAGTTCTTCTGCCTTGTAAAGTACAGGGTCATCGAGAGGTCCTTGCAGAGTCTGATCGGGTGCGATGCTAGCTGCCATGCTGGGAACTATGGGCCTCAGAGTGTGATCACCGTGATTCCTTGTTAAGGCGATCCTAAACACACGGTGTGTTAGCCCACAGAGCACTAGTAGTTCTACTACAACATACCCAAAGACAATATTCTAATTGATCAGTTCCTTGCCGTATGGAGCCCTGAACTTAAGGTCCCTACCGAAACTGGCACCGAAACAAAACAAGCAACGAACCAACAAACTCTGCAGCACAAACAACACCAAGACAGCTGCAACAACATTACTAGACACACCGCAGAAGCATGTGTACATACGTAGATAAGTCGGTAGGTAGACAGATAGATAGCTAGATAGGAGGATAGATAGACAGATAGAGCTAGAAAGATAGATAGACGGCAGGGTGGGTCGGTAGGAAGGTACGTGGGTAGGAAGAGAGACAGACACCTGCGTTGCAGCAAAACTACTTGAGTATCCGTAGACATCATATATGTGTTAAGTTGTGCACATACATATGCACACACGTGCATATTTTTCATTCATTCATTAATTCATAAATCCAATCAATCAGTCAATCATTCATTCTTTCGTTCGATAGTTCACTCGTGCTTTCTCTCTCTCTCTCTCGCTCTCTCCCGGATTCAATCAGATGGACGTGCACACACACACACACATACATACCTACCTACCTACCTACCGACCTACATACATACACAGACACATACATTTCTCACATACATACACATACCCGCGTAGAAAAAGAGACAGAGAGAGAAAGAGAACAAACACAATATATATATATATATATATACAGAGAGAGGGAGCTTGTTTTGTGAGATGTCAGGAGATGGGCTGGTGGGACCCGAGCAAGGCTCCCGCCCTCGATTGGACGGGAGAGGCCTCGGGCAATGGGAGCGATCTTCGCCAGATTCAGATTCCGAACTTACCTTTGGTTAGGGGCCTTATAAAGGGGTCCATAAGGGATCTATAAGGGTACTATAATATAATAACTTACCTTTGGTTTGTAGGGAATGGAGGAATGGGGAACAATTATAGCTACTATTGCTACCATTCTTCCATTCCCTACTAACCAAAGGTAAGAGAACTGATTGATAATGAGGTCTGCGACGGGGTATGTATTCTCACATATTCCTTCAGGAAGGAAGCAGCCAGAACATAGAGCCCTTCAGCTATTGTGAGGTCATGTTTATTGTTTTGTGGTTTGATTAGTTGCTTCCGTGCCTGATCTTTTTTTGTCTTGGTTTGTCTCGGCTTTGAGTCGTTCAGGGCTTTAGCCCTGTGGGTTTAAGGGTTTAGAGTTTAGTTGTTCATCCTCCGGGGATTAGAGTTAGTTCTTCAAGTTGCTGTGCATGTCGGGCTGTACATTGATGTGTTCAGAGATTTGCGGGTGACGACGTGGGTCATACAGCCTTTACACACTTGCATGGCATACATGTTCCTACATGTGTCTAAGCCCGGCCAGTCAGGCTGTAAGGCTGTACGTCTTAGGCTGGACATGATTTGTATTGACGCTCTAGCACCACACGCCGAGTCACTACAAAGAGGAACCACCCATGATTTGTAGACGCCTCTGGTGCGAGTAAAGTGACGGACCAGCCGAGTTCAGGGTTTAGGGGTCGGGTTCAGGGCGTGTAATTCTGCACCCCAAAGCATAATCTTCTCGCCACCCCTGGCCAGCAAGACCAGGCTTGGGAAACCAAGCAGCCCATTCAGATTCCCTTCGACCAGCCAAGACCTTGGTTTTTGGTAGCACCAGGCGTGTTGGTTACGATTCCACGTCCGAGTCTTCCTCAACAGTGCTAGCAGCACAGGAGGAGTAGTAGTAGTAGTATCAGCAGCAGTAGCAGTAGTAGTAGTAGTAGTAGTAGTAGTAGTAGTAGTAGTAGTAGTCGTAGTAGTAGTGGTAGTAGTAGTAGTAGTAGCAGCAGTAGCAGTAGCAGTAGCAGTAGCAGTAGCAGTAGCAGTAGCAGTAGCAGTAGCAGTAGCAGTAGCAGTAGCAGTAGCAGTAGCAGTAGCAGTAGCAGTAGCAGTAGCCGTAGTCGTAGCCGTAGCCGTAGCCGTAGCCGTAGCCGTAGCCGTAGCCGTAGCCGTAGCCGTAGCCGTAGCCGTAGCCGTAGCGGTAGCGGTAGCGGTAGCGGTAGCGGTAGCGGTAGCGGTAGCGGTAGCGGTAGCGGTAGCGGTAGCGGTAGCAGTAGCGGTAGCGGTAGCGGTAGCGGTAGCGGTAGCGGTAGTAGCAGTAGCAGTAGCAGTAGCAGTAGCAGTAGCAGTAGCAGGAGCAGTAGCAGTAGCAGTAGCAGTAGCAGTAGCAGTAGCCGTAGCAGTAGCAGTAGCAGTAGCAGTAGCAGTAGCAGTAGCAGTAGCAGTAGCAGTAGCAGTAGCAGTAGGAGGAGTAGTAGTGGTAGTAACACTAGTAGTAGTAGTAGTAGTAGTAGTAGTAGTAGTAGTAGTAGTAGTAGTAGTAGTAGTAGTAGTAGTAGTAGTAGTAGTAGTAGTAGTAGTAGTAGTAGTAGTAGTAGAGTAGTAGTAGTAGCAGCAGCAGCAGCAGCAGTAGTAGTAGTAGTCGTCGTAGTACGGCTACTGCTGCCACGACAGTCCTGGATAAGATATGCTCAGCATTGAGCCAACCGCAGGGTTTTTCTTGGTTAGACATGTGCTTCGTCAGCAGCAGTTGTTCAGGTTCGGGGTATGATTGAACCTGTATGTTGTTGTGATGTTGGCCTCTTCTGTTGGGACCTTCGGTGAAGTCTGCAAGAAACGGTAGTGAGGACAAGCAGGGCCACACCAACATGAGAAGCCTTAGGTAGCCTTGCATTGTTGCCACTTTTCCGAGCTCCTGCGCCCTGAGATGGGAGGGTCTCAGGCCTTGAGAGGGATCCGGAGGTTTAATGCATCGGAAGCCTCCTGTGGTCCTTGTAGCTGCAATGCTGCATAGTGGCCGATGCCTCAGCTCCTAAGTGGGTTTTGAAACCTTTACCCGGACTTCTTAAACCTGGGCTTGTGCCATGGCCTTGGTGACCATGTAAGTTATGAAGAGCATTCGAAAGGGGCCCCCACCCTGTAATAGTGGTATAATGGGAATATAATGGGGCCCTAATATAATCCTTATGGTCACTATTACAGGGTGGGCAGCTTCTAAGAAGAGCATCTGAACCCAAACATAAAGGCTCCATGTACCTCTGCTTTGGCCAAAGCCCTGATTCAGAATGCCTTTAATGCCAAAGTATGCACTGAATAGTTGCCTTTGCTATTGTGGCGGCTCTTTGTTAATATTACAGTATACTAGGCCCCAAAGCCCCATCCTAATTAGTAAGGCCCCTATAGAAAATCCTTATGATAGTCCTTATAGTAGCCCTTACAGACCCCTTTTAAAGGAACCCTTTCAAGTCCATGGAGCCTTTAAAGAGAATCCCTGGCCCCAGCCCGGCAGAGTCTTCCCAAACCCTGCCATCGCCTTGTCCCCCTGGTGCTCAGCAGGGAATGGGGGTTGAGGGTTTAGGGTTTAGGGCCTTTAGGGTTAGGGTTTAGGGGACTATTGTTGGGATTATATAGGGACCACTATTATGGGACCTACTAAGCACCAGGGAGCTGTGCTGAGGTCGCAGAAACAGCTGGAGTTCAAATTCGCAGCGGGCTTAGCTAATGCTGGGGAGCTACATAAAGTTCGTATTGCAAATTGTTCAAACACACACGGATGGCGAGCCCATAATCCCGAAGGGTCTGAGTACCAATGTAGTGCTCGGGCCCCCAGGGCATATGCAAAACTGTTACATGGACGCTTCGGGAATATACGAAGTGGGTGATTGTTGCCTACATATAGAGGGTTTCCTGAGACTTGAGACTCTTGACTATTGGTGGGTAAATACTGTACTTGTTGTGCTGAGTTGGGGACACTTTACAAATGACAATCCTGAATCACATGTGAAGAACGCCGTGCCGCACTACACAGTAGCCCTCTGCCCCTTTCTTACAATCTCGTGAGGGAAACCCGACTGTGTAGAAAACTGCATCAAGCTCCCAAAACCAGACGTAACTGTAGCTGTTTATGTTACCTCAGTGAAACCCGTGTCATGAACTAACTCCTTGTGTCCTAACCCATTCAAGCCAAAACTTCAAAGCATGCCACAGCAAACATAATTCTTCTGAGCTCGAACCCTACCTGGAGTCTCCAATGTAGTTCCTTTTTTTGGCTAGCCAGTTTTATGCCCGGTACCCTTCAATAGAGATTTTGGTTAACAAAAAAAGGAACTACAATGGAGACTACAGGTAAACCGTTAACTGAGCTCTAACCTGAAACAACCCGGGGGAAAGGAAGCCCGTCAGTCCAGCCCTGAACCCTAGACCTGTACTTGGAGGGGCAGGGGACTTAGTAAGTAGGTTATAAGTAGAGATATAAGTACCCTAAATGGAGCTACCCCAATTATAGCCCTACTTGTAACCTACTTACTAAATCCCTAAACCCTAAACCCCATAGATCCCTTTTAAGGAACCCCATAGATCCCTTTAAGGAGCCCTTACTAAGTCCCCTGCCCTTCCAAGTAAGACCCCAAGCCATCCCGAGACCCCGTCAACATGAACCCGTAAGTCACTAGAGCCCCAGACCTTAGGTACTGCCCCCATACAGTAAGAGTCTATAGTAGGGCTACTATTGAGGTCCTAATATATCCTTATTATGAATATTACTCAGCTATTACTGAGTGGGGGCCGTACCCGACCGAAACCCGTTATTGAAACGTATAGAAGCCTTTGACCCGCTTACAAGCAACAAAACTTAAACCCCGAAGCCCTAAACCTTAAACCCCTAAACCCCTATACCCTGAACCCTGAACCCTGCAACAAAACTTAAGCCCCGAACGCCCTTAGGTCCGCGCCGGAGAGGCATGCACGTGGGAGGATGGCATTTTCCATCGCTTGGACGTGGAGGTTTGACATGCTCCGGCTTTCTTAACCCAGAGAGCCCAATACCCCTTAATTCAGGAATATCGCTCAAGTCCTAAGTTCTATAGGGCTTGGGAAGTAAGGATTTAGGGTTTAGGGGTTCTATAGGGCTTGGGAACTAAGGATTAGGGTTTAGGGTTCGGGGTTCTATAGGGCTAATATGAAGCCCCTAATGATTTAAGGTATATTCCTTGATTCATAGGGATCCTTAGGGGTGTAGGGGGGAGGGGTGTTGGGGACTATATTTCCTTGAATAGGCCTTATTAGTCCTTATTATGGGCCTTAAGGCCCCCTACCCCCCCTCCCCCTACACCACTAAGGATCCCTATGATTGATTAAGGGGTATTGGGCTCTCTGGGAACAGCCTGGGGACCTGGGCCTAGAGTAAGGAATATACCTTAAATTATAGTAGGAACCCTAATATGATTTAAGGAATATTCCCTAATTAAGAGATATTGGAAGGAATATACTTTAAATTAAAGTAGGAGGGATATTCCTTAATTCAGGGATATTAGAGTCTCTGGGGGGGTAATGTAGGGGCCTTAAGAATTAGAAGGTGGTTTTCGGGGTATTGTGACATAATATACCCCGCAAACGATAGTCTAATTATCCAGGCCCCTACATTACCTCTGGGTTTTAGTATTTTGGAGGTTTAGGGCGTAGAGGTTCTCAGGGCTTTGTGGGCTTTGCGGTTTAAGGTTTTGGGTCTGGGGTTTCGGGGTGCGAGCACCATATTCAATATGTGAAGTCTTTGTTAGGTTCCTTAGATGGGACTCGTATGCTGTTTCGAGAATTTGATTAATCATAGACTTGGAGGAGCTCATACATGAAGTCTTACGGTTAAATGCGAAGCTGGTCTGCTTCAAAGCTCTGGGTTTGCGCTGTTTAAAAGAAATTGATATAATGAGGAAAATTTCTGCGGTGTTTTAAAGGAAATAAGTATAATAAGGAATATATCATGTATGTACATCGGTATACTATTTCATACAAGGCACGCAGCGCTAAACCGCCAGCATTGTATGGTGTTGCGGATTGGTGAGGTGCTGCCCACATCTCAACCCTGCAAGAACCCGAAACCCTAAAACCTCACTTGTAGGATTCTGAATCCGCAGCAGAGACTTTGTGCAGACGAAAAGAGCCCTTAAACAGAAAAGGCCTCACATGTCATGTCGTATTCACCAAGATTTCGACACCTAACCTAGCTATATACCTTTCATCAAAGGCCCTGGAATACCATGAACCCAACCGAAACTCGAAACTACGCAATCCGAAGGCCCAGAGCTACTCGCAGAAGCAATTTTCAGCAGCACCCCAACCTTAAACCCTAAGCCCCACAATACCTCAAACGTCCTAAGCCCTACATTCAGCTTCCATCGTGCCCTCAGGCTGAAAATCGCATAAAAGCCTTATCTGCGATGGTCCTTGGGCCAGGAATTTGAGTCGTTGGACAACATTGAGCCTTAAACCCGCAATCCGTAACCTTAAACCCTAAACCGTTGGTTAGAACCTGAAACCCTACAGCCTAAACCTTTGCACCCTAAATCCTAAACCTCAAACCCTAAGCCCTAAACACTAAGCCCTGAACCCTTAGTTAGACAGAACACGGAGGTTCACGGGTAGTTGTAAGTGGAGTTATAAATAGTAGGATCCTTATTATTAGGACCCCAAAATATGGTACCCCAAATTTTCGGAAACTCCCATATGGGTCATACCTAAACCCTAAACCCTAAACCCTAAACAGCTATGGTTACCTTACTTATAAGCCCACTTACAACGACCCATGAACCTCCAAGTCGGCCCTAAGCCCTATACCCTTATAGAGTCCCCACAGATCCCTTTAAAGGGACCCTTACAAGTACCCATGAAGCTCCAAGAAGGCCCTAAACCCTACAGTATATACCCTTATGGAATCCCTAGAAATCCCTTTAAAGAGACCCTTTAGAATTTCTATAAATCCCTTCAAAGAGACCCTTTGAACCCTTCTAGATCACTTTAAAGGGGCCCGTAGAGCCTCCAAGAAGAGTGCTCCGCTGGGCCAGGCTCCAGCAGAGGGAGATCTCGAGTCCAGGCCTCGGTGCTTGGTTTAAGGGTTTAGGGTTTAGGGGTTTAGGGTTTAGGGGTTTAGGGTTTAGGGGTTTAGGGGTTTAGGGTTTAGGGTTTAGGGTTTAGGGGTTTAGGGTTTAGGGGTTTAGGGTTTTAGGGGTTTAGGGTTCAGGGGTTTAGGGTTTAGGGGTTTAGGGTTTAGGGTTTAGGGTTTAGGGGTTTAGGGGTTTAGGGGTTTAGGGTTTAGGGGTTTAAGGGTTTAGGGTTTAGGGGTTTAGGGGTTTAGGGGTTTAGGGTTTAGGGGTTTAGGGTTTAGGGGTTTAGGGGTTTAGGGTTTAGGGTTTAGGGCCTAGGGTTTAGGGGTTTAGGGGTTTAGGGTTTAGGGGTTAGGGTTTAGGGGTTTAGGGGTTTAGGGGTTTAGGGGTTTAGGGGTTTAGGGTTTAGGGTTTAGGGGTTAAGGTAAAAGCCAGAAAGTTGGAATATCATTATCGTAACCCCTTGAAGGTAAATTATAGGGGATCCTACCAGTAATCCATATTCCAACTTTCTGGAGTTCCCTTTAGGCTCAAAGGGGGGTTTGAGGGTCTGGGTTTATAGGGTTTTTACGGTTTTTTTAGGGCCGTTAGGGTTTATAGGGGTGAGGGCTTAGGGATGTTCTAGGGCTAGGGATGTTGAGGGTTTATGGTCTTAAGCTTTCAATTTGGGATTGAGGGCTTATAGGGTTTAGAGGGTTTATAAGGTTTAGAGGGCTTATAGGGTTTATAGGGCTTATAGGGCTTATTGGGTTCATAGGGTTCAGGGTTTAGGGGTGAGTGTTTAGGGTTGAGGGTTTAGTTTAGGGTTGAGGGTCTAGGGATGTTTAGGGATGTTGAGGGAAGTTTAGGGATGTTTAGGGAAGTTTAGGGATGTTTAGGGATGCTGAGGGAAGTTTAGGGATGTTTAGGTATGTTGAGGGATGTTTAGGGATACTGAGGGAAGTTTAGGGATGTTTAGGGGTGTTGAGGGACATTGAGGGATGTTTGGGGATGTTTAGGGATGTTGAGGGATATTTAGGGATGTCGCGGGTTTCTAGGGTTTAGGTTTGGGGTTGTGAGGGTTTATGGTTTTAAGCTTTCAATGTTGGGTTGAGGGTTTATGGATGTTTAGAGACGTTTAGGGTTGGGGGTTTAGGGATGTTTAGGGTTGGGGTTTAGGGTTAAGGGTTTGAAGCGGTTTTAAGCTGTCAATTAGGATTGAGGGTCTACGGATGTTTACGGACGTCTAGGGTTGGTGGTTTAGGGATAATTAGGGTTGGGGGTTTAGGGATGTTTAGGGTTCGGGTTTATGGTTTAGGGTTTTAAGCGGTTTTAAGCTTTGAATGTCGGATTCAGGGTTTCTGGATGTTTTGAGACGTTTAGGGTTGGGGGTTTAGGGATGTTTAGGGTTGGGGGTTTAGGGATGTTTAGGTTGGGGTTCAGGGTTTAGGTATGAGGCCAACGATGTAGATCTGCAGCTACGAAAGCATGCGCCGCAGATGGAGTCTACTAAGGAGCCAGAAGAAGAACCACGAGCCCGCTCAGATGGCGTTGCCTCGCTGAACCTGTGCATGTACAGTGGGCTGGCGACGAGCTCTTCCGGGCGTGGCAAGTTTTCACCACCGGCACAACATCAGAATAAAACAAGCTACGATCCCCTTGGGATGGACGTCTACGAAGTGGATCCGAATCCAGCACGAGAGATCACATTGCGCTAGTTAGTAAGGTAAACGTACATGAGCTGGTGTTTTAAACTGTTGTTAAGGGTTCCCTGTAGCATCCTGTAGTTATAACCGCAGTTACTAAGCCCCATGATCTTTTAGGTCGGGTCTCTGGTTTGTGGTTTAGGAAGTTTAACTACGGTTGATGATATAAATCCGTCATTACTTTAAAGACATCTTAAAGACCCTAAACTGTGGGAATTATGGGAGATTCCTTATTATGGGTACTGCAGGATTTATATCATCAACCGTATGGCTTGGGTGTTTCCAGCTCGGTGTCGGGGTGTGAGGCTGAGGGTTTGGGGCCCAGGGTCTTGGTTTGGAGCTTCGGTTTGAGGGCGGTGGGTCTACTTAAAGGATCATGGGACCTAGTAATTGGGGTCCTTAAAGGAAGGGCATCTATAGGGGTACTATAAGGGCTTAGGGTTTAGGGTCTACTTAAGGGATCATGGGACTTAGTAATTGGGGTTATAAGTAAGGTAACTACAGTTATAATTACTTATGCCCCCAATTAAGGTATATACTTATAACCTACTTACGAAGTCCCATGATCCTCGAAGTAGAGTTGTGGGTTTGCGGCTATCAGGGTGTAGGGTGTGGGGTTGAGGGTTGATAGTAACCGTTTGGGGTGCAGGGTTTAGCGGTTTAGCGCGTAAGGTTTGCTGTATTTTGTGGAAGATGTAGCTAGTCACCTGCACCTACTGTCGTTCATTGGCTCAAGAAAATATGCGTCTGCATTCTGGCTGTTCTGCCTGTAAACATAGGTTATCAGCCGTAGGTCTCACTTCGTTTGTAGATCGCGATGGATGCTCCCGTAAATCCTGCAGGTATTCCCGCGATAGACATTTCCGCGGCTCGCGTCGATACCGAGGATCTCAGTTCTCTTCCTGCCATGTCCGTCCAAGACGATGGCACGGATCCGGCTGTCCCCGGTACCCGAGAGGGTGGCCAAGTTGTTCCTCTGACGGCAGAGGCCTTGGCCGTGATGGCCCAACCAGATCCCCGAAGAGGTGCACCAGGAGCGGTGTCAGAATGGGCATATGTCTCAAGCCCAGCGCACCAACTCGCATCCCTGGCGGGATCGCCTCAACAATATAATGTGGCCCAATATTCACCCAGCGAGATCAGAAACGTCGCGAACTACTATCAACAAAATGTCCTTGCGCCAACGGTGCAACAAGCAGTCCATGTGCATCAAGTAGACACAGGACCAGCCGTTGCAGCTGAAGCTGAAGCACGCCACAGATTGATCATGGCCGAAGCAAACAATTTGCATAGGGAGCAATTCAACCAGCTTCATGCACAGGCGCTATCCGGTGCTGCCCAACTTCGGTTGGAGTTTGCCCAAGCGGAGAGTCGTCTGCAACAGAAAGAAGAAATGCTTCGAGCAGCCGGCGAAAGCATGGCTAATAAGCACAGCGACGAGTTGTCGCAGATGCGACGTGAAGCCGTTGACTACAAGCTCAGGCTTCATCAGGCTGAGGTTACAGTCTCCGACGTTGTAGCCCAAGCTGAAAGAGAGCTGGCTAATCGAAGTCGGGCTAGCCAAGACACCGTTGCAGTCATGAATGGCGAACTAAGCCAACTCAAGTCTGAGATGGGTGCATTCATGCAAGTGCATCGCCAACAGGCTGAATCGATGACGAAGCTTGAGCGCACCAATGCCGAGCTTCGTGATCGCCTGGCGAAAGCCACGGCATATTCACCAACTGCCGTAGGAGATCAGTCTCCCATTGAACACCCTATTCATACCCCTCCGGGTCTGGGTAAAGTAGATGGTGGCCCGCCAGGTGGAGGTGGAGATGACTCGCCTCCCGAAAGCGACGGCGACGGGGATGAGCCCGATGACGATTCCCGTGACAAGAAGAAGAAAAAGAAAAAGGACAAAAAGAAGAAAAAGAAAAGAGACTCATCTGATTCATCATCATCGTCGTCTATCTCCCTATCTAAAAAGGACCTCCTGAAGATGTTCAAGAAAGTCGTTAAGTCGAAGAAAGACAAGGATGATGTCGAGGAAACCGAGGCGACAAGGGGAAGGCCCAAGGTGAAGGAAGCTGAGAAGATTGTGTTTCCAAAGTTTCCCCAGCCAGAGAACTATCGCAACTGGAGGCTTCGCGCACGCGAGGCTGTGGTCGCCGCCTCTGACCGTCCCGATGAGGCTTTCGAGTGGCTCGGTGAAGTGTGGAAGGATGATACCACGGAAGAGTCCCTTCGTGATCCTAACGGTTTCACAACGCTTGATGCGAAGATCCTCTCGGCAATCACAAACATTCTGGAAGGTGATTTTGCTCGCCAGATTGACACTTTTAAAGAGAGGGAAGGACACGAAGGACGCTTAGTTCGTGGCCGACAGATTCTACATAAGCTCAACGCTTATTTGTCGACCAACGCACTCCACGGGTCTGTGTACGATATGGAGGATCTGCTCAACGTCGTCATGCTTAACGAAAATCTTGTGCAATTCGTGCGTAACTGGGATACTGTCCTCTCAGGCATGAAGAAAGCACCTGCTGACGATGTTTTGCAACCCTTGTTTCATAGACAGGTTAAGAAGTGCAAGCTTTTGGCGCACGACATAGCCATCTATGAAAGGGCAGTAGACGGCACACAGGAGAAATCCTATGAATATCTGTACAATGCCGTTAACCGAGTCATCAAGATCAAACGGCTTGAGCGCAACCGGGAACGGATTGCAAGGCAGGCCGCAGCAGGTATGCCATCGGCACCCGCACCGCTAAAGCGTGTGCCCAAAGGCTTCTGCATTGACTTTGTTCGGAACGGTTCGTGCAACAAAGAAAAATGTTCCTATAAGCATCAGATACCCGAGAAGCCACGTGGTAGGACACCAAGCAAAGGTAAAGGCCGAGGCAAGTCGCCCTCCGCAAGGGGGAGCCCATCTCCTGGGAAGATTAATGCTGAGTGCAAATTCTTCAAGCATGGTAAATGCAACAAGGGTGACAAGTGCCGTTTCATACACAAAGGCCAGCCTTCTGCTCCTGCCACTGGTAGCGGTAGAGAGTCTAGCGGCGAAAAGAAGAGTAAGAAACAGAAGAAAGAAAAGAAGCATAGGAAGAAGTCTCGCTCCAGCTCTAAAAGTTCCAAGGGTAGTGGAGGCTCCAAGGGGAGCAAAGGCTCTGGGAACAGCAAGGGCTCGGGGGGGCGGAAACCTAAGGCTTCGCTTCCGGCCGCCGTCTGCCTCTTAGGCGCACTTGTCGCAGGTTCGGCATCCCAAGCCGATGCACACGCTTTCCGGAAGGAAATGCCGAACTTCATTGACTCGTGTGCAAGCACCGCTCACGTTGCTCTGGCATCTGTGCGATTCTCGAATGCTCCTGAGTATCACTACATTCCCACGCCCCCTGAATCTTCCAAGTGGCGTGAGGTTGAAATCGAGCCGAGGGTTTTCAGTGAAGAATTTCCTGTTAACTACAAGCCCAAACCTGATGGGCAGGATGTTCGGGATGCTTTGGCGACAGCTAAAATGCTGAGGTCAACCGTTGAAGGTATGAACCAAGGTACGAATCCAGCATGTAAGTTCATGTGTAAGACTGAGTTCGGTTGTGCTCATTGCATTGCGCCCGGCATATCTGTCGGATGCCCAGCAAAGGGGAGCCGATCAGATCCTGTGATTGAAATGGAATGGATTGCCGACACTGGCAGTGCTCAGGATTTGATATCGAAAAACGTTCTCGGTGAAGTAAAGGATTTCTTGTCGGATCGGCCTATCAACATGATTACCGCCAACGGACCTAACTATGCTGACAAACAATGCAAGGTTAGGATTCCTTCGATCAATACGACCGCCGAACCATATGTTCTACCCGATTCACCATCCGTTCTCTCGGTTGGACAGAAGTGCATGGAGGAAGGGTTTGACTTTATCTGGAGAGCTAATTGTAGACCCTACTTCAGGGACCACAACGGGAACAAGGTTTATCTCGATGTGAAGGACAACGTTCCATACCTGAAGTCTTGGAAGGAAAATGTTGCGCTTCCCGCGCGACCACGTCCGGAGCCCAGCCTTCCTGCATCGCCGGTTGAGAAACCTGGCAAGTGTGTTGAGGAGTCAGAGAGGATTGCAAAAGAGTTACTTGAGAACCTTGACTTCCAGTGTAAGTCTTGTCTGAAGCTACTGCAATCTATGAACTGCAAGCCCTCCAAGAGCAATCGTAAGTCAATTACAAACAACCAGAGTCGCACCGACGGAAACGTCGAGTACCTTGTGCTTGGCGCTTTCGCTCATGGCGGCGTCCAGGGCATTACTAACCGTACGCAGAAGTATGCCCATTCTACCCGATACATCAATGCATTCCTCCAGAATCATGGAATGACGGGAGATTGCTCATCGGTTTGCATCAATCACGGTTCGTCCGTTAAGGTTCACAAGGATGCTCACAACATGAAGGATTCCACCAATTTCACTATCAGTCTTGGCAGCTTCGAAGGTGGTGAACTTTGGATTCACGACCCCGCTGCCCGAAAGGGAGAGCACAATGTCATCACTCAGAAGGTAGGGTTGAAGACTTTGTATGGCAAGAAACGTGTCTCCCGCAACAAACTTGTGAAGTTCGATCCCAAACGTTTTCACTGTGTTCTTCCTTGGAAAGGGGATAGATGGAGCATTACCGCGTACGTCAATCGAGCTGTTCCCAAGCTTCAGAGCAATGAAATTGCCAAGCTTCGGAGTTATGGGTTCAATCTCTCTAAGCGTACTGCGATTCCTGCCCTCGCTCCCGATTCCGAGGATGAACGGCCGCTTGAGGACCTTGTAACACGGGGTTCTGCGGTAAGGCCTTCCGAGCCTAGGACCAAGCCTAAGGTCAAGATTAGGGAATCGGAGAAAAAGAAAGAAAAGAAACCTCCTAAGTCCGATGTTGCCGAAGATGCATCTAGCAAAGCCGCTGAAGAGTTCGACAAGCTCCTTGAAGGTCTTGAAAAATCAGGAGCAAAGCAAACTGCTGAGCTCAGTGAGCAAGAGCATCTCAGTCGCATGATCGATGAGTTCGGCTCGGACATCGAACCTGATGAACCGCCCAAGCCGGATCTTGGACGACCTCCTGACGGAGAGTCTAAGGTCCCAGATGGGGAGGGCAGTTCTGATCCCAAAGTTCTTAAGGGAATTGAAAAGCTTAAGAAGGAAGCTACTTCGTTGCATCATCTCATGACACACATCCCTAAGAATCCCTATTGTTCGGTATGCAATCAGGCTAAGATGTACAAGGCCCCGGGTTACAAGACCGATGGCTTTCGTTCCGTCGAAGCCACCAGCTTCGGTGATCACATTACCGCCGATCATGTGGTGATCTACAGGGACAATCATGAGGTCATTGAAGAAGCTAGATTGGCTCTCGTGATCAAGGATGTGGCGACTTCATTCATGTATGCGTATCCTTCTGCACTGAAAGATGAAATGGAGTGTAAGGCTGCACTTCAACATTTCGTTTCGAGTAAGGATAAGGTTGGTGTCTTCTACAGCGACAATGCCAAAGAACTCGAACGTAGTGCCAAGTCTCTTGGTTGGAGGCATGAAAAGAGCAAGAAGTATATCCACCAATCCAACTCGATGGCCGAAAGGGCAGTCCGCTCCACGACAGAAGGCACGAGGTGCAATTTGTTGCAGGCTGGATTGTCACATGTATATTGGCCACAAGCCCTCGAGCATGCATGCACTGCATTCAACATTTCTCACCCTAACGGGATTGAGTATGCTCCCTGGTATCGCAGATTCGGGACAGCCTTTCCTGGCAAAGCACTTCCTTTTGGATGTCGCGTCGATTATTGGGTAGGACCCAAAGCTCAAAGAAAGAATCGTCCAAGGTTCGAGCCAACATCCGAACCCGGCGTATTCCTCGGCTATCATTTTCAGCCTGGTATGAAATGGAAAAAGGAGATAATTGTTCTTCCCATCAAGGATTTGAATAGGAATGATTTCCACGAGTGCTTGAAGCCCATCGTTGCTAGCCAATTCAGTGTTCCCGAAGGAGACTTCGCGTTTCCTATGAAGGAACGTTACGAAAAGGTTCGCTTGGGGCACGCCTCGGATGCGCTTGAAGGTCCAGACAACACTCCTCTTGAAAATCAGGATGCCGAGATGTCGGAGGAACAAAAGATGGATGTTGAAGACGCCGACCGAAAGGTTGAGCGACCTAAAGTCATTGATCCCGTGAGTGGTAAGTCTGTTGATTTGCCCGAGGGAGGTCGCTACTATGACTCAGGGGGAACTCTAGGTAGGAGATATGGGGGGACACGAGGTTCCACCAAGCCTGACGATATCCCCTCACATTTATGGGTCAACATGTCAAAGAGCCAGAAGAAGAAGGCTATTGATGAAGCGAACATGAAAGCCGCTCTCAAAGAAATTGACGGCGATGACGGCCGAGGTTCAAGCACCGATCGGCCCGCTGGCGCGGCGTCTCGCATGCAAGATGCTTGGGGCATCACTGGAAATCATTTGATCAGGTATCATTTCCGACCCAGAAATGAGTTGTTCTCTCCCGACCTCACCGATTGTCCGATTGATCTCAGTAGGATCTCCAATGCCCGTTGCACCAAAATTATCCCTTACAAAGGAGACAGCATCATCGAAGATGAAGATGATTGGCGTAACGTAAGGCGGAGAAATAAGAAACTTCGGTTCAAGTGGGTTGGTCAAACCACCTTTGAGATCAAGCCTGCTAAGACTCCCACTCCTAACGGAGATGGTTCCTTCCCAGCAATGCCTGTCACTCAGGGGAATGAAGCCGAGCACAGGGAAAAGCTGGCTAACACCTCGCCCGTTTCCCATGAAGACATCATGGATAAGTTGGCTATGGTTGCTAGGCCGGTGAATAAGAAGGAGCTTTCCCAGAACCCTAAAGCTCAGGCTTCCCTTGATGTTGAATGGAACAAACTGATGACCAAAAGGGCTTGGGACATGGAATCTGTTCGGGAATGGAGCGACGTCTCCAATCGGGCTCAGAAGAGCGGGCAAAAGGTCCACGTTGGGAAAATTTTCGAAATCTGTGTGGAAAAAGGAAGCGAGCTCCCTGCTGGCGACCCTTTAAGGAAATTCAAAGGGCGCACAGTGTTCCAAGGGAATAATGTTCGCGACGAAAGCAATGATGCTGCATTGTTCAGTGAACTTGGATCCAGCCCTGCTACGATGGAAGCAGGCAAAACCCTGGATGCCTATGGGCACATGCCTGGGAACGTGTGTGAACAGGCCGACGGCAAACAGGCCTACACACAAACCAAGCTGAAGGGGATTGAAACTTGGGTAAGATTGCCTAAGGAGCGCTGGCCGAAAGGTTGGCATGGTAAATTCAGTGATCCAGTCGTTAAGCTTATATTAGCTTTGTATGGACACCCAGATAGTGGAGGCTTCTGGGAGCAGCACTGTGAAAAGATGTTAAAAGAAGTTGGGTTTCATTTGGTATTTCCGGCGGCTTGGCCTTCTGTGTTTTATCATCCTGATCTCAAGCTGTTGCTTGCGGTTTATGTTGATGATTTCAAGATGGCAGGACCAAAGCAAAACATGGCTAAAGGATGGGAGTTAATAGCTTCTAAGATCGACATGGACACTCCTGCTCCGCTGGGAAGATATCTCGGTTGTGAACATGTGTCCACCTCCACGTCGCTTGAAAAAGCTGACCATCCCTTTGCTCACGTGTTCGACAAGAGCATTCCTGATCCTGCTGCCAAGCCTGCATCAGCTGCTGCCGTTGAGGATTACACCGAATATTACCCTGAAGAAGGTGTGGTTGTTAGGCACCACCTTCAGCCCCGCAAAGCGCTATATAGTCTCAGATCAGAGGAAGCTCAGGCGATGAACCTTGGCAAAACACGACTCACGGAAGTGAGGTCCTTGGTTTCTACGAATTCGCTTGAAGAGGTTTGGGATGAACATGGTCAAAATAGAAAGCGGGGGGAACTATGGATTGGTTCCACTTACCTTTTGTCTAATCAACATTCCCGCGCATCTGCACTTGCTGCTGTCAAGAAAGTGCGGGACAAAACCAAAGCCAAGAAAGCTGCTAGAAAGCAGGCCTTCTATGATGTCAATCAGCTTGACGAGGGCAAAGGATGCATGAAAGCACCCACTAAGCAAGTCATCTACGATATGAGTTCATTCTTGCAACAGGCCATTGATCGCTACAAAGAGCTAGCTGGCCCAGAGTTCCAGACTCTGAAGAAAGCAAGCACTCCGTTCTACGATGACAAAATTGCTCGCCCGGTGGAAGCTGAGGCAGAGGCCAAGGGCAAACTTGCTCCGATAGCAAGCAGAGTCCTGATGAAATTGCTATTTGCAGCAAGAATGGCTCGATTCGATCTTCTTCGTGCCGTTCAGGGTCTGGCTAGTCGGGTTACCAAGTGGTCCGCTGATTGCGATAAGGCGTTGCACCGTCTGATGTGTTATGTGCAAACCACCTTGCACTATAAAATGTCTGGGTTTGTGGGCGATAGTCTTGATAAGTGCAATCTTTGGCTATTCGCTGATTCAGATCATGCAGGTGAGCACGACAATCGCAGTACATCAGGGGGATTCCTGGCTTTAGTTGGCCCCAACACTTACTTTCCGCTTAGTGCTTTTAGTAAGAAACAAACAAGCACAGCACTTAGCAGTACTGAAGCTGAGGTTGTTTGTGCAAATGTGTCGCTGCGTGCATTGGGACTTCCTTCATCCGCACTTTGGAGCGTACTCCTGAACGCGGGGGGAGATACCAAGCAGCAACACGCCTCTCTAACGAAAGGCAAAACCATTGATCTTACTAAGGTCCCTGACAATGAAGTGTCCAAAATAAAGTCAACAGGATCGCATCGTTTGCCTGACGGCAGGCACCTCTGTGTCTACACGGGTGTATCAACTATACCCGAACCCTCTGAGATGACCAGTCATCCATTGAGAGATGTATGGATTCAAAGTAAGGGGAAATGGACTAGAATTGAGGAAGCTGTCGCCTGGGAAGAGCTTCATAACTCCTCCTATTCAGTGCAATGCGATACCTTAATCTGCATCTACCGAAGATCGGCAATGGACTATCGTCGCTTCGCGGAAGCGGAAGCAGAGATGCATAAGGAACTCGCCGGTATCAGGGATTCGGGGGGCGTTGACATTGAGAAGCTTGCCCCAACGTCTGGCAGTAAAGACATTGGACTCATAGCCTGCATGCCGCATGCTATCGAACCCATTGTGCTCGAAGATAACCAGGCCACCATAAGAATTCTTGAGTCCGGTAAGTCGCCAGCTTTTAGACATGCCGACAAAACACAAAGAATCAATCTCGGTTGGATCGCAGAACAATTTAGAAGAAAGCATTATAAGATGGCGTATATCAGCACTTTGTTGCAAGCTGCCGACATCCTCACTAAACCCTTCACCAACCTGGAGAAGTGGACTAGAGCCCTTGAGCTTATGCGCATTGGCCCTGACAAATCTAGAGTCAGGAAAGCCACGGCCGCACCACAGCAGCCGGAAGGCGTGCTCAAGAGGCCAGAAACCAAGTGCAAGACTTTGATCATTGAGGTTGCGTTTGATGGTGTGTCGTTTGTGAAGTCGATAGATCAGCAGAGTCATCCTTCGGTCAGCTGGGTTACGGTCCATGGTATGGATGAGATCAGTTCAGTTCATGCTTGGAAGGACCTACTCAACAAGGCTAAAAGACTCCATAAGGCTGGAGCGTCGGTGTTGGTTTGGCTCCGTATTCCATCGTCTTCCCAGACTCATCAGACAGCCTTCACCCTCCTAGCGGATGGGATGTGCAGCAATGAAATTACCAAGAAAACATTCTACAAAGCATGGGCTTCATTTGTTGATGTCTCCACTGGATTAGACTCGTTGAGATCTGATTATGTTCTGATGGCGGATAAGGACAACCCTTACCTCACCAGTGAAAGAGTCCAGAAGTGGCTTACCAAACACATGCTCAACGACAGGTCTTTTGACGCCTGTGGGGTCAACTTCATGGGTCCTGATGGATTGATGGCTCGTGTTCCCATCACATTGAGTACGAATGTTACGCACATAAGAAGTGCATTCGCTTCACTGCAGTGTCGTGATAGGGACAACCACAAGAAGTGTCGTAGCTCAGACAGTCCTTATCACTTGCAGGTTAGCGAAAGGATCATCAAGTCCTATGAAGAGCATTGCATGGAATTGCAAGTTGCAAAGTCGGTTGCTATGGTAGCCATCAGACCTCAAGCACCCAAGCTTTCAGCGACTTCTCACTCCCGTCTTGCTTACGCAATGACCAGCATCCCTCATTCACTTGAGACGATCTACGAGGCGGATGCCTTGGAGAGGGCGGAAGAGTTTCGCCTGGCCCTCCAGGATCCTGATCGCCTCGCTGACGCGTTGGCAGGACTCACCAAACCCGCGGCTTTCCGAGACATCGCGAAGTTCATCAAGGAGCCGACGGAGAGTGACGACCACATGTCGTTGTTCTTGAGGTGCATCCCGGTTCACGAGTGGCTCGATCTGCGAAAGCAGTATCCTCACGATCGTTGGACCACGCTTTACGAAGTGTGGCACGCCGAGAGAGGCGTCAAGGCGCCCGACGATGTGTCGGCAACAGGAGCCTTGGTCCAAGACGCCTCCCTAGACGGATGGCTTTCTCTTTTGATCGACTTTTTGCGTGACATGGCGACACTGGGCTGGAGCACAAGGGCGTCGTCGGCATTCGACTCAACGAGAATGTACGACCTGTGCCACCGCTTCACCCTCCTAACGGAAGGGTTAGGGAAACATCGTCTTTTTCCGGCGAGCGTGCGCTTGCTGAGCGGGCTCTTCACGCCCTCGCTCCAGCGGATCGCACCGCCGGCGAATGAGAGATCATTCGCCATTGTGGTTGGTGACAGCTCCTTGGCCTTTGTGCAATTCCAAGGAGCCCGTGTCCTGACCAAAAGGACGTTCAATGATGAGCTGCGCCAGGCACTGCGAAGCGAGCCCAGAAACTCCGGATCGGAGGTCTCCATGTTGTGGGGGCAGGGTCTCGGTCACATCCACGACCGGATCATTGCTCTCATCAGGAAGCATGAGCCTCGTCACCCGGAAGGGTTTGACATTTTCATTTCGTGGACTGGCAATGACGTCTACGGCAAGTGGGGCTACAAGGCCTTCACCTGGCACCACCAATCGCCGTGGGTGAAAGAGACGGCAGAGATGGCTCGCAAAGCCTTCGAGTGGCCGATCAAGCAGCTCAAGAAGGTTCAGGAAGATGTCGTCAAGATCGCCGCCCTAAAGGACCGGCCAGGGGTGAATTCTGTGACAATGATCTCAGGCCCCGAGAATGGCTTTATGTACGGCCTGCCGGAAGAGTACGACGAGGAGATGACTCGCCACACGAAAGTGTTGGCCGAAGCAGGTGTGAGACTGGTCGACCCCAACCCAGTGTTGGGCGCCACTGACAGACCAGACAAGTTTCACACGAACTTCACGGCTGACAATGTGGCCGCGGTTGTCACATGGTACAAGTCACTTGTCACCGCCACGGTCTTTGACCGTGCGGTGACGGACTTGCGATCAGAATTGGTTGCCAACCGCCGAGAGGTGGTCTTCTTCGAGCACTTCCACCTGGCCAAGCCGGACTCCCGTATAACGGTCCCGCCATTGAAGGACATGCACGTCTGTGCTGACACCGAGCGCGAGGAACCGCCAGACGTCCGGGGGGACGACGAACAGATCGTGTTGAGTGCTCCGCTGTTGGCCGCACATCAGGATCTTCTGTGTGCCGAGCCGGAGGAGCTGACCGACACCGATCGTGTCCTCTTCGACACGACACCTGGAGCCGAAAATGTTGTCCAGAGAACTGAGGACAACTCGGATCCCTCTGTGATGATCACCAAGCTCCAGATCGGCAGTCACGGTGAAGAGGCTGCGACTGATGAAGAGATTGCCTTGGCGAATGCCCTCGGCGTCTACGGTCTCGATCTGGAGATCGGTCGCACCTCTAACGAGGATGCTGAGTCTAACAAAATCTTCAAAGACATTGAGGAGCTCACTGAAGAAGAACTCAGCAAGCGGCCCCGATTCTACGCGAGGGGATCTGTCGGGATTCAGAATTTGATGAGGGAAATGCAGTTGGAGGAGGCCAAGAAACCACCTGTTCCTCCAAAGGCGCGGCCCGCTGACGCGGAGCCTAAGGCAACTGGTATCTTACCTTTGGCCACGAAGGCTCATGCTGTACCTCCTGCCGTGCCGCAGGCTGCATCCTCATCGTCGGCGTCTGGCACACTCCCGCCCAAGGAAGTTCCTGGGAAGTCTGCATCGTCTGGCGCAAAGCCTACTGAACCGTTGCAGCCACCGCCTCCTAAGAAGATGCCTATCACCGCTGTGAAATCGGCACCTACGCCGAAAGCGGAGCACGCTGCCAGTGCCAAGGCAGAAGCGTCACCTCCCGGAAGGGATGGTCAGTTTTGGTTGTCAGGCCCGGACCTGCCGCCCTTCGCGTCTGATCATCGACACCTCAGTGAGGGCCAGCGCTTCAAACTGGGCAAGAAGTGTGCATTCGTCCTCAGAGGCTTCACCAACAAGCCCGAGTACGGCAATAGAACGCCGACAGTGACGATCCGTCGGAACGACCTCTCGATGGACTGGGAAGAGTTCATCGATGCCCTTAGCCAGATCTGGAACGGGCTCAAGGTCTCCCAGATCTTCGAAGTCTTTAAGACTCCAGTCGACGGGAAAGCCCGCTACGAAGTTTACATTCAGAAGCACAATGATCAGGAATTTGACGTGCTTCGAGCTCGGGCTATCCATGGGCATTGGTCGGGGCTCTTCGGTGACGATACCGAACTCGCCGACATCCACTCCGTGGTGCATTCCTTTGTGCCATGGGACGCCAGTCTAGCGACTCGGCCTAAGATTCATCCGTTCGACATGTACTCCCAGGAGTTTGTCGATTTCCCTTGCAAACTGGGCTACCACGGCACCTTCATGAGGCACTTCCCAGATATCATCAGATACGGATTGTTGCCTGGTGGTGCCGCGCTCCACGAGAGTGGTAGCAGAGCTTTTGTCATGATGTCAAAGCAACCAGAATGGAAAAGGGATGACAATGCGGGCCTTCGCGAGGCGGCGGACGTCGAGTTCGCCATCGATCTCCAAATGGCCGTCTTGGACGGCGTCCGGCTCTTCGAGACTCGCTCTGGGGCACTGGAGACGCCAGATTGGATCAGCAATCGATATCTGGTTTACGCTTATCAGCGGGGCACAGCAGAGCCTGTGTGGGTCAATCCGGCCTACCAGGCGTTCCGTCGGAACATTGACTCCGCTCTAGCGAGCTGGAACAAGGATGGAAGCCACAAGTACATCTTTGGTCCAGATCAATTTGCCTTGGAGCAGCACAACTGTTTTCTCGACTTGTTGGAAAGCGCCGAGAATCTCACCATCGCTGAGTGGGCGCCGGTCGCAATCGACTGCAAGACCCCGTTTCGCATTTCGGCGGACATCTTGAGCGAGGTCGGCGAAGAAGTCATCGAGCGAAGGAAGAATGATGACCAGCTCATCGAAACATATGACGGCTCGCTCGGAATCGGCATCCACGTCTGGCCATCCATGGAAGGCAAGCGGATCCGACTTCGCCAGAGGATTGAACCGAGGCACTGGATCAAACAGGAGTTGGTACTCTACCCCGGGTACCATTGCAGCTCGTGCAATCACAAGTACATCGACGGAATGATCTCCTGTCCAGGTTGCCAACGTCGCCTCATCGAGATGACCGACCTTGCGATTATCGCCGAGCCCGACAGACTCCGGCGAAGCGCCGCCCGAGAGGGCAGGCAGGTCAACATCATTGACTTGCAGCCATCCTCGGGGCTCAAGCACGCGCGTGTGAAGATTCAAGGGCCAGAAGAAAGGGAACGAATCCAAAGCACAGCGTCTGGCATCCGCCAGAAGGTCCTCAATCAGCAGAAGAGAGCGGAGAAGCTCCACAACACCACTCCGCAGGGGCAATACAGTGTGGACCCCATCACTGCTCACAACTACGCCAAAATGGGTCTCAGCTTTCACACTGTCGAGGCGCTGCAACGCTTCGCTAACGTGAGGCTTCCTGATCCTCAGGGCAAAGGAAAAGGGCATGGTTCGTCCACCTACTATGATGCCACTGGAAAGGTTGCCCTCCTCTGGGTGACAGGCCAGCTTGAGATCGACCTCCTCACGGAGTGTCTGATTTGTTTTCATGATCGGTTTTACACCATCAATGAGATTGCAGTTCTCATCAAGGCTGTGAAGTCGAACCAGCATGAGTTTTCCATCCTGCAGTACGATGGGGAGAAATACATCGTCGTGCAGAATGAAATCTTGCCGATCATGGCCGAGCTGGCTACTTTCTTCAAGGCACAACTGCCGCTGAGCCGGACAAGGATCGAGAAGACAAATCCTTCTCTTCGCACCCAGAGAGATCTGCAGGTACCCGCTGAGGCACAGGGACTTGGCAAACGTCAGCTCAACGAGTTGCTGGCCAATACCCCTTACTATCGTCGGTACCAGCAGTACTACATGGACAAGCGCATCGGGGAGAGCGGCCACGTGAGGTTGACCACTTCGGCACCCGCGTCCGAACGTCGCCCACCTGAGCCTCCGGCATCTCCTGCACGACGAGGTCGCAGCTCTGACGAGCGTGCATCGGGTACAGCAGAGCGCAATCGCACAAGGTCCCCGATCGCCAGACATCGTCCGACCGAGGTCCACATCCGGACCAACCCTGGAGATGGAGCGGGCTCATCTACCGATCGCACCCCTCGGGAGCCTGCGATGCCGCCGCCCAGGCGTGTGGCACGTGATCCGTCCAGCTATATCAGTGACGCGGATTGGGATGCAATGCGTGCTGGTACAGGCTTCAGCAGTCCAGCACCGGAAACGGTTGCTCCCGATACCACTATGGATGGAACAGTGAGCGAGACACCGTCCTCTGCTGTTGATCTTGGCACAAGGCGCGAATGGTCCGAGACCTACCGCCGGCGACCCCATGATCCACCGACCTTCGGCGTGTTCTTCGAGACGAGAGATGTCTCCGACCGACAGGTCCGGATGCGTGAGACTGTTGTCAACTTCTTTGAGCAGCTCAGGGTCGCAGGATTGTTGTACCCAAACTTCGTGTTGGGGAACGATCTTTCCGGCAACATCATCGATCCTTCGCTTGCCAGGCGAATGGACTGGCACCGCGTTGACATGTACCAATGGGCGGTGTTCGCTGCGATGACCGAAGATTACATCCAGCCTACTTCAGTCGTGAATGCCATTCCTACTCATGGCAATCCACATGGCTTCACGATTCTGGACACCTCTCATGCCCAATGGTTCTTGTCAGGATGGGTCCATGAGGTCTACAACTACAGGACCAACCGCCGTGACCGCATCTACTGAGGTCATCTGATCGACGGCCCATTACGCCGAGCTTGATCACTTCCCTAACGGGATGGTATTCTGAGACATTTAGATGCCGTCTGGTTAGTAGTGAAGTGAGATTTAAGCGTCGGCACCGCCCTAACGGGTTGGTAGCTAACCTTCTCGTACAAACAGCACAGGGCGCAAAACATCGGCCGCATAATTTGCTTTTGTTGCAAGTTGTTTCCGCTGTCACAAAGTGATATGCTCACGACGGTCTAGTGACTAGTCTTTCCTTCCATCGCCTTCGCCTCAACCGTTGCACTAAGATGCGCGGGGGGTGTATTTTGTGGAAGATGTAGCTAGTCACCTGCACCTACTGTCGTTCATTGGCTCAAGAAAATATGCGTCTGCATTCTGGCTGTTCTGCCTGTAAACATATTTGCAGTCTATGTTTTTAGGATGTAGGAGTTTCCGAAAATAGGGCACCCTAAAGTAGTACCAAATATAGTAGGATCCATATTATAAGGACCCCAAATACGGGACCCCTTGTTTTCGCAAACTCCCATGTAGGGTTTGGGGTTTTTAGGGTAGGAGCCAGCGAGCTTCAGAACCCTGAACCTTCAATCCTCAACCCAACGCCTCGGCCATATACGCTAAAACTACTACTTGTGCCTTCATCAGTTCCATGTTACACCGCTAAACACAGAGACCATATTAGAGGCAGCACTAACATGCAAAACAGCCCTGAGGCAGCTGAAAACCCGATAGATATTGATCAGATACTTTAAATGTCGCAAGCCTTACACCTCGAACCCCCAAAAAACACAGAACAAGTTTCCGAGTTTGCTGGTCTCCGGACGTTTCAATGATCGAGTTTCAGTCCAAGAAGTCACCGAGAAGGCCATTGGACTGGGGGCTCTGAGGTTCCTGGGCCTTGGGGGTACCATACTTTAATACTCTTTCTTCTTAAAGGAACCCTTAACCCCTGAACCCCTAAAGCCCAAACGAACCACTGTGAAATACATGTTTATACTTATTTCTCGCTGGTTACTTAACAGCCGAGGCTCGGGATCACGGCTGGTGTTAGTTATTGCTGCTGATTTAATATAGTTATTAGTACTATTATCATTTCGTTGTCGATATTATGGCTGCTACTATCTACGACTATTCTGCACTGTTAGTTATTGTCAGACATGTTCGATTGTTGCTGTTGCTGTCACTTTTCCCCTGCGTTCCATGTAAAGTGGCTCCATGTCGTGGGGGAATAAGAGGTGGTCCTCCAGTTCTTGCGTGTGTGTAGCCTTTAGACTGCAGTGTGTTCTTTTGCTGGTTGGAGTCTGTCGCGAAATCCTACTTTAGGGGCCTCAACAGTTAGAAAAAGTGTTTCTGGAATGATTACAGTATAGCTGCAAGCTTAAGTTTTAAGGAATGATACTGTTCACTAGTCAGGCATCTACATTGCGCACTACACCTCTTCTTCCCTAGCCGCCGAAGATGGTGAGCGTTTGTGGTAACTGATGTTTTGACCAGAAGCCTGCTTCCTGCGGTTGATGATATTATTCCTGCATGACCCATAACAATCCTAAACTATGGGAATTATTGTCTATTCCTTATTATGGGTCATGCAGGATTTATATCATCAACCGTAGTAGTCGAGTAGGTTACCTTTAACCTTTTTTTGGGTAGTATAGTCCCTATATAATCCCCATATAACCAAAAGGTTAACCTGTAGTTCCCCATGATACCCGGCAAGTAGGAACATCTCCTAAACTCTAAACCGATAAACCCTTAAAGCCCTAAACCCAAAAACTCTTAAAGCCCTAAACCCTAAAAACCCTAATCCCTAAACCGCCAAAGCGTTGAAGTTGGCTTGGTCACACTCAGACTTTCGGTTCAACGCTTCGTGCATGCACCTGCGTCCAGGGCGACAGATGAGAGGTTCAGGGTTTAGGGTTTAGGGTTGTTAATTTGGGTTTAGGGTTTAGGGTTTATGGTTTAGGGTTTGGTTGTTAATTTCAGCCGTCAGTGGCCGACCACTGCTAGCAAAAGTACTCGTAATCCCCAGCCCTAAACCCTAAGACCCAAACTTTAAACTCTGAGCCGAACCCTGAACGACCGGCCTGATATGTCGAGCTTTGGCAATGGAGCTTGGAATTCGTACAATGTGGAGCTCAGCGTTAAAAGTTCGATGCCTACCTATGTGCCAACCGATCCTCAAGAGCTATCGCCCCCTGCCGTACTCCCCCAAAGCCCCTAAACCCTGAATGGCCTAAGCCAGCCCGAAAGCCAAAGCGAAATCTCATAGTCGGCAGGTCCTCCGGACCTTATGCTACAAACTCCAAGCCCCAATCCAAAACTTGAAGACTTGCACGAGGAATCCTTAGGTCTGTAGCATGGATGGGACCTCAGTAGTTAATCGGTGATATATCCAAAACCTTAAACCCTAACCCCTAAGCCCTAAATCATTGTTCGTCCATGTACATCAGTGGTTACGGCCCAAAATACGCAGACCATGCAGTACACCCCTGAAAAAGGAAAACACTTAAGTCGTATCAGGGATCCGACTACAATTTAAGGTATACTCGTTGACTTAAGGATATTGGAAGGTCTGGGTACGTTTGGGGCCTAAATAATTGCCCATACTATCCTGGTGGTTCCTTCATATAACTAATTATACTTTAAAGGTCCCCAAAACCCTATGCTGATTTCTGAGGCCCCTATATTACAGCCTTTTCAGACTTATTACCACAATTATGAAGTCCCCTGATCCTTTAAGTACCCGCAGCCCTAAACCCTAAACCCCTAAACCCTAAACTACCCTAACCCCTAAACCCCCAAACCCTAAACCCCTAAACCCTAAAACCCTGAAACAAACGCCGTTCCGATCAGCTTCGTCCTCCAGGCGACGCGGAATCGACCGGAGAAAGAGCGGCCGAGGCACCGGCGTTTAGGGTCTAGGGCGTTTAGGGATTAGGGTTTAGGGTTAAAGGATCGGGGTCCTTAAGGAGTCCCTTTAAGGAAACTATAGGGGCACTATAAGGGTTTAGGAGGCTCCATAAAGGATCGTGGGACTTAGTAATTGGTGTCCTTAAGGGGCCCCTTCAAGGGATCCATAGGGGTACTATAAGGGTTTAGGAGGCTTCATAAAGGATCATGGGACTTAGTAATTGGGGTTGTAAGTATCGTAACTACAGTTTTAATTACTTATAACCCCAATTAGGGTACTTTTAACCCTACTTACTAAGTCCCCTGATCCTCCAAGTAGGGTTTAGGGCGTTTTGGGATTCGGGCGTTGGGTCCAGGGTGTGTAGGGTTTAGGGCGTGTTGTGTTTGTGCAAGCAGTCAGCAGACAATCCGAGGGCGTGTTGGGTTCAGGATTTTTGGTTTTGGGGAGTTTTGGTTTAGGGCGTTTTGGGTTTAGGTGTAGGGTTTTACGTTTTGGGTATTTTGGTGTACGTAGGGCTTGTGCCGCTTATGGGGTTTGTAGGGTCACCTCACGATTTTGTTTGTTGGTTTATGGGCTTGGAGTTTAAGGGTATCGGGGTCTTGGGCTATGCCAGTTGGGCTTTGGGGATGGGTTTGGGAGTCTCTGGTTTGCATGGGGAGATTTCTATCTGGCTGGACCGAGTCAGTCAGGGATCCTCCTTGCTTTTTGGAGCTCCCGTAATTATTGAAATCTGCATGGGCCGCAGGGGTTTATGGTATCCTGGTTGGTGTTTGTGTTTGTCCGTACTTCTAGCCCACTTAGAAACGCTGACGGGTGACTGGTTTCTTTGTGTTCCACGTCCCCGCCCGCGGTTTCCATTCTGGGCTGGGCTGATCAGGAGGGTTCCCGTTTTACAGGTATCCCTAAACCCTAAAGCCACCGGTATGGGGAACCGGATGCTACAGTATGCAGTAGCCCTGAACTTGCTGCGGTTCTACAAGCAAAGCACCCTCCGAAGTGCAAGGCGTCAGAATCGCGAAGCACGCTGGGCCCCAAGAGTTTAGTCAGCAGTTTCCCTCGGGCCCCAGTTACTTGAGTAATAGGTTACTGAAGACTACAGATATAACCCGGTGACCAATGATTTAGGTCACCGAAGCCACACGGTTTTCCGCGGTTTTCCTTGAGGCAACCTTGAAGCCTTTTTTCTGGGCTTTGTAGTTAGAGTTTCTGTCCAGATGGTTTAGACAATCCGAGCGCACAGATGCCGTCTTCGCAGGACCCCCGAGGGCCTTTGAATAGAACCCTACTGGCCCTTGATACGGTTGATGATATAAATCCTGCATTATCATAAGGATCCTAAACAATTGGAGTTATGGTATATTCCTTATTATGGGTAATGCCGGGTTTATATCATCAACCGTACAGCAGTGGATATTTGGGGTATATTCGAGGGTGGTTGAGGGGTCTAGGTTCATGCCAGGGAGTTACTTAGATGGGTAGTTGTCAAAATTAGGGTCCCTCTTTGGGTCCCTATTTTAATACGGCACCTACTAATTAGGTTACCCGAAAAGGGACCATAATTTTGACAACCACCCAGATAGTAGTTTACTGACTACACATCCCTAAACCCTAAACCCTAAACCTGTAACCCATTGGTTCGGTCATGGGAGCCCCTACCGACAGATATTTACCCTAAGCCCCCTAAAGCTTTATCCTTATAAACCGTATTTATGTTTGCCAACTCCCTTGCAGTGCGTAGGAGTTCGGCGCTGGGATTCGGGTTATGATTCGTTCTAGGAGCTTCAATATTTTTTCCGAAGGTATTTGATCAAATCCACAGAATCCTGTCGTAGTTACTCAAGCCCTGATACTACCGTACGCTATGTGCAAAGGCAGACCTTGAGCATATGCCAGGTAGTCATAGCAGCTATTGTTGAAGTTTCTTGCAAACTGAATTAAGTGAACTACTTCCAACCTTCCTTACTATGTCCCATGGTCCTCCACGTCAGCCATATGAGCCCCAAACCCTAAACCGCACACCAAACTCTCGCAGCCACTTGAATGCAGCTGAGGTTTGACAGCTGCTCACTGGCGCCGCCGATTTGAAGAGACGCAGAAGGAGTTTAGAGCTGAAGATACGGTTGAGAGTGCAAGGTTTAGGGAAGTTGAGGCTCAAATTATTCGGTAGGGTTTAGGGTTTAGACTTAAACTCCCGAAACTCGGTGGGGTTTAGTAGTGTGACGGTTTCCTGTATAGAGAGGTTCTACTGGGTGCAAGACCCAAAGACAGGGTCTCGTGTATGGGAAAGGCGTTTCGGGAGGGGCGCAACCTTGACGTGGGGTCCTTAAAGGGGTCCCTTTAAAGGGATCTATAGGGGTACTATAAGGGTTTAGGGTTTAGGGTCTACTTAAAGGATCATGGGACTTAGTAATAAGTGGGTTTATAAGTACGGTAACTGTACTTATAATTACTTATAACCCCACTTAGGGTACCTATAACCTTACTTACTAAGTCCCATGATCCTCCAAGTAATGATGTCCATCTCTATATCTCGTTGCTTCTTACAATCGCAAGTTGCAGAATCGGTCTAGGGTGCTGTTTGGTTCTTAGGGTGGTTGTGCGGCGGCCTTGGGGGGGATGGGTTGCTTTTTGGTTCCTCGGACAGGGGCAGAGAGTGGATGGCTAATAGGGTTCCTCGGATACTTTTGTAGGTCACTGCTACTTGTAACAAACCCGAAACCCTAAGCCCAAGGCCTATGCAAAGCTCCTTGTTCAAAGGACCGGAGCCCGCGAAAGCGCCTGTTCAAATTCAACCTTGGTTCAATGAGTGGCAACACAGTGGCAGTCCTGCAAAGCCATATTTAGTTGTCCAACGTGTTTAGTGGTTTCAAAACATTGCTATAGTCACATTAGATTTGTTTTGTGTGTGTGTGTGTGTCATGGTT
This sequence comes from Symbiodinium sp. CCMP2592, assembly GCA_905221615.1. Classification (NCBI taxonomy): domain Eukaryota; class Dinophyceae; order Suessiales; family Symbiodiniaceae; genus Symbiodinium; species Symbiodinium sp. CCMP2592. Next base: position 315,411 of record CAJNDT010000757.1, on the reverse strand, counting down.
CCGAGGCTATATCCAGACGGTCGTCTGGCGGATTCCCCAGAAATCGTAGAAACAGCATTTTCCAACATGTGGCGAAGGTTGAGTGTCATAAACACCACTTCTCCAAAGTTTGGTGTGGCTGCCAAACCCCCTAACCCCTAAACCCTAAACCCGAACCTGAAATCTGCCAAACCCTCAACCTAAACACTAAACTCCCCACTACCCTTGACCCCAAGCGCTAGTTTTGAACCTGACCCTACATCGACCTGACTTGTACTGTCCCCAGACCCTCCAATATCCCGTAATTAGGGAGTAGACCTATAAAGTATAGCGGGAATATTCCTTAACTAAGGGATGTTAGAGTCTCCTAATATAAATGTTAAACCCTATAGATCCCTTCTAGGTACCCTTCCAGGAACCCTTATAGATCCCTTTGAAAGAGACATCGTCTCCCAAACCCTAAACCCTATAGATCCGTTATAGGTGCTCTTTAAAGGAATCCGTAGTATGGATCCCTTGAAAGAGGTTCCTAGATCCCTTATAGGAACCCTCACAGGAATTCTTATACATCCCAGGAGTCTCTTGGGTCCTTGACGTCCCTATAAACCCTTACAGACATCTTCTAAACCCTAAACCCTAAACCCGAAACCCTAAACCCTAAACCGTCGTTATAGATCACCTTAAGGAACTTTTTGCTAGAGGAGTCCCTAGAGGAACCCCTTATAGATCCCTTTAGAAAAGTAGTATTCTTATAGATCCCTTTCCACAGAGCCTAGTCTCCTAAGCCCTAAACCCTATAGATCCCCTATAGGTACCCTCAAAGGAACCCTTATAGATCCCTTTTAAAGGGTATATATGTTATAGATCCCTTTGAAAGGGTATATATCTTATACTTTAAAGGGATCCTTGGAATCCTTTGGGGTCTCTTGGGCGAAGTTCCGAAGGAGCTCTTTGCCTTGCAGAGAGAAGCAGCTGCAATGGAGCGGCAGTTCGAAGAGGTGCTCTTTCTTTTTTGGGTTTTAGGGGTGTTTGGGGTGTAGGGGTTTAGGGGTTTTTAGGGATTTTGGGGTTTAGGGTTTGGGGCTTTTGGGGTGTTGTTTTGTTGCCAGGTTTTTCTCCATGTCTTCGTTCGCTGCTTTCACAGAGGCTTTCACAGAAGCTTTCTGGTCTAGTATCAGCGTTGGCGGAGGTTACAAGAGTCTTGTAGCGATCGTTTGCGAGTTGTACATCGCTTTTGAGCAGGGTTTTAGGGTTTGGGGCCAATGTGCCAATGTGCCAGAATCGTCGAGCGCCGACAAAGAGCGGTCGCATGGCGCTAACAGATACCGACATGTTGTGTTTGCTCGAAACACTCGGTACACTATGTACAGGTAGGGACAAGGAATAAGCATTCATGTCAAACTTATCCAGATCGTAAGCCTTGATATGCTTTCATTGAAGCGGTATGCTAAGTTACTTGCACATCTAAATACATAGCCGAACCAATGCAAGCAACATTGATCGGCAATTTGGTATACAAGCAACCAGTTAACACAGACGTAACATGATGCACACATGTACAAATGCGTACCCTAGACCCTAAACCGCTGTGTACTCGCCGCCGGTCTGACTGCAACAGAGCCATGCTGCACAGCTAGAGGGCCCGAGAGTGAAGCTTCTCTAAACCTTGAAGTCTACTTATATAAACCCTAAAGCTTACGTAAACCCTAGGTAAACCCTAAAGCCTAAACCCTAAACCGTGAATGGCCTTTTTGCCGAGACCTAGTCTGCAGTCGGAAAAAGGAGCTCAAAACAAAACCTAAGTCGTACGTCGAAAGCCTCACCCGAGCTGGAATCTCCAAAAACTAGCACGGCCAAGTTAACCTGTGCCTTAGTGAGCCTTGCAGGAAGAGCGCCAGGCGCGCATGGGCAATGGGGGTTTCAATCCGGGTTGAGTCGTGGCTTCCTCCAGAGGTTTATCAAACTTACGCCATTTATCATAAGCCTTCCCCCAAGGGTCCAAGTACCCAATAATCATATACTCCCCAAAATCCTAACCTACATAACTACTCTCCTAAAACGCCGAGTGCCTAATTATTGGGTCCTTTGGACCCTTGGGGTTCGGTTTAGGTTACGGTTTACGGCGACTGGAAGGCCGGTTTGGGGCTCATAAGGCCTATTCCCAGGCCTTAAAACCCTGTCCAGGACCCAGAGTAGGCCCTATTTCCCTTTTGAGGTTTAGGTTCCCTTATAACCCCCTTTAAACCAGAAAGTGCACCGTTTTTGTTACTGGGTTACTCTTAGGTCAAGATGTAAACCCTTGATGTTATCGTGGTTCGTGCTTGGAGTGTTCTCGAAGGCCTACGTCGCCCTCAAAAAAGGCCGCTCAGAGAGAGTTTTGGTTCATATTTTGTTTCTTAGGGTGTGTGGATTTCAAGTTTTAAGATGAAGGTTTTGGGGTTAGTGTTTCGAATGCCTGGGAGACAAAAATGCAATAGAGAAAGGGGGAGAGGGAGGGGGTTAGTGTTTCGAATGCCTGGGAGACAAAAATGCAATAGAGAAAGGGGGAGAGGGAGGGGGAGGTATTTGCACCTTGTTTGGGAAATCAAGTCAGTTACATACAGAAATCCACAGAAACGCTTACCTAAAGACTTGTAAAAACCATACGTAAAACAAAGCCGAAGATACCTTGTATGCTACGCTGCACCCGTGGCCGCGGGGCAAAGCGTACCGTGTCGAATTGGTGGATAAGCTGGGCCTTGGACAAGTCTCTTGCACAAGCTCGTGGCTCATGAGTGGCAGGTCCTCTGTCTGAGGCGTAGCTTTCCAATATCAGTGAGTGGACGTGATCGGGCCCATCTTTGAGTGGCAAAGTTCAGATGCTTGGCTGGCAAACATCACGCCAGCCCTTGCCATCCGAAAGCTCGGAGTGAACGGAAGGTCCTTCGTCTGAGGCCGTAGCTGACGTTCGACTTTCCGATGTTGACAGGGCATCACGCCTGCCCTCTGCAGTCGCCATCGGAAAGCTCGGTAGGTCAACGAGTAGAGTTTGTTCCACGACCCATGGGTTGTGGATCCATGTAGTCGGCCACCTACAGGCACGGCAGGCACGTCTCACCCGGAAGGTTGCATGCCCAATTCATTTAAGACGCTGGACAGGGCTTTGCCCAGTGCTTCGCGCGCTTCTTAATGCGTGAGCAGCCATTGGCATGGCGCTCAAGGCCAGAAGCGCAGTGGGGATTGTGGACACAGCGAGACTTCACTTGCGGTCATGCAGTGAAGGGAGCCCTACAGCGTGCAGCTGTGATTGCCGGCCTCGTGTCCCAACTCACTCTTCTTCAACGCCTCAAGATCGGCGAAGAAATCCTACGAAATCCTTCAGGCGAGCATCCACCGTAGCAGGTTAAGATGTCATTCATCCATGTAGCGAGAAATTTGACGTCCTGCAAGCACCCTGTTCTTCATGGTTAATTCTAGACAACGAGCGCTTTTTTTGAAGGCTCCAGGACCATCGTGGGTCCAAAAATGTTTGTGGGGTCTTTGCAAGAATCGTGTATAAGCACTCCAAGACCTTGAATCTGCGCTCTGAGGCGCAGGTTTGCAAAAAACAGTTGCATCAGGGTGTGAGGTTTTCTTTCTGAAAATCTTTGCTCTGAGGTGGATGTTTTTGCTTCAGGGTGCGACGTTTTCGTCCTGGAAATCTTTGCTCTAAGGTGGAACGTTGCGACAGAAATCAAGTTTTCTTTCTGACAATCTTTGCTCTGAGACACCTGAAATCTCAAACCCTCATTGGTTGCAGGATCAACCTCAACCCTAAAGCCTTTAAGCCTTTAAGGCCTGAAGGCCACAAGCCCGTAAACCCACAAAACCCCGAAGCCCTAAAGCACTAAAGCTCTGAAACCCTGAAGCTGTTACACCCGTAGGCTCTTAAACCCTACGCTTTCAAACCCTAAAGCCTTAAAACCCCTACACCTAGAACCCATAAAGCCTTAAAGCCCCTAAAAACCCTAAACCTTGAACCCTTTAAACCCTTTACCACCTTGAAAAAGCATTAAAAAAAACAACATAAACATCCTGTCAAGGAACCCTTTACTGGAACCCTAAAAGCCCACTTGTGCCCTCGACTTTTTTGCAGGCCGCCCTCGAAGAAGCCGCCCTCCGGCTCCAGCTGACGAAGGTGGGCCCCACCGGACACACAAAAATCGCGGTTCCTCTTAGGGGCTCTAGGATTTTGTAGGGTTCCTTGAAGGGTTAAAGAAAGGAACGAGGGTTCCTTTGAAAGGGGCCCTATGGTTTTATGTTGACTTCCTATTAATAAACCCCCCGCCCTTGATTGTTTGCTGGCCCCGGGTGGGGGGGATTGACTATTGAGGGGGGTCCGTCGTCGCTTGGTTTCTAAAGCTTGCTGTCCCATTCCTGGCCTCTAAAGGCATAAGAAGTAGCTATATTTTGTTTTGGTTCCGGGCTGGGGGTTTCGTAATTGAGGGGGGGTTTGTAATTGAGTTCCGGGGGTGGGGTTTTGTAATTGAGGGGGGGATTCTAAATATGAAGTCAACATTAAGGGCTTCAGGGTTTAAGGTTTTAGGGTTTAGGGGTCCTTCAAAGGGGTTCCTCTTCTTCGGGTTCCTTAATCGCACTGCATTAAAACGGTAGTTGGCTTGGGCTACCGGCAAACCCCAAACCACAGCATGCCCCCCTCGAAAAGCCTGATACGAACCGTCATAAAAGAGAAGCTCCTCTAAGGTTCTGAGCGGTGCTTCTTGACTCGTGTACCTTCCTCTAGTAGGGACCTTTGGGTTATGGGTCAGGGTTTGTCAGAGTTGAGCGCCAGGAGCTCAGAGCTTAATGGCTTAATGTGGCAGCTCGGTTTATGGAACTCTACTTTATGAAGTATAGGATACACATGAGTTGGCATAGAAGAATGTTGTTACGAGTCACAGGAGCATCCAGGGGGTCTGCATTCAGAGTGTGAGGACGGCTTCACATGAAAAGCCGTGCGGGTGCACAGTATTAACAGAAGCCGTCATTGAGGCCAAAATCTAAGTCGCACATCTCAAAAGCCTTCTAGCCAATAGCAAACACAGAAACATGAACATGAACCTCTAAAGCCCTGCTAACTCAAGCCTAAACCTTTACTCCCTAAGTTTTAACTTTTCGATTTGTGGTAGCTTTCGCGGTCGCCATCCTTAGCCCTTTGTCCCAAAGCTTACAGACGGTTTAGGGTTTAGGGTTCGGTTTAGGGTTTAGGGTTACAGCCTCAAGAGCACGGTGTCGGTTCCAGCGAAGTCTACGGCTCAGAGAGTCAGAGTGTCAAGTTTTGGGTCTCGGGTAGTTTCAAGTCTCGGGTTTCACGTACTTTGGCCTTCAACCTACCTTGACCTACCAAACCCTACGTTTTTGTAGGGTCCCTATAAATTCCGTTCTGGAGTGTATAATAAGAAATCGCAAAAAGCTAAGGTTTGGTAGATTAAAGTATATAGGAATTACGGGCAACGTAAGCAGCGCACGGACCCTTTACGGTTCTTTACACGCCCTAAGGGTCCATGTAATTACCAAACACTCATATACTCTCCAAAATCCTAACCTACATAACTACTATCCTCAATCCGAGTTCCAAATTATTGCGTCTTGTGGACCCTTGGGGTAAGGGCTTTGGGGCTCCCTTAAGGGTTCCGTTAAGGGAAACACTTCGAATGAATCCTCTGGAGATGACCCCTTCCCAGCTTCTTTAACGAAGCCTTAAGAGCAGCCTTTCAATCAAGTATATTATTTTTACATCTTTATACATGTACTTTAAATATATGTTTATACATATATATATAGAGAGAGAGAGAGAGAAACCGTTTTCAGCAACCCCACCAACACAGGAAGTTTTTCCTGCAAAAGTTACAACGTAGGCCCGAAACCCTGAAGCTGAAGAAGAAAGGTGCAGGGCACTGTGGAAGCACTGCGGAAGGCTCTCGGGTGTAAGGGATTGGTGTGAAAGGGTTTATGGGCTTAAGGGTTTAGGGTTTAAGGGTTTAGGGTTTAGCGGGTCAACAAGGTTTGGATCTCGGCAGCATTCAGTCTTCTTGACCCTTCTTACGATGGCTATCAGGCTTGTTTGCTGTGTTGTCTTGGTTTTGCGGTTCGCTTGCTCACCCAAGGAGAGATTTGGAGGGAGTTCTAGCCGGGTTTCAAGCTCTGCAGGATTGGGCTGGGTCTGGATGGATGATCCCTTGACCTTTCGGGCCTCACTCTTGAGTTGGGTTCATTATTTATGGGATAGTGCGGTTCAAAATTGCGGGTGTGTAGAGCTCATGACTTGTGACCATATCGAGGATATGTATATGCATATATATATATATATAGACATGTACATATATATGTGCATATGTATACAGATAGATGATAGTCGAGTACGGCATAGGCGCGCAGAGAAATAAGCATTAGCCGCCATGAGCCCAAGCTGGAGAACCCAAAGACTCCAATATCCTTTAACTAAGCAATAAGAGATAGTGGAGTCTCCTAAACCCTAAACCGCGTAGATCCCTTATAGGAGCTCTCAAAGGAATCATTATACGTTGATCAGCTACCTGTGCAAACACCTTGCCACGGCAGTCAAGCTCATCCCGGAGAACCTCGACAACTGGCTTGTGGGCAGAAACATGTCGATGATCAAGACCCATGTCCTGAAGCGCGAGGCGCACCAGTCCATACTCGGCGCGCTCGAGGCGTTGAGCAAAACTCACGAAGTCTTGGACGCGCTCATAATGGACCTTGGAGGCATGATGCCGGCCCACGCGCTCACCCGGCACAAGGGCGGCACAAGGGACTTGAAGCAGCTCAGGTCCTACAGTGCCACGGTCCACGGCATCAACCTCATTTTAAACCGGTTGCCGCAAAAGAACCTCAAAGAGAAAGCAGATTACATTTTAGGGTTTAGAGTTTAGGGTTTTGGAGTTTCGGGTTTAGGGTTTAGAGTTTAGAGTTTAGGAATTCGGGTTTAGGGTTTAGAGTTTAGAGTTTAGGGTTTAGGGCTTAGGGTGTAGGGTCTATGGGGCGTGCTTTGGCAGATCGAAGCATATTGACGAAGGTTTTGGAGGCATATCTCACTTATATATAATCCTTAAGGACCAAATGAACCCTAAAAGGGTTTAAGGTTCATATACCATATAGGGATTCATAGTATATGGGTATAGGGCCCCTACTTTTAAGGGTCATTTGGTCCTTCAGGATGGCAGTCGAAGCCGCGCACGAGCGAAGCGGAGTGAATAGCACACCGGCGGAGAAACACAGAACCTACGAAGAGAAACTCTTGTCACCAGCTTCTCACAAAGAGAGGAATCCCTCTAGAAGCCTTGTATGAGCCTTGCAGAACCTTCCAAATAAAAAGCAAATCCTTTTTCAGACCCTTCTTGAAACTTGAGAACCCTTCAAAACTCTTCTACTTAAAGGATCATGGGACTTAGTAGTTCGGGTTATAAATAAGGTAACTTCGGTATACTTATTTACAACCTCAATTGAGGTACCTATAACCAAACTTACTAAGTCCGATGATCCTCCAAGTAGAAGCCCTTTTAGAGCTTTCCAGAACCCTTCTCCAACCCCGCTGTAGAATCTTTTCACAATGGAGAGCCCCTTTGGAGAATCTTTCTATGCAGAACACGCTGAACCCAAACTTCAAACCCGAAGACCCACGCCCTAAACTCAAAACCAAAAGCCCTATAAACTCTAAACCCTAAAACCTGAGCCCTAAATACCCTAAACCCTAAACCAAGCCTCCCAAAGGTCAAGGAGGCTGAGGCCTTGCAGCGTGAGCAGCGAGCGGAGCGCAGGCGGCTGAATGCAAACGGGTCTTGTGGGTGGACATACCCTAACCCTAAGGCTCCATGGAACCATATAGTACACACTCAGGCCTGAAAGTACCTATATAGGGACCCCTTTAACGCTTAAGTATCTACTATAATGGTACATGGAGCCTTTGGGTAAGCGATGGTTTAGGGTTTTAAGCTTTAGGCGGTCCGTCTCTGTTACCTCTACTTCAAGGATCATAGGACTTAGTAAGTGGGTTTATAAGTAAGGTAACAGTACTTATAATGACTTAAAACCCCACTTGGATTACCTATAGCCTTACTAAGTCCCATGATCCTCCAAGTATAGTAGGCTCCATCCTAGTTCCTTTGTCAGGGTTTAAAGGTTTGGGGCTCAGTGGCTTGATTGTTTGGTAATTTATGTTTCAGACCATCGGATACGCACCTCAAAAGCCCTAAGCCCGGAGGTCTCCTGTGCAGGGTTTCCTACGGTTTGGGGTTTGGGGGTTTATGGTTAAGGGTTTAGGGTTCAGGGTAAGGTGGAATTAGCGCGGAATCATGTGGCGGGTAATTAGGGTCCTCCCTACACGAATTTGGGCTCTGATTCTGGCTTCCCTACATCCCCGGACCCCTTAAACCGTCCTCCCCAAAGCCCTAAACCCAAACCCAAAACCCCAAAACCCTGAGCCCTAAGCGGACGGCCCACCGAGGTAACTTCACGACAAATCAAGCATCTGATCGGAAGGTAAAGCAGCATGCAGACAAGCCATAAGGGTTTAGGGTTCAGCACTTATATTAGCACTTCACCACCCTAAACCCAGAAACCCCCAACACGGCTTCTCCATGGGGGGCGGACAGCGCAAGAGTAAGAGTTTCCTGCAAGCTGAGAAGTCACAGTCTTGCGACCCTCCCACAAGCCCACCATCCCTTTATGAAAGGTACCTGTAGCCGATAAAACCTACCTTTTTCAAGGTTCCTTATTACGGTTTCTGACGCCTGAAACAGTTAGGGGTTGTTGGGCCGCAGCAAGGTGTTACGACTTAAGGCTTAGGGTCGATGGTATATAGGTATAGGGTTTTTTAGGCGGTTTTGTAAGGGCTCTTCAAGGGTTCAGGATTTGGGGGTCTGGGCTTGGGGTACGTGGTTTGGGTCATAGACCCTGGGTTGTAGTTTCATGTTACAGGAAACAGTATGGCAATGTAGCATATACGCTTTTTGTTGAAGTCATACTTAATTGAGCAATATGGCCTTTAAGTGTTCGGTAGACCCCTGCAACTTGAACGTTAAACCTTAACCTTATGAAATTCGATTTGGCTACCCTGGGATGCGTCTCAAAACAGTCTTATTTACGGTTTCAAGTACGATAGCAAACTACGAGTACAAGTTCTGGTACGATAGCAGTGCACATGCTTCTGTTGGAGGCACTCTGAGCCTTCCAACTCTCAGCAAGCGACGACCCCACCCATCGCAAGGCCATTCCGCATGCCGGTGCAGCATTCAGGTTTACCCGAACTCGAACAAACCACATGTCGAGGGCTACTTATTGAAACTTCCGTAATTATGTATTTATAATATAGATGTCCATGAAAAGGTAGGCAAGCCTTGGAGGTTCCCAGGTAGGCTTTGGGGTGTTAGGACCATGGCTTGACTAGGTCCTAAGCCCTTGAACCTTGGCCTGAAACCCCCGAACCCGCGACGCTTTTTCCGCAGATCGGTGTTAGAGAAATGTCTCTGTGAAATGGTATAAATCCTGCATTCCCCCTGATAACAAGGAACATACCATAAATTCCCATACATGTGGGTCCTGAAGGTAGTGCAGGATTTATATCATCACCCGTACCTCTCAGAGACAGAACCGAAACCCCAAAGTTACGGGTTCTGGAGAAAACACTCAACTACGAAGCAAGGGCTTAAAAACTCAATAGTTTAAATAGTTCTGCACGACGATGCGAGAGAATCTGGTACATTCTTCTGTTTTCCGAGGTACAACCCCTTGCAGGTACACAGCACTTCACGGCCCATTGGGTCTTACTGCTCACCTGCTTAGTCCAGGGTCGTGCAAGACTGCTCCGGAAACCCTAGAACCCAAAGCCCTAAACCATAAACAGAAACCCGACCTACCATGGTTTCTCGGAGCACGATACCATGCATCGACTACCTCTGACCCAAAAAAGCTACCTATCTAAGGAAATGAATATATATATATATATATACACACACACATTTCTACTAAGGCTACATATATACATATACATATATACATATATCCATAAGAATGGTAGGTAGTTTTTGTCGGCTACAGCTATGTGGGCCTAGAGGGTCTTGGGTTTCAGGGTTCGGCAGTCGCGGGTTCAGGGTTTTTTGGTGAAGGCTTGAGATTACTCCACCCTTAAATTTAGGGCCCAGGGTTTAGATCTGAAACTCCTAACCCCCAAACCCTCACCGTTCAGGGTTTTTTTGGTGAAGGGACTCTCCACTATGAAAAGATTCTACAGAGGGCTTCGAGAAGGGTTCTGGAGAGCTCCAAAGGGCTTCGAGAGGGGTTTTGAGGGCCCTAGATTTAGGGCTAAGGGTTTGGATCTGAAGCTCCTATATAAATCTTAAGGCCTAAACCCTAAGCCCCAAATCCGTAACCCCTAAACCCTAAACCGATGAGGGTTTGAGATAACCCAACCCCTAAACCCTAAACTGGTAAAGGATTGAGATTATTCAGCTCCAAACGAAAACTTTCAAAAACCCCGCAACCGAAGGCTCAGACTCAAACCCTAAACCCTCAACCCAAACCCTAAACCCTAATCCCTAAATAAACCCTACGCCCAGCAAATCCTAATGCTTTGCCAACCCAAAACGACAGGCGCGGTATCATGACAGCGAGGCAGGTTCGAAAGTAAGCTTCTGCCTCGGGGGCACGGGCTGTAGAGGCTGCAGACAGGTTCGGTCTAGAAGCCCTACGGTGGAAGCCAGAAAGTTGGAACATGGGTTTAGGAGGATTAGTGCTAGGATCCCTTATACTTTACTTTAGGGGCATCAGGATACTAATGTTCTAACTTTCTGGCTTCTACCATTAACCTTCCCACGGTGTCGGGCCTATGAGGCCCAGGATATAGGAGTTGTGTGAATTAGGATTTCTGCTCGGGTGTAAAAAATACCTGACTCCTGTAGTCAGGATCCCTAAAAGGACCCGGACCCTACTTTGAACAGGGCCCACACGACAAGGACACCAATACTATGCAATAGGTTTCAGGATTTGCGGGCCTGGCGTGTAGGCTGATTGGGGAAGCTGCTGCTGCTGTTGCTACGAATGCTGTTGATTACTATTGCTGCACGACGACGGCGGCAAGCACCAGTACTTGTACTTCTATGTCTGCGTCGCTGTTCTACTGTACAAAAACTGTACTACTAAACTACCACTACTACGAGCACTACCACTACCGCTAGCACGACGAAGACTACTACTATGATGGCGACGGCGACTGCTTACTATGACGACGACGACGCAGACGACGACCTCGACCACGACCACGACAACGACCACTTCCACGACGACGGCTACTGCCACTACTGCTGGTGTTAGTATCCATTTGCAGCTAGGACTCATGTTTAGATCGCTTTGTGTACTAATTAGCATGTTGCTCGCCATCTGTTATGCTTGATTTCCAGTCTTTGTCGTCGTCTTGTGCATCGTCTCTGTATTTGTCCCCGCAGATGCAGCAGCAGTGCCTTGACATTTGCATTTAACCGTAGCTGATCTCGGTGGCAGGCAACCTTTTTCGACCGCCGCAGCCTCAGACAAGAAGCTGTAAAACTTATCACCCCAAGTGGGTTGAACAGGAAACTCGCGGTTGAAATTGTTCTGGACTTCCCCTAAATCCCTGAAGCCCTCCACCCCAAACCCCCTTCCTAAAATTATTCGAGGCGATGTAAACCCCTAAAGCAATCTACCATTCTTAAAGGAACCCTGATAGATCCCTGTAAAGGGATATTGGTGTCTCCAGAAATTGATCTAGATCGCAGTGAGGTCTTGCATCTACGCGAAGATCACTACCCCTACAGCCCTAAGGGTCCATGTACCCTAGGGTTCCTCTAAGGGTTTAGGGTTTAAGGGTCCATGTGCCCTAGTGTGTAGTTTGGCCCCAGAAGGGTTGATACAGGAGCTGCGTTAGGGCCGTAGTATCTGCTGGTTGGGTACATGGACGCTTAAATCCTAGGCCCCAAACCCTTATGGTACCCCTGTTAGAACCCTAAACCCTAAACCCTAAACCCTAAACCCTAACCCTTACGGCACCTTAAAGGAGCCCTATTTGGGTGCGTGGACCCTTAGGGTCAAATACTTGAGGAGCCACGTCTCCTAAAATCCCTGAACCAGAGATCTGTGGCTTAAGCCAAGTAAGGAAGCAAGGCGACCTTCGGTTTAGGGTTTAGGGTTTAGGGGCTTTAGGGGCTTAGGGTTTAGGGTTTAGGGTTTAGGGCTTCTACCTTAGGGTAGCATCGATTTCAAAGGTTAGGATTTCGGTTTCAGTGTTTTCAGGAAAGCTACATCCTGACACAGAGGCATCCGAAGACCCTTGCCCAATTCATCAATGAGCATGACATCAAGCCCGTTTCGTGAATTTTTGGAGGGTGCAGAAGAATGATGCACGAGCGCATCTACGAAGGGGGGGATGATGAAGAAGAAGTCGCACTCACCTGTGAGGGTGCCGTGGGCATTGCAGACAGGCTTCATGTCTGAAAAGGATTGGGCAGGAGACACTTTGGGGGGAAGAAGCAGCGCAATGGCAAAGTCAGCCGCCTCCTAGACCTTCAGGTTTTAGAGTTGCGGGTTTTGGGCGTCTTACCCTTCGGGTCCATGTACCTACACAGAGCACCTGTCTTGGATTTCAACAGGCTCCCATGTCGAAGCTTTAGGGCCACTTGGTACGTGAACCTCTTTTGGAGGATTATGGGACTTAACTTAGTAAATATAGTTATAAGTACCTTCATTGGGTTTTAAGTAATTATAACCGGAGTTACCTTATTCATAACCCCAATTACTAAGTCCCATGGTCCTTTAAGTTGGGGTTGAGGATCAGTTCCTTTGGTGGGTTTAGGGTTTGGGGGGATATCAACAGAAGGGTATTCGGTGCTTTGCGGACCTACTTGAGAATAAATCGAAAGGGCCCGGCCCCTCCTTAAGAGAAAGCGTCCTTCTTATGACATGATACCTCTGAATAACTGCACGGAGCACGGGTTCATTTGTCACGGCTCTACCGGAAACCCTAGACGGGAGTTTCCGAAAATGGGGGACCTTAATATAGTACCCTAAATAGTAGGATCCTTATTATAAGGACCCCAGAATAAGGTTCCCCTAGTTTTCGGAAACTCCCAGACCGTCTGCATGAGATTCAGCCCTTCAGTCCCTAACCCTGAACAGGTAGTCATGAACCGCTGCCCTGAACCCCTAAACCCCTAAACACTAAACCCTGTAAGCCCCTAAAACCCCCCTAAAACCTAAACCCTAAACCCGAAACCCCTAAACCCTAAACCCTAAACCCCTAAACCCTAAACCCCTAAAAGCCCCAAAATTTCATACCTCAGGGCCGCAGTTCCTGGTAAGCTTAACCCTGCTATGAGGGGATTGCTGCTGCCAGTAGTTGTTTTTGAGGTGATGGTGGTGATGGTGTGCCGGTCGATGGTGTTGATGTCGAAACTGCTGAACATGCTGAAACGAAAATCAGGATGGTGATTATGGTCTGCTTGATGGTGCTGACTGTGGGTGCTGATGCCGATGTTGATGGTAGTGACAGTGTCTTACTGCATACAGATGCCGACGGTGGCGACAAAGACAAGGTTGAGTGTCCAGGGTGACTTTGTGAAGGCGTCTGCTTGCTGTCGAAACTCCCATGGGGCTGTATATGCAGGGTTTCAGTGATCTCAATGAAAATACCAGAAGGTCTAGGGATGAGGGTTTAGGGTTGAATCAAACCCTAAACCCTTATAGATCCCTTATCGAACCCTTAAAGGAACCTAGAACCCTTGCAACCCGACCCCGGCTTCCCCAGACCCGGAGGACGTAACAACCCGGTAGCCCTAGCTCCAAACTAACCGAAGACCAAATCCCTGCGGAAGCCCTGAACCTCAAACCCCAAACCCTGAAACCCTAAATTTCCTACTTCCTAAACCCTAAACCCTTGAACCCTAGAGTTCCTAAGTCCTGAGCCCTAAACCCCCAAACCCTAGCACTAAAACCCGAAACCCTGACCCTGGAACCCTAAACCCTGAAACGCTAATCCCTGAAATTCTGCACAGTAAAATCCGAACCCTTCTCCAGGGTGGACACGCATTGCAGCGCAGCGGCCGGTTCCCGAGTTGGGCGTTTTTTGTTTGCCGCTTGTTATAGGGCCTTAAATAGATACCCATACTATTCTGGTGGTTCCTTGCTATAGTTACAGCATAACATACTCCAAAACCCAGTTCTCATCATTAAGGCCTCTGTCTTATTCTTTGGTATGTTGGATTCATGGGGTTCAGGGCATCTTTCGGCGTTTTCGGAATTAATTTCTGTTTTTTCACCTCCAACATTGAACGCTACACAGCCTCCTCAAACCCTAGAAGGCCATAGCCTTACACCCTAAAATTCACCAATCCGCACCCTATATGAATATGCAATTCTAATATCATTGCATGGAAGTGACAGCAGAGGAGTTGCAAATCTGAAAATAGAGGCTCTCCATTTGTAGCAAATCCTCGTATAGTCCGTAGAGCACCAAGTGCAAATACATTATTGAGTGCCCAAAACCTCTTTCTCAGGAAAAAAGTTCCTTATATGTTGCGCTGAGGACCCGGCGATAGTCTTTACAGACCCCAGAAACCCGGCAATGGGTTAAACAATGCCTGCACATGCCGTGAAGGTCAGAAAGCAACTGCATGACTAGCATTTAGGGTTAGTTCTGTTAGGGTCTCGGGCTTACCGTTTAGGGTGAAGGGTTAGGCATACACTGGGCCTTAGGATGGCAGTAATGTAGATGAAAATATGGGGAAGTGCCCAAGTTCGTACGAAGTTATGAGAGCGGCTGGGGTTCGTAGTTTTTGGTGAATGAGGGCTTTTGCAGCAGTTGAAGTCGTAGCATGTGGCACATTCAAAGGTTGATTGCGTTATGAAGGTTTTAAGTTGTGTGCCCTTTTTGATTTTGAAAACGAGGTCTGGATAGACATAACTTAGTCATGATATAGTCCGTATACCCCACACCCTCAACCCTGTTCTACTTATTCAGGCCTCTACATTCGATGCCCGGAAGCCTGATCTCAGACCAAGTGATAAAGAGGGTGACTACGGCCTGACTATGGGAACCTGAAAGTCTTCAGTCTAATAGTCCCAATTGTTTTTGATCTAAAAGGAAACCCCTTAGACCGGAACCCCAAGTTAGATTATATGAGGGTTCCTCCTTGTAAGCCTCTCTCAAAGGGAAAGGGGAAAAGGAGGGACCCTTAATGGGGACCCCTACCCTATAATGGGCTATCTAATGGGTATATAATACCCATACCAGTAGATACGTCCGGATACTTTTTTCTATTCGTGGGATTCGGTTTACTTTTTTTTCGGGTCGAAAAAAAAGTAAACGCGGAAGATCTTTTATTTAGTCTGTCTGAACACACTGAACGAGGGCCTCTTAACCTTCCCAAAACAACCACTCAACCATCCGAAAACAACCACTGAAAACACGTGTTTCGTGTACAAAGGTTCTATATAGGGTTTCGGGTTTAGGGTTCAGGGTTCAACCACCGTAAAAAAGGTTTTAAGGGTTTCGGGTTTATAGGGTTCAGGGCTACAACCATCCTAAAACAACCAGTGAAAACACGTCTCTCTTGTACAAGGTTTACAGGGTTTCGGGTTAGGGTTCAGGGTTTCGACCATCCGAAACCGAACACAAGTCCATAATCGTCGTCTAGTTATTCCGGGTATATATATAGAGGGTTTCGGGTTCAGGGTTTGAACCATCCGAAAACAACCGCTGAACAAAAGTCCTCATAATGGTCATACAGTTGTTCCGGGTTGAGGGTTTCGGGTTTAGGGTTCGAGCAGGGTTTGGGGTTCAGGGTTTACGCTCCGGGGTGTATAGGGTTTTATAAGGCTTCGGCAGGTTTCGGGTTAATTGAGGTTATCAGACGTTGATTTGAGAGCTTCGGTTCATAAAGAATTACAGGGACCTGGGACTCTTATTGAGGTTTCGAGCGCCCTTGGCTTCAGCATCCCTGGTTGCTTGGGTGTTTCACGTGTTACAGGGTTGGTTGGGTCCTATAATGTTGCAAGGTTTGGGATCCTCCCTACAGCGATTTGGCCTGAAGTTGGGATTGAGAATCTTGGGTTGTTTGGGTCTTTGGGGATTTCGGCTACATAATCGTCCTACGAAACTTCGAACGGCCTATTTGAGCTCGCTCAGGGTTCAGGGATTTAAGATTGGGGGCTCGGAATCTGGCAGGGATCGGGGACTGTTTCGAGGAGACCGCAAGACTTGAGCGATCTTTGACTACCAACAAAAGCCATATAA
Source organism: Symbiodinium sp. CCMP2592 (assembly GCA_905221615.1). Classification (NCBI taxonomy): domain Eukaryota; class Dinophyceae; order Suessiales; family Symbiodiniaceae; genus Symbiodinium; species Symbiodinium sp. CCMP2592. Next base: position 299,135 of record CAJNDT010000757.1, on the reverse strand, counting down.
AAGTTATTATAATTGTTATCAACCCTATACACAGGGAGCTGAGGAGGTTCGGCCGGGTTTCGGGCTGCAAAGTCATTGACATCCCTTGGAACCCTATATAAGATCGACCCTATAAAGAGAGAGAGATATATATATATATATATATGAAAACCTTACAAGACCCTAAGAACCCTAAAACCCTAAGAACCCTAAAACCTTACGAACCTTACAGCCCTAAGAACCCCGAAAGGAACCTACCAGTGGTGGGTTCTGCATGGGCCTTGATGGAAGAGGGCGTTTCAAGCTTCGGGTTTGCTCTGGGCCCTCGGCCCCTTCGAATTTTTTGGCGGCCAAGCGGAACTCCGGCGTCAAGTGCTCTGCTGCGTCCACCAGATAGCGTTGCAGAACACGGAGAGCGGCATGCTGGGGTCCAACTCTTCTGCTCGCTCTGCCCTGTATGCCAACAAAAGTTTCATCTTGCTGCACTGAATAGCCAAGAAAGGATAGCGTCCAGGAGCATCTTGAAGCATTTTCTTGCAAGTGCAAAAACAAGTGATGCAAAATATGCAATTTGGGTGTTACAGGGAACCTGTCCCTGTCCGCCGCCAACGTCATCGCCACAAGGTGCCCGTAAGATTTCAAGAAATTAAGTCCGCAGCGGGCCACCGTGTGTGCCGTACTCTGATCCAGCCAGAGACCGCCCCGATACAACATACGCACGGCGAGGTTGATGTTCGAGGCAGCCACCCACGTCCAGCGCAGGATCGGATCAGCATTTGCAAGGCCTGCGTTCACACTGCAAAAGTGTTCAAGGAACTCCAAGAGCAGCGTGGTGTCGCTAGCCTTCTGCCATCCAGCGGTTGGCACTTTCTGCAAACTGTCGATGCCCATTGTCACAGCAGAAATGCATTTGCAATACAACTTATCGTTGCGACTGCGGAGCCATGCCTGTGCAGCATCATCTATGAAGCAGAAGCGCTCGCCCATGTTGGCACCTTCGGATATTTTGACCGACCCTACTATCTTGGAACCCGGCCGGCACAAAACCAGCCTAACCTAAATACTTATTACCAGTACGACCAAAGAGGGAACCAACAAAATTATAACAGTTATATATATATATATATAAACCTTAGAAAGCCCTATGAGCACATAAGACAACGAAAAATGTTAATGAGCCAGCGAAGCCCCAGAGTTGAAAGGGCTACATGGGTTTAGGGTTCACAGCTTCAATTGAGCTAGGGGGTTAGGGTTCTAGGTCCTCTATAGGGTTGCAAACAAATGCAAGAAAAAATGTGTATAGGCATTGAAGATCCGAGCGGCCGGGCACCACACGGAGCCATTCAGCAACAGCACTGGCAACCAGATTCTTGCCTGCGCCCAGGTGCAAGCAGTGCCAGAAATCAGGTTGGAAGAAGGACGCCCTGTTCGCAACGTTGACATGAAGTCGGCGAATCAGCGACGGCGTCTGTTCCCACGGCTCCAGTGTGCCACAAGTCGGTCTCCAAGTCGGTGAATCGACGAAGTCTTCCCAGGTGGGGCAGCTATGCTCGCCTGCCAGGCACAGGTGGCAAATCCCATTAAGTGTTTTCTGGCCAGATCGCTTGGACACGTGAGTGTAGCATCGATTGAGGTGTCCCACTTTGGCAAAGAATTGCCAATCTCCGACAGCCGCTATCACGACAAGGTGCCACCTCTCGCCGTTCACCTTGATGCCCTCCGTCTGCAGCTTCGCCAAGTCGATAGCCAAGGCGTCGAACATTTTGTCCAGGTGCTGGGCGTCCTCGCCGTAGTCTTTTTTCTGCATGACGAAGTGCAAAAAGCGAGTCTTCTGAACGGCGCCTTCAAGATTCACACCACCAGCTTGCTTTTTCGAGAGAGGAGCCTCGGCGAACCAGTTCTTGTAAGCCTTGCATCCATAGCCGATCATTGCATGTGTGTTGGCGACCATCATCGGTAGGTGTTTCTTGCTCCGAGCCTCGTCGCCGTGAAGTAGCAGTGGGATTGTTCGCTCTGGCACGCAGAGTCCGGAGTCGAAGCAATCATTGATTGTATTCCCAGGTTCCAGAACGGCAAACCTTGCCCAGAACCTTGGATGGGAGCGAAAAAAAAACCAACCTTACAAGCCCTACGTGCTGACTTATACCCATATATGCACATTAAAGGGTTGGTAGGGTTTACTAAGGGGGCTCAGAGAAATTACTCAATTAACTTTATTTATTTATGGAATTGCAAATCTTTATCAGATTGGGACACTGATCGCAGCGTATAACCTCATATTTGTTTATGGAGATCCGATCGAGAGAAAGCCTTTGCCTCCTGCACACATCGTGCAAGCTGGGTTTAGAGGGTTGTAGTATTATCGACATGCATCCTCAAGAGCCCTAAAAACCTTAAAACCCTAAGGACCCTAAGTGACCCTAAGAATCCTAGAAGAACCCTATAAAACCCTAAGAACCCTTAAGAACCCTAATGCCGTACGAACCATATAAGCCATATAAATAAGGACCCTATATCAGTATATAACCCTAAAACCCTAAGAACCGCAAACCTACGGACCCTAAAGCCCTAAGAGCCCTAAAACCCTAAGAACCGCAAACCTACGGACCCTAAAGCCCTAAGAACCCTAAAACCCTAAGAACCGCAAACCTACGGACCCTAAAGCCCTAAGAACCCTAAAACCCTAAGAACCACAAACCTACGGACCCTAAAGCCCTAAGAACCCTAAAACCCTAAGAACCGTAAACCTACGGACCTTAAAGCCCTAAGAACCCAAAAATCCTAAGAACCCCAACGCCTCAAGAACCCGAAATCCACAAAACCCTAAGAACCCTAAGACCCTTCAAAACTTAAAACTATATAAGAACCTGTATTATATACATACAAGAACCCTTATAAGAACCTAGAGAAAAGGAAGTTACCATTGCACTCCAGAAATAGGCCGAGGGAGCTGTGTCAAGACGCTCGTATCCTGCTCTGCATACAGCAAGTCAAGTTTGCCCAAATCAGCTAGATGTTGGAATAAATCAGTCGGCTTGATCCACGGCATATTCTTCTTCGCATCACCAACGTCCACGTAGGATATGGGGATGTCGAGGGCCAGCCCATAGTGCTTGAACCTCAAGTTGAAGGGTTTGGATCTAAGTAGATATAGTGTCTGGACCTCACTCCTGAATGGTTTGGGTTTACGTACATAGCGCTTGAACCTCGCTTCTGAAGGGTATTGGGTTTACGAATACCATATAGTGATTGAACCTCACTTCTGAGGGTATAGGGTTTGGGTCTATATAAGTTACTGAGCGAGCCAACAAGATGGCCGTGATGACACCATCTACTGCTGCTTGCAACTTAGCTGCACTTCGTGGCTCTTGTCCTCCAATCTGTTCTCTGATGTCTTCGCCAGACTATCCAGTACTGCATCTTGGCCACGCTCTCTAGAGCAGCTTGCACGAGCGAAGGCAGAGACGGTCTTGCCAGTGGCCTAAGCTCGGCCAGCAGAGTACAATTAAGTTGTATTAAGACATGCGTTGGGCATTCGAGGCAAACGATCGGTTTTGCGGCACAGTGAGCACTCTCCCCACTCACATGGGCTTTGGATCCCTGATCATCGAATTATTGAACGACCTTCACAGACACATAGACAAAGTAAGGACCATCAAAGTGATCCGGACCCTCGCCTCCGAGGCTTTCGTTCAAGCAGCCTTGTCGGCCCCTGTACAATCTGATGAGATGAGCTTCAATGCATTTGCAAATCAGGCTCGATGCTGATATGTGTAACAAATGCATGTGGTGGTATCCGTCTTTAAGGTACCCCTGCACTCTCTCATAAGGATCATGGGTGAAACCGATTTTGTAAGCCGCCACGGAAGTACCAGTGAGAACCTGAGTTGTCCAGTGTGTAAAGTCCATGTACCCTAGAACGATAAGCACCATCAGCAAATTGCATAAGGCAAGAGGCGACATCCATCATCTGCTCTGCAGCCCGAAAGACTGCGCCCGGCGACTTGGGCAAGGATGTATCAGGAAGTGCAATCTTGAAGATCTGCTTGTTCGCTAAGAGTTGATGCCACAGTTCACATAGCCGGGGTAGGGCACGGATTTCGGCATCAAAGTACTTGTGATACTTCCAATGCACAGCAGGTACAGCCTGTAGGCCTTTGATTGGAGTCAACTGCATCAACAACAATTAACATGCATTGGATGCAAGGATGCAAAAACGATAGACCACGATCAGCCATGTTGCTGCTAGCAAACTTCAGGAGGTCGCCGGAGTTCAGGGGTCCCAGAGGCCTGTCAAGTCAAATGAATTAAGGGTGTATGCACCAATGTCCACTTCCGACAGACAACACCTAGCTGAATAGGTTCTGTCAAGGAGCTTGTACTTCGGTAAAAGTAAGAGCTCCTCCAGCCATTCATCCATGGCAGGCCCTATAAATTTGCGCCACGGGATAGAAACGGTATGGTGAAATATTTCTAATCCCTTCGATCGATCATTGCTATATATAGAATTAAGGACACGAGAGTGCACATGCCAAGCTCGAAACCGACAGCCCAAAGCGCTGCAGCATCCGATTGACAGAGCTCGCAGTGCAAGAATATGTGCATACCGACTGCCCTATCACATCCTCAGGCTGCAGATGATCTGGGATTCTGGCTCCTCTGACGATCTGCCTCGCAGCTTCCTGGCCCATCCTCCCAAATTGACCTGGCAAAAGGGCTCTTAATGGGATCGATAATTTAGAAGATTCCGGATGGTATTTCATTGGATAGCAAGGCTTTCTAGGTGACGGGGTGTGGGTACCAAGATCTCGGGCTCAAGTTCAGGGTACGTAACTACAATACAGCCTGCCCACAGGGCCCGGGGTTTCACAATAGGTTGCGAGGATTGTGATTAGATTTATTTGGACCGAGCATATACGACTGCCAAGTTCAAGAAATCTTAGGTAGTGTTCTAAGGGTTTGTTATGATGATGGTTCGGGTGAATAGGAACCACATAAACCTATATATAGATAGATAACTAGATTGTGGGCACCGAAGAAACAGGAACAAAATAATACAGTGTTGGACCTCATATGAGGATCGAGGGGCTTATATAGATGCAGTTATTAGGGTGCTGTCGAAATATCTAGAAGCCTATGAATTTCATATCGTTTACAGCACTTCAAGGGTATGTGTACACATCGATCGGGGTTTAAGGTCCTACAAACACACACACATACACACACGAACACCAACCTCCTAAACCCGACCGACTACATATATGATAGTTAAGGCCTTTAGACCCTACAAACATAAGCCCTGCATAAACCCTTTCTAATCCACATGTAGTCCGCATGCATCAGCATATAGGGCACAGATTTTGGCGCTGCCGTCGTGAGTCTCCCGAGGGTTCTGTCATCCGATCACCTACCGGACTCCAGCCGTTCCCTCACAGGTGATTGGCCCGATTATCAAAACCGCTGTACGTAGCAGGAACACCATCCTCATGCACCATGATGGCACCATGCAGTCTGTTTGCTATCTAGCCAACCGAAGTGGTACTCACAAACATTCAGATGTGTTCCGCTGGCGAAAACAGATCTAGGCCCTAGGCTTTAGCTGCTGCTGCTTTAGCTTTGCCCTTCGCCTTCGCCTTGGCTTTTTTCTTAGGGTTCGCGGTCCCCGGTCCAGGCCCCGACCCAGGAACAGGCCCAGCAGGAACAGGGCCAGGCTTGGTACCCGGCTCACCAGTGGCCTTCGGGCCACTTTTTTTGGCCTCTGCCAAGGAAGGGGCCACCTTGCTCTCCAAGCTGACGCACTGGCATGCCCTTGGATGGTGACGAAGGCTCGGGGATCAAGACAGAGCCCAACCGGAAGTAACCCATTAATTGAAGCCAGAGTCAAAACAGAAGCCGTATCGAGGGCAATCATGATCTCGTCCTTCAGCCTCAGAAGCAGCAGGTGCCATGAGAAAGTCATCATTATACTGTATACAGCTTGCTTCAGATTGCTACCGGGGAGCTTCTCCGAAAGACGGATGTTGGCGGTGGCCTTGAGCATTGACATCTTATCGTAGTGCTGCTCCATAGCATCCGCGTGCTTCAGCATAGAATCAGCATGCCTTCTAAGGGTATCTCATGGCATCCGACATACTGGGTACGTAGAATTAACATGATCGAGTATATACGGTCCGACTACGATCCCCGCCTTTTCTGAACATCACTCATGTCACAGTTCTGCAATACGTTGACATTGTCACGAAGCTTGTTGGTCTTGCTCAACATCTCCGACCATGCCCTTTCCAGGGCCGCTCTTGGATCCTTATATGGAGCCACAGAAGAATCTATGTATATGTGGTTGTATCCATGCATGTAGATATACATATCTAGATAAACAAATGTCAATTAATTGGCCAGATGACATCTCCTTCATTGGCACCAGTGGCGGCGCTACCCGGATTTGTTTGGTTGCCACCGTTGTCGAAGCTCAGGTTGGGGTTCGGGGTGTCCTTGGCTTCCTGTTCTTCTTCATGGACGGACTTCTCATTGTCTTTGTGCACAAGCTGACCCGACCAACTGGTTTCCACCCAGTGTTGGATAATCGTCTCATCGTACTTCCATTTCCTAGTTTGGAAAATTCAGGAGTTAGGATTTGGTCGGGGTTCAGGATTATACATACATGGGGTTATAAAGTTACTTTGAGGTTATGGTGTTTTATGTTATAAAAGTATATATATATATATATATATATATATATAATGTATAGGGTTTTTTTGGCTTCATGGAGTCAGGGGTTGTAGGGTACAGGGTTTACATAGGGAATCAGGGTTAGGGTTTTGCGGTTTTGGGACAAGTGGCTCCAAGGTGGTGAATCGAAGCGGGACACGAAGCGTCTAGAGTGGTGGAAGGAGACTAGGGATTAATTTGTATATACATATATATATATACCATGCATATATGCATAGAGCGTTCACGGAGTTTTGGGGATTGGGTGGAAGCAAAGATCAGAACTTTTCGGAAAAGAACTACATATGTAGAAGGGAGGTGCGAGGTTTGTGCCTGCGGGTTGCAGCCTTTATATATGTATCTATTCATTTTTATCAATTCTATATATGTATATATTTGTATACATATATGTATATATAGTTTAGGATCGGTCGAGGGGATTGGCTCGAATTAAGTATATTTAATTACTTAATTAATAGGGTAAATTGAACATACTATGCTCTGTAGATTTCTGAAAAGTGGCCGCTGCAGCACGCTCGGATTCTTGGAAGTGTAGTCCACGATCTTCTTGATTGTCTTCCTCAGATGGCACATTCTACATCCTATATTGGGGAAGCAATTTAATATAGGGCTACATAGGTCATCAGAGGCACGCATCATACCCCAATTTGTCCTTCATCTCCGACTCGGTGTACCAGCCTGCATCGACCGTGAGGCTTTTCTCTTTCTCCTTGGTCACATACTTCTTCATCTTGATGGCGAACTGCTTCTGGCAGGGGTCGAGATTATAAACATCTCAGACAATACAATGTACATTTCACGCATGTTAAAGGCATGAGACAACTCTAGTTCACCTGTCCTCGTTGAACTTCGCGTCCACCAGCAGCTTCGCGAGATGCTGCCTGTTCTCCACGTCTTGATAGGCTTCGAAGGCAGCCTCTCCACCGGGGACTTTCCCGTTTTTTCGCCTCTTGCACGCCCGTCGTAGCCGCTGCTTCAGGGCGTCGAGACTGATAACCTTACATGGGCTAGTTTCAGAGATTGTGAATTAAAGCACAAATAGTCTGCGCTCGGGATCCATATGCTGATCTGGCACTTTCCCGGTTTTCGGGCATAAGGTTGTACCCAATCCCCAATCTCCCTTGTCGGGGTCGTTATCATCATCATCATCATCGTCGCCCTCGTCGGAGCTCTTCTCAGGTTCCTCCATCTCCTTCTCCTTCGCTGCGGCAATCGACGATGCCTTCGATGCTGGATCTGCTGCCTTGGCAGCCTGCAACATGTTCATCTTCCGGTTCAACTCCTGCTGCTTCTGCAACAGCATTTGCTGCTCTTGCTGAAGCTGTGCTATTGCTGCATCATCCTTGGTTGTCGGATGTGATACTCACACAGGATGCTGAAAATGCAGCATGCACATGTATATACCCGGACATCCAAGGCACAGCACCGTCGTGGCTGCTTCCCGGCTCTCGCTTCACACTGGGTTTCGGGGCTCGCCTCGTTGGTCTTGGGAAAGACTTGTCCGTTCTCACAGAAGCCGGGCTTGAAGTCCTAGCCATAGCCACCATAGACGAGGGAGTAGCGGGGGCCGAGGGAGCAGGCGTACTGGGCATTTGCAAGGTCTCGGCGAAGAGCGGGTCCAGGGACTTCGGTTCCTTGCTTGTGCATAAGAGTGCATTATTGGGTTATCGGCCTATGTAGGGTTTAGTAGGCACAATTAATAGAATGTAAAATATCCTCCGAAATCAGGAAGGACTCACATCCTTTAACTACATTGCGAAGCGACCTCTGCGGCACAGTACATCCGTCTTCAAAGCAAGTTAAGACCCCGCCCTAAATTAGTATAATGAACCCATGATACCAAACCTCCTTGTCTTCTGCCATTTCAGAAGGCTTCAATCCTAAGACGGTCATCCAAGGCTTAGGGCGTTTCTTGGGGTTTATACTCTCTCTCTCTCTCTCTCTCTCTCTCTCTCTCTCTCTCTCTCTCTCTCTCTCTCTCTCTCTCTCTCTACTCTCTCTCTTCTCTCCTCCTCTCTCTCTCTCTCTCTCTCCTCTCCTCTCCTCTCCTCTCCTCTCCTCTCCTCTCCTCTCCTCTCCTCTCCTCTCCTCTCTCTCTCTCTCTCTCTCTCTCTCTCTCTCTCTCTCTCTCTCTCTCTCTTATACTCTTGGGTGTCCATGGGTTCAGACGGATTGGAGCCTACAGTTTGCAGGATCGAGTTAAGTACATGCAATTCAGGTATGATGCTCTATGGGGCTACATAATTTCATTTGGCAAAGTGGCAGAAGCCGTCAGCTTGGGCTTCTTGGCCGCCGGGGGAGCGCTCTCATCGATGTAGCATCGTAGCTCCTACCAAATAAACGAACCGAGCCACCAGGACGAACGACCATATGCATGTACCTGACAACCCAGCCTTGATTCTTTTCTCGAGGTCCGACTCGGTGGGACCGGCCATTTGCTGCGCTCCTTTTTCGAGGTCTGAGCAAGACCACACCTTCGAGCCTAGAAACATCTGACATCAGCCTCGTGAGTCTGTTTTCTGCGTGCATTGTTGACACACAACACCGACTCTTTGCATCTATAGTGCACAAAGCATCGGTATTTTTCCACACCCACAAGCCGGCTCAGACTCAGTCATAGGCCTCCTTAGCTGGCGGCTTAGGGTTCAGGGTGTATATAGGGTTTACAAGGGTCAGAACGTTAACATTATAATGGTGCACGAGTATAATAATGCTGCCCCGAGTCTTCGAACTGGCGAGTAATAACGAAGTACTGCTTCTGATCTGGAAACCTGAGATCGTGCAAACACAGACCTGATCAAGGTTAATTAAGGGCTGTTCCAAGTTGCATATAAGCCGCACTACTAGCACATGTGTGAACGACTGCGTGTACTTAATTGTATTTCGATCGAGCATATGTACGTTAAGTTCGCTCATCCCCCAAGCCATGTAACACCTTAATCCCCTGACAGCCAATTAAGTAAGATTTGTCCACAGGACGAGCCGCTCCGGGTGCTTTCTGCTTTGCGACTGCTGGATGATTTTCTGGATCTTGGACCTGGGCCACGGCCAAATGGTTTATAGGGTTTAGATAGAAGTCGTCGGGTTTAGTATATATATATACATATGTATATAGGGTTTTAAGGGCTTCGACCAGGGGCATATGCGGGGCTGATATATATATATATATATATATTTATTTATTTATATATTTATTTATCAGCTATATATATATATATATGTATATACATATATATATAGATACATGTATATATTTATATATATAGGTATAGATATAGATATATATATATATATATATATAGATATATGTACACATACACACATGTATATATATATATAGACGTATATGGGGTTGTATTATACAGGGTTTTCCAAGTCCACTACTAGACCACGAGCTTCAGCAAACCCTGGTGATCCCAATCAATGCTCCGAACCCCATTAAAAAGTATATGTCTGTACTATAATATGTGCCAAGCCCAGTTAACCCCAGACGAATTATGAAGACCTTCACACCCCTGGGTCCTGCACAGGCCACGAAACGTTTCAGGCAGGGTAAGAGGGTTTCTGGGTTATATAATTGTATAATTATATACGGGTTAATTTGAATTATTGTTGATTGGTGGTTGTTGGTTCAGGGTTTCAGGGTGTGTGGTTGTGGTTTCAGTTTGGAGGATTACGGGGCTTAGAGTAGGATTGGTACCTTGCGACCGAGGGCTTTTGATAGCCGGGACACCGAGAGATCCTGCTTAAAGCCCGTCGTCGGATCCCGACAGCCTTCTCTCTCAACCTCTCTCTCTCTCTCTCTCTATTATTTATATTCATATACTACATACCTCTATATCAATATAACCCTATAAATCCTCTATATATATATGTGGTATGATTCATATACGAAAGCACCACCCAAAGCTTGGAGCTCTCGATCAATCTAGTTCAGAAGGGCTTTAGCTTCGATCACGATAATATTGGCAGCTAAGGCACTTGTCCTCGCCCGTCGACGAGAATAAGTTCTCTATCTCGCGGATGCAGAGCCACGTACCCTCCACCTGCATTGGCGGCAATTAAGCTTGGGGATTATAAAGCTTCATTGGGCTGGCCTTCTCAACGAGTGCATTTCGACCATTGTCATCCGCCGTCGCCATATGTGTCCTGCGTAGGACTATCTACTATATATCGGTGTCGAGGTACATTCGGGCAAATCAAGCTTCGAGGTGCAGTCCTGTTAAGGGATCGAGATCGAGGATCGGAGCAGGCCAAAGCGGCTGCGCACAAAAAGTAAGCGACACGCTGAAAAAGTAAGCGAGTACGGGTAGATGTCGACATCTGAGGTCGGCTTTTTTTCAACATAATGTTGACAAAGTTCGGGTTGAGTACGGGTACGGTTTCCAGTACGGTTTAAATGTCAACATATGTTGAAAAAAATGTCGACATTCGGCCTCAGTACGGGCTAGTACGCTTTTCTGGTCTCGAAAAAAAAGTATACGTTTTGAATTCTCTGTAATCTACGTACTACGGGCCTTGTCGCGATCAGTTTGGGATTTGGAGGATTGACAATCAGGGGCCTTGCTGAGCTGATCCTATAGTTTGTGGGCACTTTATGCCTAGCCACCAGGAGGTCTCGAGCCTTTAATCCAGAGCCTGAACCACCCTGATACAACCTGAGCGAGCCCTGCATATAATCCTTGCATGCATAGTGAGCCCTCCATCAGGACCTCTTGGAACCCTGCAATCAGGTTTCACATAGGGTTTCTGGGAATTAACGTAGAAACCCTGCGTTCAGGTTTTGGAAAGGTCGATAGGGTTTCTTGGGAATTCGGGGAGTTGCTAGGCAACATCCACAGGCAATGAGGGGTTTAGGGTCGAGGGGGGTTCAAGGGTTCAGGGCTCGGGCTAATCCCAGCTACAGAGCCTGATCTATATACACAATTGT